>JANAVB010020199.1:1303315-1333315 GCA_029216955.1 Iris pallida | reverse complement strand
ACTGGTACTGACAAGTCTACTGTCACGCCCCGCTCTCGTAGGAGCGATCGTCCTCGCTAAGGCGTGATGCCGCACGAGCCTAGATTGTGCTCGTGCAAGGCGGGTTCCGTAACGACCGATTACAGTGGCTACAACGGGATCGTCGCACAGAAGTCCTAAGTAGAGACATTGAAACAGCAGCGAAAATTCAGAAACAAAACACAAGTTATTGCAAAATACTCTTTTATTGATATTGAACAAAGGTTACAATGGGGCGCAAGGCTAAGATTATAATTACTCAAGCTCACTCATTCTCACTTTACAAGTCACTCAGCTCTCTCTCATCTCTTAATACATGTCTTGGGCCAGCGGATGCTTTGATAGGCGACGTCCATACATAATGTCCCGTATAAGTCCAGACTCCACGCAGCCGCATGCCTCGAATCGTCAAGAAACTCTGTGCCTCGACACATCCAAGCGAGCTCCGTGCCATGAGTTTTTACCTGTTCCTGCACATAAACAATGTGTGGGTGTCAGTACTCAACTGTACTGGTAGAATGAGCTCCTCGCCCACCCATACAAAACCAACACGTTTGATTTAATTTGTGCAACATAGTCCCTTTATGATTGTCTTACTAGTCTTGCCTTAGGATCATTTTTTTAGGACAGACGCCTTGGCCTACTTTTGTCTCTAGACCATCCCGTGCTTGCAATAACAACGTCAAATCATACTTTGCCTCTAGACCCCTTCTCGTACCAACAACGTTAATATATCAAGTCGTGTTTGCCTTACGACCCAAAATCAGAGACGTGACTACGCGATAGTACCCAAATTTCCTTGTGGCCGTGCTACAAGTCCATTGTGCCGTGCCTCGTAACTCAGTGTGACTTAACCATATCGCCGCCTCGCGGCCCTTGCTACTTTAATTACCAACTGACCCAATCAAGACTTATGGGCTAAGTGTCACTCGACCGACTTTGCCTCGTGGCGTTTCCTGACTTAAACTCAAGATGTCTCAAATCCAAATTATGCAACTTATATACCAACAACTTAAGACTCGACGCTACTTCTCGTGGCGAAGCACGTCGCCTACGTTGACACCAATTCTTAGGCCCAAATATTGTGTTCTAACTGTACACACATTCAACTCGACTCAATCTAAAGGCACACACGCGGATTGTCGCCCGTGCCGACCCATCTATATAAATTAGTCACTAGCTTCACAAGCTATCTTGGACTATAGCTTTACAATTCGACGACCCTTTCAACGCAAGTAGCTAGCTCCGTTGAAAGTTCCCGAATAACCTGAGCGGTTCATCCAGCTTCGGCTATACCGTGTTTCCCTCGAGGATGACACGGTCCCATGGTGCCCAGGGTTGCCGCTCGTGGAAACTCCTCCTTGTTGACAAGTTGTTCAATGACCATGCAAGACTCGACTCGAACTGACGTCTCACACAGCCATTTTTCTTCTAGTGTTACCATCTCTTTCAGGGCGAAGTTCAATACTTCTCACATTTAAGACCGCCTCGATGACCCATGGTCGCAAGCATTCTTATTTCTTGCCCTATCTTAGGAATGCGTATTTGAAAGCCCCTTTTTTCCAAACTCAATAAATCAACCGTGGCTCGTGCCTTAAATACTAAGTCCGTGCATCGTGCCTTAAACTGACTTACGTTCTACGCGACGCTATCGTCCAAGTTATACTTTATATGACGGGCCTTGAGATCGTGAGACTAAATAACTTGACAACTGCAGAAAGAGCGGGACAGTGCTTGCTATGACTTCGATAGCCCAGCATTACTTTTCCTAACTTAATCGAAGCTACAACTTAGCCCGTGGGACGAGCAAAGACTATGCCAAGCCTTGCATCGTGGAAGCGTGCATGCTTATCGAGCATTTATGCGGGCGACGCCTATGACTTAGGCAAATTCACAACTCTTTGGCGAAAACCAACTTTTCTTCTCCCAAGCCACGGGACGAAGGATCGAGTGTCATTTTTAAAGCCGTCGTGCAATAATTCTAACCAACCGTGGGACGTCTTTCATGTTCTAATTCGATCCGACCTGTCGGGATTATTTCCTTAGCTACGTGGATGCATTTCTTTTATTATCAAGCCTAACTTGTGCAAGTTGAAAACATGCGATTTATTATATGAAGGCTAAGATGAGGCAAGTTTACCGAAACTACCCCACCTGAGCGAGGAGTCATCTCGATCGAGCGGGCCTTCGAGTAGTCATTTCAAGGCTAAGTCCGAACGTCGTTGACGTTTCGATTCCTCTGATTGACTGAGCGGGACGGGGCACTACATCTTCCCCCTTAAAATAATTTCATCCTCAAAATTAGTGGCAAAACTAAACACAGCAAACAAAATTAGAATAATGATAGACTATTACCTCAAGGCTGGAAGAGATAAGAAAATCGCTCCCGCATGTCGTCCCCTCTCTCCCAGGTAGATTCACCCAGAGAGTGATGCCTCCATGCGACACGAACCAAAGAAATGACTCAGTTCCGGAGTACCTTCTCCCTACGAGCCAAAATCTCAACTGGCTACTCAGGATAACTGAGAGTTGGTCCTACCTCGATCTTGAAGTGGTCCAAAACGTGACTGGGATCTGCCACATACCATCTCAACTGCGACACGTGGAACACGTTGTGCACTCCCTCTAGTACAGGCGGTAACTCTAGTCGGTATGCCACTGCACCGACCCTCTCCAGGATACGAAAAGGTCCGATGAATTGCGGACTAAGCTTCCCGCCTCAACCAAAGCGAATCATGCCCCGTATCAGAAAAATTCGCAGGAACACAAGATCACCAACCTAACACAAAACACAAACTTAAAACTTGATCTAAAATAAACAATCACAATCAGACGCAAATACTAGAAAATCTATACTATACCTAAAACTCCAAAGGTCTCTGGTGCTTATCGGTCGAATACTGCTGTCTGTCCTGCGCCACCCAAAGTCTATCCCTGATAAAATTGACCTTCTCAACTGTGTCCATAATCATCTCTAGGCCAAGCAAAACCCTCTCATCGATATCGTCCCAAGACAAGGGAGTACGGCACCTCCATCAGTATAGAGCCGCAAATGGTGACATCTCTATACTGGCTTGGTAGTTGTTATTGTAAGCAAACCCTACCAAGTGGAGTTGGTCCTCCCAAGATCCTTCAAAGTCCAGAACATAGGTACGAAGCATATCCTCGAGAGTCTGAATAGTCCTCTCCGACTGCTCATCCATCTGGGGGTGATACGCGGTAGTAAAGTTGAGCTGAGTGCCCAAGCTAGCCTGCAAACTCCTCCAGAAGTGGGAAGTGAAACGACTATCCCGATCCGAGACTATGCTCACTAGAACCCCGTGCAATCTGACTATCTGCCTTACGTACATCTCTACCAACTTTTTCGTAAACAAACCTACTTTGAAAGGCAAGAAGTAGGCCGATTTGGTCAATCTATCAACGATGACCCATATCGCGTCTTTTCCTCCTGGAGAACATAGATGTCCAGATACAAAGTCCATAGTGATGTGCTCCCACTTCTACTCCGAAATAGGTAGTGGCTGTAGCAGACCACCTGGCCTCTGTCTCTCGGCTTTCACCTGCTGACATACCAAGCTTCTAGAAACAAACTGAGCCACCTCCCGGTTTATGCCATACCACCAAACGTGTTGTCTCAAGTCTTTGTACATCTTGTTGGTACCAGGATGCAAAGAGTATTGAGAACTATGTGCCTCCTGAAGAACCTCTTTCCGAAGCTCTCTACTCGGCACACACAGTCTGGCACCGTGCCTCAACGACCCATCTTTCACGATACAGAAATCATCTAATAACCCTGCCTGTACCTATTCTCTGATGACCCTCGGAGTCTCATCCTCAAACTGTGTTGCTATAATCTTGTCCATCAGCTCACACTAAACATGTAAACCCCATATCTGCTCTTCAATTCCAGGAACTATAACCTTAATGCCTAAACTCTCCAAATCTGCTAAAAGGTGACGATCTATCGTCAAACACATGGATACCGGATACCTGCTCAAAGCATCGATAACCACATTGGCCTTCCCTGGATGATACTGTAAGAATATATCAAAATCGTTCATCAGCTCCAACCACCGTCTCTGCCTCATATTCAGCTCCTTCTATGTAAATACGTACTTTAAGCTTTTATGGTCAGTAAAAATCTCCACATGCTCTCCATACAGATAGTGTCTCCACAGCTTCAAGACAAAAATAACTGCTGCCAACTCCAAATTATGAGCCAGATAGTTCTTCTCATGAGGACGTAACTGCCTAGATGTATAGGCAATCACCATCCCATTATGCTAAAGAACGCAACCCAAATCCTTTCCTGAAGCATCACTGTAGATCGTGAATCCTCCGAACCCAGATGACAACGTCAGAATAGGAGCCGATGTCAACCTCTTCTCAGCTCATCGAAGGCGGCCTGATATTTTTTGGTCCAAAAAAACTCCTCGTCCTTCCTGGTAAGTCGGGTCATCGGTTCGAAAATCCTGGAAAAGTCCTGTATGAACTTTCTGTAATAGCCTGCCAAACCCAGAAAACTCCAAATCTTTGTAACTGAGCTCGGCGTAGACCAGGACTCCACTGCAGCAATTTTCTTCGAATCCACAAAAATCCCATCACCAGATACAACGTAGCCCAAAAACTCTACTCTATCCAAGAAGAATTTGCACTTTGACAACTTCCATACAGTTGCTCCCTTCTGATAGTATCCAATACAATCCTCAGGTGCTCCTCGTGCTCCTCTGGCGTCTTCGAATAAATGAGAATGTCATCAATGAAGACCACCATAAACTTGTCAAGGTACTGATGGAATACCTTGTTCATTAAGTTCATGAATACCGCCAAGGTATTAGTCAACCCAAACGACCTGACAGTAAACTCGTACTGGACATAATGAGTCCGAAAGGCAGTCTTTGGAATATCTTCTTTCTTCACCTTCAACTGATGATATCCAGACCTCAAGTCTATCTTCGAAAATACCTTCAAGTCGTTCAACTGATCAAACAAATCATCCATCCTCGACAATGTGTATTTTTTCTTGATAGTGAGGTTGTTCAACGCCCTATAACTAATACAGATATGCACTGATCCATCCTTCTTCGGTACGAATAATACCGGAGCACCCAACGCGAAGAACTACACCTGATAAATCTCTTGTCCTGCAACTAATCCACTTGCTTCTTCTGCTCTGCCAACTCGCTGTTGTTCAATCTATAGACATGTTGTGAGATGGGCTCTGCCCCTGGCACCAAGTCTATAGAGAACTCGATATCCCTGTCCGACGACATCCTTGGCAACTCCTCCGGAAAGACATCCATGAACTCTGCAATCAACAGATGAGGCAGCTCCTTCTCTTCAACCATAGCTCCACAAATAGCACCATCACTTTGTCCCGCTGCTTCCCTTACAAACTCAAATACTGGTTCCCGATGAGGACTGAACAAAACCCTACCTCCTCTATAATCTATACTAGCAAAGTGCCTACTCAACCAATCCATCCTGATTACATTATCGTAGCTTTGTAGTGGCATTACGAGCAAGCACACACTCAATTCTCGGTCTCCAAATGAAACACTCCGCCCTTGCAAATATCACCGACCAGAATAATACCTCTCCCGGTCATGATCTTGCAAGTCCTACCCAAAGATTCAGCAGGTATACTATGCTTGAGAGTAAAAGAAACAGATATGAAGCTATGTGATGCACTACTATCAAATAAAGCAGAAGCTGGAATGGAATTAAGAAGAACATAACCTTCTATCACATCGCCGACGGGCTCTGCCTCCTCAACTGCTAGTGCGAACGCTCTGCCATGAGCACCCCTCTGTTGGTGCTGAATAAAATGCTGCTGCTATGTCAGAAGTGGCGGACCTCTCGGCTGTGCTGCAGGTGGCCTCGCTGGTGCCCTCTAAACTGTACCAGTAATACGAGGGTTTATGGGACACTCTCTCATCTGGTGTCTAGTAGTACCACAACAGAGGCACATCCTCAGCCTCTTCATACAAACCTCTCAGATGTGTCCAGGCTTCTTGTAAAAGTGGCACGGAATGGCATTCTGAGCTGGCCTCTGCTGCTGATGATGCGCCTGCTAAACGGGCGCCCTGGGTGGTATCTGATGTTGTGGTGTCAAAAATGAACGGTGCTGAAGTTGAGGACGCTTAGCAGCCCCCGCGCTGCTAGTAGTCCCCGAAAAGAAATCTCGGTCCCTCTTAGGCTTCAGGCCCAACTCTTTCTCCACCATGCGTGACTCCGCAAGGATCTCAGCATACGTCACGTAGAATGAAGGAATAAGGATTTTCATATCCCAAATCAACCCCTCTCTGAAACGGCTCACCCTGATCTCAGGGTCCCATACCATGTACTCTACATATCGGCTCAGCCTGTCAAATTTTGCAGCATACTCCTCTACGGACATGCCTTCGTGCTGGAGGTTCTAAACTGTCTGGCCAGATCTATCTTGTCCGTAAAGGAGAAGAACTTCTTCTGAAATAAGTCCTTGAACTCCGCCTAGGTGTGTCCCTCTCCTGCAATAGCCGGTTCGTTCCTAAATAAAGTACGGGCGATATCTAACAGCTGTAGTCCAACCGCCTCGACCTTTAGGTCATCTGCGATAAGGGAAGCCCTCATAAGACGTTCGATATCCTCGAGCCAATCATCTTCATAGACAACGCCCTCGGTTCCATTAAAGTCCCGAGGCCCCAACTTCTTAAAGTCTTAGATGTTGCCCGGCCTCGGTTGTGCACCCTGTGTTGGAGCTCATTACTACACGGCTGCTAAAGCAAGTTGGTGGGCATCCTCCATACCCTGATACATCGCGTCTTTCTTCCTCTGCTGAGCCTCAGTCTGGGCTCGCTGGGCCTCCAGCATCTGCCGAAAGAAGCTAAACATCTGCCCCCATGTCGGTAGGTAGTGGAGGCGGAGTAAGCAGGTCCTCAGCTATAGACGGAGGAGTCCTCTGCGTATGATAAAGAAGAACACCTACGACAACCCCTATCACAGCTTCCGATACTGTGGTAGGAGCAATCGCAGCAACCTCTGGGAAGGTCTTCGTAACTGGCGGAGGAGCGCCCCCGAATGCTGCTGTAGATACTCTGACTGCAGTAGATACAACTGGATCAGGTCCGCAGGATGTAGCAGACCTCTCAATATATGTGGGTCTCGACCGCTGGGATCTAGTCTTTGCCATTCTGAATACAGATCGAAAGAAAGAAGTCAATATGGCACAAGATAGATTATATCAAAGGAGGATAATTAGAGTACAAGAATCAGTACCAAAAATGACAATTATATAGAGCAATAAGTTGGATCTTTTTTCTATTTGTGAATAAGTATCCTTAGCCTATAGCCTATATCCTATGTATATACAGCAGGCTCGTAACATCACTCCAAGTCGAGCGCCACTACGACATCCCACTAATCACGACTTCAGACCTGCAATAGGCTACCACTAAAAACGTATCATGATCTGCACCCGGCATAAGGGCACGAATGCGTTACAGCGCCCAACCTATGTTACGGAACGGCGTAGAATGCTGTCTAGGTCTGCTATCTAATAATAATATAATAACCTGTCAACTTAGCTCATATCCGAACGGAGGATAACAAGGATATAAATGTAATCTCAATCACAAGTCTAACAAAAAGAATATGGCACGTTGAAAGATAGAGAAAGAAAGACAAACTCAGAGTGCAATTGTCTAACACAAATCCAGAGAGAGTCACAATATAGTTATACAAGTCTGAATAAAATAACAAATATAATGTAATAAGCTAGAGACAGAGTCTAGTCAAAACCCTAGTCTAACTGAGCTACTGCTAGAGCCTCCTCAGCTGGAACTAACTCATGTTGGACTAGGGTCTCCTGGTCAATGCCCACTATGTCATAAGGACGATAGTAGGTAGGGCACTCGTCCTTACCGTTGTTTGAAAAATATATCCAGTCAGGATGGAACGAGCACATCTCTAACAATATTTTCCAATAAATGACAAGTGCTATAAAACAGTAAATAGAGAGAATATATAGAGTAATCGAGTGTACATGGAAATAGCATGACAAGGCTAAAGTAGTAAACTAGAGCAAGAACAAGATAATCTAATCATGGCATGTACAAGAGTCAAGAATTATCTATCTATGTGAGTGAGTACTAGTTTCAACAAGTGACTGGCTTGGGAACTTGTACGAGAATATGGCCTCGCTAGTCATACGTGCAATGCATGACTAACACTCACGGGAAAAAAATAATATCATGTACGGAAAAAGTATGGTCACATGTCTATACTACTACTCCCCGTCCCGACTGGTAGAGTGGATCCAACCATGACACGATATGACATGGGATTCTACGCGAAGGTAGCAAGTCTCCTCGAGAATCGATGTTCATATATTACACAAGAACTACAACGGGGCTTGCACAAGATACACCAAGGTAAAACAAGGAATAACATCTCATGTCAAAATTCATAAATACCAATCCGTGCAACCAATGTGTTAAGAATCATGAATATCTATACTAGATACAAGAAACATAGTAAATATCATGAATAGAAAATTATCAGAGAACGTACTCGCCTGAAAACTGGTGTGTAGTATCAAAGACGGCCGATACGGCGTCCCGAAGACCTAAATAAGCAATATTGTATCAATATCAAGTTTGAGATTGAAAACTAGTCAAACAAGTCAAAATTTAGGTCAATAGGGCATTTCTAGGTCAGTTGGTCAAATCTAGTCAACTATAGGTCAAAATAGTCCAATTAGTCAATCCTAGGTTGTTTTAGCTTATATCTAAAGTTTTTAGGCTTGTAGCTCTTAGTATAGTGTATGCTCTTTATGTAAACCCCCCTCCCTAAATTTTCCTTCCTTTTTAGTATAAATATATTTTATTTTAATATTTTGTATTAATTAAATGGCTTTTAACCATATATGGGCATTTTACCTATTATGGGTAACAAGCAATGGTTACACACATATATAAATAAGATAGGATATTTAGTTAAATATTTTTAGAAAAAGATTTTGGATTTTTAGGAAATTTTCTGTAATTATTTGGGGCCATATATATATATATATATATATATATATATTTTTTTTTTTTTTTTTTTTTTTTTTTTTTATATATATATATATATATATATATATATATATATATATATATATATATATATATATATATATATTTTAATATATATATATATATATATATATATATATATATATATATATATATATATATATATATATATATATATATAAATGTTTAAGTTAAAAAAAAAGGCGCCCGGCCACACCCAACAAAGGGGGCGGGCCAGGCTCGGTTGCTGTCAGCAGCCTTAGTGATGCATGAGTTAACAAATGGTTTAAAAAAAGAAGGGAATTCACTTGAGCTACTGTAGCCATGGGCTACAGTGCCCAACCCAAACCCGCAGGAATCCCCCTTCTTCCCGGAAGCAGCTGAGCTGCTACATAGTTTTAATTTAAAAAAAAAAAGATTTGATCCACACCAAATCTAACTCGGTAAATTCCGAATAAATTCCTAGATAAACCCCACAAGATTCTTTTCTAGATAAACTCGGATTCAGGCCCCATCAAAAAAAAAATCCGAATTAAAATAGAATTTAAACATACTATATAGGTTTCGGGAAATTGAATTCTTGGAAAAACCATCTGTCGAACCTCAACCCCAGCCCAAGCTTCGACTCCAGGACCTCCCCCACACCCCACGCTCGATGTCGGCCCCTGTTTGCCGTCGCCGACGACTGGATCGCCGGACAACCGCATAGTCGAGAGGAAAACAGAGAACACCCTATTTTTGTTCAGAACTCAGGTACCATCTTTCGAATCCGATTTCTTGGAATCTGTTTGACGAAAAGTCGATCTGTCGACTTCTGTGCGTAGACAACATTCCCATCTCTAAACCCTAGCAATTAGAAAAATTTCTAATGCATAGGAAGTCCCATAAAAGTTTCAGAAAAGTAGAGGAAAAATCTTCGAAAAGGAACCCGAGAAAACACTCCAAACCCTGACTTTGGAAGGGCAATTTCAACCCAGATATTAAAAAGTTGTATGAAACAATTTAGACAGTCCTAGTTAACCTATATGAGATGGAAACCCATCTGTTAGATTCAATTTTTTTATGTAATGTATATGAAGTTACGGATCGATGAACTTGGGAGAAAAACTGTTTTAAAAACATTAAAATTTTAGAATTTTGTCCGATACGGCATACGCCCCCACAAACCGGGCAACATGGTCGCATGCTATATGTATCGAAAGGAGCGTATGGGCGTCGCCGACGTGTGAGAACTGACGGAACTCAGTTTCGTCGTGTGTGCGCGACGAAATCAGTCCGTATCCGTCGAGATACCCCCGTATCGCCAATTTGCAAACTTTGCCCTAACTTCGTGTACAGTCGTCGATTCGAGATGAAACTTACGCCAACAGGTCCGAATCAAAATTTTGGTCCTGTGTGCCAAGTTTGGTTCGATTCTGAGAAGGTCGATTTGGAACCCCTTTTTGGCAGGTCCGCGATCCACTCAAACGGACGATTTTGTACACGGCTCATCAGAATCCAAAATCGGACATACCCTTGAGTTCCTCTCCTCAAACCGAATTCGTAGACACTTAGTTTGATGACTTTAGAGACCATAGACTTTGGCACACGTTTCGGTGCAAAGCGGGTCAAACGACGGATATCATTTTGACCCGAAACTACGATTTTGCCCCTGTTCCAGAATTAGACTTTTGGACAGGCGTTTTCTGGGTATATCTTTTACACCGAGTATGTTTTTGATGTTTGTTTCAGCGTTCGGAGTTGTTTGGAGACTGTGACGTTTCTTGGCTGATATTGTGATTTTTTGGACTTGCCACTTTGTAACATCAGGCAAGATACCTTGCCATTTTACTCTGTGATTATTATATTCTTATTTTTAGTTATTATTTTCAGCATTTCTTATTTGTTAATATTATAAAACTGTGCGTCCAAGTCACACTTGGGTGCAAGCGACTCTATCGGTCGTTTTTCTCGCTTTATTTATTTCTCTTGCATTGACTTAGTCTAGTGACCACCGATTGATGTTGAGGTATTGGTATATCTCATATGGCCTTGATACTTGCTTTACCACGTTATTTGAGTCACATGTAGGACACGTATCTGCATAGTCGGCTGGCCACCGATACGTATGGAGCGTGCGACGGATAGGAGTAACTGCCAATAGAATTGCATGCTAGAAGACTTGGCGGTTACTAGAGGTTCATGAGTCATGGATGTGACCCTAATAGGCATTGGGTAGGAAGAACAGTTCCTTAACATATGGGTCATATATGCACAATCCTGATTGTCGGTTATCTCCAATGGGAGGTACGGTCCTGATAGCCGACCATCTTCAGTAGGAGATACGGTCATGATCCCTGATATTACTGATCCTGCCCATGCGTCAAAGGTTTGTTCTTATTGCATTATCACTGTAGACTAGTTAGGTGCCTGATTGCATACATATTTCTTTTTTTATATTATATATCACAGTTATTATGGCATGGTGTTTTCTTGTATCTTGTTACGTCCCTCTGAGGACCTGGTATCTCTCCAGGATTAGACGACTTCCCACAGGAGTACGGAGCAGCTCTGGGTCCAGCTTACATTGATACCGAGTCAGTTCCTACTGATTACTAGTCTATTCTTTGTTTGAGACATTAGTGGACATTATTTTTACATCTCTTTTCTTTCTATTTTCCGGAGGTTGGACTCCGATCATGTGAGACTATTTTTCATAGCTGTTTGGAGTGAGCATGTTCACCCGGCTATCTTTTGATACTCTTATTTATTATTTGGACTCTATATTCTTCTGTGTTGAGCTGTAATGAGATTAGATTATGTTATTTTGGCATGTGATTATTTTATTTACAGCTTATGTACATATATGAAGATTCTATATATTGGAGTATTCTTCGTATATGTGCAGCTGGCATATTCACGTTCTTGGTCCTATGTATTATGGGACTGGGGCGTTACATATTTTTGTGGTGGCCCATGCAGGTCCGAGAATATTGTTGGGTTAACTGTGCTCAACAAGCCCGCATATAAGAATAGAAATAACATCTCATCCAGAACTATTGCTCCCCGTGACTTCCAATCCTTTTCAAATCCTTTGATTGCTCAATTTACCTCATATCTAACTTTTCCTAATATCGTCCCATTATTCTTCGTGCCAACAGTATGAATCTAAGAAGCGGACATTCTTCTGCCTTGGCCCTCACATCTAGCGAAGAGGCCAACCCGGAGGGACAGAATCCTCCGATGACTCCAGTGAAACCATACCAGCCGGGACAGCAGCAAACTACTATTTTCCATAAATAAATTCACTTTATTTATTATATTTCTGGGAAAATTACAACTGTAGGAATCCGATCTAGAAGACGATCGCTTTATCCCTTAGACTATGCGAAGAAGAAAAGCTCTCAAAATTTTGACAGTAAGTTAGATAACTATGTATCTGTACAATGAATGAGAAAAAGAACTCTATTTATAGAGTCAAAAATAACTGAAAGGATAACTGTCTTCACAGCCTTTGCCTAGTTGAAAATCACGCAGGATTTAACATACGCAAGGTTGTGAGCAGTTACTGGACGTGGCCTGTAACTGTTGGACACATGGCAATCATGCATGAGTCGTGTGCAAGTTACAGGACACGCAGGCGAGAGATCAGTGGCATGGCTGCCACGTACTCCAATTTGATGAAATCCACGCAGACTTGTTGAAGACGAAATCCACGCAGACTCGGGGCAGAAAGCTTCAAAATCCACGCAAACTTGGGGCAAGAAGCTTCAGGATCCACGCAGACTTAAGGCAAAAAGCTTCAAAATCCACGCAGACTTGAGGGAGGAAACTTCAGAATCCACGCAAACTTGAGACAGAAAGCTCAAAATATACGCAGACTTTGGGAAGGAACATAATCCACGCTCGATTGAGGTAGGACTGCCAGCTGTCTTGATCCGACGTGCCTTGACTGACACAAAATCTCTGACAGTGATTACTTTTGTCAGTCGCATTAAATGACAAGAAGCTCTTTTGGTACGCCAACTTGACGAAGGCTGAGTCTTGTTGAAGAAGATTTCGAAAATCATGCAATAGTCGGCTGTGATCTCTCGAGTTCTGTGAATACGTGGCATGCGAGGAGACATTCTTCGACTGTCGTGCTGTCAGTCATGATGAAATTTCTGACAAATGAGGAGCTATCACCCAGCGTGACTTTTTTTTTAATATTGTCCTGATCAACTCAGCGTGACTTTTGGACCTTGTTCTGATCAACTCAGCATGACTGTTCATTTTTAAGGCCTACAAAACCCCCTTCAAAGTTTTCAAAAAAATGATAAATTATTTCGAAATACTTTGAAATCGAGATGTTAAAAATGAATTTAGTCACACTGAGATGACTTTAAAGAGATATTTATTCCTGAATGATTGGACTGTTGGGATTCTGTGCAGTTAGGATCCCGTATCAATCTCCTAAATCGAGGCAAATCATGATGGGCCGTTTGGAATTCTTCATAAGCCTATAAATAAGCCATAAATTACTTCTTTCCTTCTTTACTTGTATTTGAAAGAGAGAACCTACAGAAGAGAACTTCATCTTCCCCGACGAACTCTTTCTTCCCCAACTTCTTCTTCTTCTTTCTCAGCAGCAATGGCTCCCAAGAAAGCTGATGCTCAGGCCAAGGGGAAAGCCCCTGCAACTTCTTCGCGTGCCACTACCGACAGACTTCCTCGACAGGAAGTCCCGCAAGCTCCTATGCATCGTAAGTGATGGGAGAACATGAACTGTTAAAGACGACTTTGATGAAGATGAACTCCACATAGAATTTTTTAGGATCTTAAGATAATAAACTTCAGAAATATATCCCCCCTTCTTAGGGCAAAGGATATTAATAAAGTATGCCCCCTCTTTAGGGTCGGCCATACTTCACATCTTCGTGTTTACGAAGCTTTGTGTTCCACGCAAAGGAGCATGACTCTCATGACTCTGCGTGACTTTTCATGTTGGCAGAAATGTCCATGTTTGAAATAGTCACGCAGCTTTCATGATGATGCTGCATGATTTTTTATATGTTGACAGAGATGTCAATATTGAATTATTCACGAAGACTTCTGAGAGTCATCTTCTGGATGAGATTAGTCTTGATCTGTCAGCGTATTTTTTTGTCATTTTCACTTAAATGTGATTTTGGCAATGATGCGTAGCTTTCATCCTAATCTGTCTGAACTTTGCGTGAATTAATCATCTGCGTGAATAAATCACTCAACATATCATGGTAGTATATCCATATGGAGTCTGCGTGACTTTTAGAACTTCCTTCAAATACTGTAATACACGCATAGACATAGATATATCTGACTTTGTTTTCTGTCATTTTCTGTAGTGAACATCCGAAGCAAAGAAGCGGATTATGAGGGGTGCTTGAGTTTCTCATTTAAGCATGATCTATCTCATGTGCAATTCCCTCAATTTGATCTTCCTGAAGCAAGACTATCATTGTTGGCCAATCAAGATCATACAACCCTGCTCTGCTTGATGAATGGACAACCTTTTCAGAGTCTGGATCTGGTATCCCACAAGAAACCAGCATTCTTGTTCGGAGATGCCATAGCATAGAAATCTCAGCCGAAGGGCATCAGAGAGAAGGTGTGCTTCTACTTCGAAGGGGATGTAAAACAACCCATGTACTGGCCAAAGGTTTCCAGAGGTTTATCAATTATGAGACTTATGCATGCCAGCTATCCAAGAAAGATGTCCTGGTATTTGACAGAATATCAGCAGGCGAAGGCAAGCCGTATTATTTACAGGAAGGAAGGATTTTTCAGTGCCCCAGAAGACCATGTATCAGTGTTTCGGGGTTTGAAGCCTGGATGCATACCACCTGAAGATTCAGCCATATTGATGTCGTTCAGGATGCCGATTTTCATAAACGAATTCTTGTCCAACAAGAATACATTCTATCCGACCGATTCGACGTCGAGGATGAACGGTCTAATGAATCAGGAGAATGTGAGATGGAAGACTTTAGTCCACTGGGCTTTGGAGAATTTTGAAACTGAGCTGAAGAAGATAAATCTCTATGATGCCGTCGTCAATTCATCCTACGGCTTCAAGCCTAACCCTTTTCTGTTCCTGGCTTTGGTTGAGAGGTACAACCATAGGACGAGAACTTTTATGACTCCGAAAGGAGAGATGGGCTTCGCCCTTCATGAGATGGAATACATCTCACACCTGTCTTCAGGCTCACTGCCGTATGAGAAATATGTTCCCACGACAGAAGAGCTGAACTTTTTGTCAGAACAGAACCCAGAGATGGTACATCTATTTGAAGAGATGATGTGTCATTTTGGCACATGTACTCTATATTACAAGGGTTCCAAAGATGAAGCAGGCAACCACATACAGAAGTGGATGTCGTACCTTTTCATAAATCGTAAAAAGGATGAGAAGAAAATAAATGAGAAGAGGTGGTACCAGATTAGCAACTTCAAGCCTCTCTCTGAAAGTGAAATCACTTATCTGCTGAAGAAATATGACTGCAAGGATTTCACCATCACTGAAGACTGGTACGAGTTCAAAGCTGGAACCACTTTCAGTTCTTATGTGAGGCAGAGTGGCAAGAGTCTGTCAAGGAACGGTCACTTGGCCGGATTTCTATCTCTGTGGTTAAGGAGATTCATCGTTCCTGGCTCCAGCTCCTTGGACAGGATACACAGAGGTGTTATCTTTGCAGCGGTGCGCCTTGTGTATGGTTACAAGCTGGACTTATTATCAGCGATGACCTGTAGGCTAAATGCAGGTCTTCGGAATTTTGTAACTAACATGCTGTCTGCTCAGAGGCTGATGACTGAAGAATTCCCATGGATAGAGATGCCCTTCACGTATCTTTATGGTTGGCTTCTCCTTCATCATGATGGTTTGATACCTCCAGGGGCAGGAGGGAGTAGCAGTCTTTTTCTGGAGAGGTACTCTGGAGAGACGTTCTGGAAAGTTCACACCCTTCCAGAATGCAGAAATATCTTGAATCGGGCATCACATTGGTCTATCCAATGTGTCCCTCCACCACAGGGCTATGAGAGTATGCCCTTAAATATGATGGACGGAGATATGGGGAACAGGCTAGACGATGTAGCCTTTCAATGGTTGCAGAGGATCCGGCCTTCTCATCTAGTATACCGTCACAAAGAAATGGCATATCTGGAGCCATATTTACCAAGCCGATTTGCCAGATAATTCGGATATGACCAACTCCACGTTGGGAACGCCACCACTTGCCTATCTGCTCGTGGAGGGCTAATCGACGGAGCTCGTGCTTGGAGATATTTTGCGGCTAGGGATACAAAAGTTGTATTCTCTATGCCTAATCCTTTGTCTAGCTCGGGACCAAAGATGCTTTACACGTATGCTCGCTTCTATGTGTCATCGAGCACCTTCAGGCCGAGTTTCAATCTAAAGACCTTTGTTGCGGAGGATGAATCGAAGAGGTCAAAGAAGAGGATTGTTATTCAACATTTCCCTCCGGAACCTGAAGATGAAACAACGGAGGTTTAACCTCTGTATGAATTGTTTCAGGAGGGAAATTTTCCTGATGAAGTTCTCCTCCCTATATTCGTATCTCTTTCTAAGAGGAAGAGAAGCGATGAATCTGAGACCATCTCCAAGAGGAGTACGAGGTCTCCAACATCTAAAAAAAAGAAGAAAGGAGTCTCAGTGACTGCTACGTCATCTTTAGGCGGTATCTCAGTTGATGAGGACGATGCCGCTGATAAAGACGAAGAGACTGATGAAGACGACGCTCCTTTGATAAGGAGGTCGAGAGGCAAATATGTCAAGAAGTCTGTCAGCAAAATTAAGGGCAACAAACTCCTAGAAACAATCATGAGTGGAGGAGTTTTGCCAAAAATTAACGAAGCAGTCTCTACTGAGAAGACCGAGTCTGATGATGAACAGACTGAAGTAGAGTCTGCTCAAGCTCAGGAAATAACTGCTCCGACCACAAGTGGAGTAGCTATTGAACCCTCGGAGACGAGGATGATCCCATTTGAGCATGGGACTGAGGGCGTCATTCAGGCACTGGATGACCAGATTGATTACTCTGAAGAATAACCAGCTCCAGAAAAAGTGACAAAACAGTCAGAAGTTCCTGAAACTCAAGCGGAAGAAAATATTTCTTCGGCCAGAGGCGATGAAGACGTGCCGGCGTCTGAGCTATCAGCTGCTGATGATTTGTTGAAGAATGTTTGTCAAGACATCATTCTTCGAACCGATATTCCAGAGAGGACTGAACCGGCGGCAGTCAACACTGAGCTTGCTATCGTCGTTGTCCCGGAGACTCATGAAGATGTGAATATCATTGACTCCGAATCAGAAGCTCGTCCTGAAGAAGAAAAAGAAGAAGAAGCTGAAGGAGGAGAAGACTGGCATGCTGGCACCTCTACTCCTTATGATGAAGACAAAGTCAAGGGGAACAGAATGGAACTTAGCCCTGAACCTGCTCAATCACCGAACAACGCTCTAGCACCCAGTAATTCTGGAGCTGGAAGCAGCCATATAAAGCAGGTATCGGATACAATCATGGACCGGCTACGAGAAGAAGCAAAACTCCCTCCACATACCGAATATGAACCTCAGCCAGGTAGAACTTTATTTCAAATTCTGTTTCTTTTTTTCTTTAAATGCTGATTACATTTTTCTTTAACTGTAGGAACTGCTGCAGCAATGAGTTCGACTCATGCTCCGCTTATCCAGGCTGATGCTGATGAAGGGAGTTCACGCTTAACTTCTCCGGTCGCACATACTTCTGTTCCGAGGATAGAGAATATTCAAGCTTCTTCTTCCATGATGACAGCGACTCCTGGATTTGAGACTGGGCTAGCAAGAACCCTGGGAATGTATCCGGAGATCATTTACTCATATTTAGATACATATTCCAGACGTTTCTTGAAGGATGAAGCTATGCCCTTTTCTGATCTTCGAACTATGGTCAAGTTCCCGCTCATGGCGTTGCGACATGCTGGTTGTGAATCTCAGTGCATATTCTTCGAACATCTCTTGGATGAATTGGAAGTGACTATCCGAAAATACTGGGAGACTAAGAAGGAAGATCTTCAATTTTAACTGCAACTAAAATTAATCAACTAGAGCATGAAGCACAGTCCCAACAAGCAGCTCTTGAAGCATTTCTTGCCTCTTCTACTGAGAAATTAGTAGAAAAGGGGAAAGAAATATTAGCTACTCGTCAAAGAGTAGAGCTTCTGGAGAAGGATAAAGCGTCCAAGACTGAAGAGCTGAAGAAATTGAAAGAGGAATTAGCTCGACTTCAAGAATGCATTGCTGTCATGGAAACAGAACAAGCCGAGGTTGCTGCTGCTTATATCTCTGAAGCTGAACGCTGTGAAATTCTTCAGAAGGAACAAGAACAGATGCAGGCGGAACAGATTGAAGAAGTCAACCGTCGCCAGTCTGCTATCATTATTTTTGATGAACAGAATGTTACAATTGAAGCAGCAGAAAGAGTTCGAAAAACTCATGAAGAGAAACTGAATGCTGTTCTAGATCGTATCAGGGAGCTGATAACTCCAAATAAATGAATCTTTTTCATTTTCACTTTCACTTGTATTCCATGTTTTGATTATGAAATGAAAGCAAATGAAAATTCTTGATCTGATTTTTGGTTTTGATGTTTTGGTAATGATAGATTCATAGAAAATATGTTCAGAGGTAAATAAT
The DNA here is from genome assembly GCA_029216955.1 of Iris pallida. NCBI lineage: Eukaryota > Viridiplantae > Streptophyta > Magnoliopsida > Asparagales > Iridaceae > Iris > Iris pallida. The sequence goes on along the minus strand of JANAVB010020199.1, from coordinate 1,314,556 downwards.
ACGTGACACATTTCAATAGAATAGAATATACAAACAAGCTTTGTAATTTTATCAGATGATATTAAACCAAAAATAATCTTAGTTTAATACTGATTAGAAAAAAAATAGAATTCAGACATAAAAATATCTTTGAACTCGATTTTTCATGAACGGATAAACCGTTAGGTATTAATGAACGGGTGAACCGTCGGATGAATATGATAACTGAACGGATGAACCATCAATGAACGGGCGAACCGTCAGATGAATGTAATGGACGGATGAACCGTCAGGCATTAATGAACGGACGAACCGTCAGATAAATGTAATGAACAGGTTAACCGTCAGATTATAATGAACGGACGAACCGTCGAGTATAATAGAATACACAAACAAACTTTGTAATTCTATCGGATGATATTAAACCAGAAATGGTCTTAGTTTAATACTGATTGGAAAAATAGGATTCCGACATAAAGATATCTTTGAACTCAATTTTTCATGATCTTTAGATTCGGAAATCAAAAGACTAGATAATGAATGAACGGGTTAACCGTCAGATTATAATGAACGGACGAACCGTCGGATGGATATAATAAACGAACGGATGAACCGTCAGGCATTAATGACTTTCTTCAGAACGGTCAATAGAAACCATGTTGGAAGACAGAATGTTGCAGTAGAAATCACCGATACTCGTATCGGAATCCCAAGAAGTGGTACTAGAAGAATAAGATCTCTTATCTTCGTCAGACTCGGGATCTTCATGGATAAAATTGATAAAAGGAGTAGAAGCAATATACCCCAATCCGCATTTTGTCCTTCCATATTTCAGAGGAGGAATCCGGACAAGCATTTTTTCTTCCTTTGCCATTATTGAGGCCAGTCCTGAAGTCATAGCCCATATTTTTAATGATGTATTTAGATTGCTGACTATAACGACGTAGTTGTAATCTTCCAGTATCGTCATTCTTGTCATCATCTTCTAAATCAGAAGGACTTTGGGGCCCTTTGTAAAAGAATATTGGAATGTCTCCTGGTTTTCTGCTGGGAACTAGAAAGTATGAAGATTGTACAGGTTCTAGGGATACATCTGTATGAACAATCTATATAACTCCTATGGTTATTGTGCTCAAGTCATCTAACAAATGTAAATAACTATGAACATAATTATACACATCAGCGTACTGCAAAAATGTAAAAGCAGCAATATTTACATTGGGAGAAGGCTGAGCCTTAGAGATCTTAGCCAAGTCAATGACTAAAGGGGAAGAAGAAGAACGAGAAGAAGCTTTGTTTCGATTAAGATCGATAATAAATGGCTCAGAAGAGGTGAGCTCCCTTTAAGCTTGAGATGGAAGAGTAATCCGCCCTCCAACTGGAATTAGCAGAGTATCCTGTGAAGATACAGGAACTGTAGTACGCCCACTAACAGGAATGATCATTGTATCTTGAGTAGACGACTGAGGTAGCGGAGAGATCCGTCCACTCACCGGAATGATGAAAGAACCTTCTCTGGAGGATTTGGGAGATTGTTGCTGAGTAGTTCGACCTTTAACAGGGATTATTAAAGTCTCACTTTGTGAATCCTCTTTCTCCATAGCTTGTATCACCCTTGTATACTCTTCTTTGTACATTCGGGAATCATTGAAATAAGCTTCGACCCCATGGAAGGGATTTATATCAGCAACTTCTTTTTGTACTCTTCCATTATTATCAATGTACTTAAAACACTGATGAAGAGTAGAAGGCACCACATTATTTTCATGAAGAAAGGGCCTCCCAAGAAGAAGATTGTAGGATCCCACGATCTCGATCACATAGAAAGTGACTTTGGATCTGAAATCACCTATCTGAAGCTTCAGATGAATCTTTTCCAAAGGCTCGCTTCGGCTTTGATTGAATCCCATGATAGTAGTAACCGTCTTGGAGAGCTTGTGAAGAGAAATTTTTAGTTCATCCAACAAACTCTTTGGCATTATACTTATAGCAGACCCTGGATCAATGAGGATACGATCTATCTTCATTGTATCGATATAACCGGTGTAGTAGAGAGGCCGATCATGTCGATTATCCTCCAATAGCATGTCATCTTGTGTAAAGGTGATATTTGGGATAATCTCCAATACACTGTTGTAATGTAAGCAAGTGGCAGGTTCTGCATCTGGCTTCTTCAATTGTGCAAGACAAGAGTCGGCTTGAAGAAGTGCTTCACTTAACGTCTCTCGAGTCTCTCTGGAAAGACATAGAAGTTCAAAGAGGGACATTCTAGCTGGAGTATTAGCAAGTTGAGCTAGAATGTCAAAGTTATAAGGCTTCTGAAGTCCAAGAGGAGGGGACTTCTTGATTGGTTTATCAAACCGAGCCTGTTGTTTGCCTTTCTCAAAAGCCGTAGGCTTGGGAGAAACAGGTTCAACCGGTGTAGTTGAAGGAACAGGTGCAGTGGATGATTCTTCTTCAGGAGGAACATTAGGAGCATCTTTATCAGCTGGAGGGATATCAGGAGTATCCTTAGGATTCTTGGAATAATCCTTTAGATAAGGTTTCCCTGTTCGAGTAGCAAGTGCTTCTTCCTTCTCTTTTGGCTCTGTGTCAGAGGTAGATCCAAGAGAAGTCATATGACATGACTTAATCTTTCCAGCCTTCTTAGACTTTCGAGATGTAGTCTTTTGAAGAGGAGGAGAGTCAAAATCTGCCACTAGATCAGGATGAATCCACATGATTTCTCCTGTTTCTAAAGTGATTGGCACTAATCCTTCAGATTGTGGAGGAGGAATATTTACTATCTTAAGAGTTGCCTTGGGAATAGGAACGATCCCACTTTCAAGGAGTTGAGGAAGGAAATCTTCGAATTGCATAGAGACGACGTTGGAGGTGACGGTCTTCTCTTTCGGAGTAAGGGAGATAGCTCCAGATTTAATCATTTCTTGGATCTTTCCTTTCAGTACATAACATGTACGAATTATGTGACCCAACATTCGGTAGTATGGACAGTATTTGGGATGATCTGTCTTACCAGCTTCATCAGGTTTCTTGATTTCAGCTAATTATATTTTATTACCTTTCAGCAGACATTCAAAGATACCAAGGACATCATCATCGTCGAAAGAGTATTCTTCCTTGGGGCGAGGTGCTCTTGTTTGTTGGGTTGTAGAGGTAGGAGAAGTTTGGACAGTTGATGCATCTTTGCTCTGAAGATTAACTTCAAGAGTTTCTTTTTCCTTGCGAGCATTGTTTTTAACATTATTGTTAGTACCTTGACTTGTTTCTTTGGGAGTCATCTGCACTCCTAAACCTTTGAAGGTTTTAGCACTAATTTCTGCGGCCTTGGCACTGACTATAAAGGAAGGCCAATCTTGAAATTGAGTAGATCCTGTCCACATGCTGATGATTAGCAACAAGTTTGATTTGCATGAGTCGATGGTGACAGCATCTGGAGTTCCAAGAGGCATCTTCAGAGCTTCTCTTCGAAACCGTTCAATGAAATCCTCTGTAGTTTCATTATTTTTCTGGTTGATTCTAATAAGAGCAGACATAGTCATGTCATTGAGCCCTTCATAGAACCGTTCAAGAAACATCTATTTGAAACCGGCAAATGAGGTAATGCACCCATCTGGGAGACTTCTATACCATTCATAAGCCGTTCTCTTGAGACATCCAACAAACACCCGAGTAAGAAGGGCGTCGCTTGGTTGCAACTGGTCAGTCATCACTTCAAAGTGATTAATAAACTGACTTGGAGAAGTGGTTCCATCATAGAATGAGATAGTAGGAGGCTTGTATTTAGGAGGATACGATACTTGCTTCTATTTATCGGATAAGGTTGTTTGATGCCTAACCTTTGTAAGCCATCTTTCTGTTTGAATGCCTCGAATTGAGTTTTGAGATTCTTCAATTCTTCAGAGACAACTCCGGAAGATTGTAGAGTTGTAGCTTGTAGAGAATAGTTGGGAGGAGGAACAGCATTATAAGCACTACCCCCAACTCCAGAGAGACTAGGATCTGTTTGAGCTGGTCCAGGAGTATTAGATTGTACTACTGGAGGAACTTGTATTACACCAGTATCAATTGGTATGGCATCTGGTACAGTCTGTCGATTTTGTATCTGAGTTGCCATGAGTTCATACATCGACTTCATAGTATCGGCCATGGATTTTATTTGCTGTTCCAAAGAAGCAATTCTTTTTTCTTGAGGAGTCAAGGAAGAAGAAGGTTCATCAGTATTCCCATCAACCATATAAGTCGTGACTGTACGAGGGATTATTGATGAACTGGTGGATGTTGTTTGTTCTGAATCATTGCTTTGTGCATCAAAGTCAATTATAGGAGAACTACCCCCAGTAGGAAGAGGTGGGAAGTTAGATTCTCCAAGGAATTCAGAATCATCTTCAGAGATCAAAGTTCTCTGACTAGAGGCCAGGACTCTTACTCTTGTGCCTCTATATACTCCATCTGGACTATCATCTCTACCCCCAGTATTCCGAGAGGTCATGTTGACTGAAGCAAACAAAGGCTCATCTTCATCAGGCATAGGTTCACACTGAATCCGATTGAAGACAGATTGTCGTTTTGTTTGACATCTGCATTGCATTGTGACTCTCGGCTGGAAGTCACATTCATGATCAACATAGTCTTGAACCATTGATTGACATCTGCATTGAATTATGACTTTTGGCTGGAAGTCACATTCAGCATGGTCCATTGTCACAGAATTACTCCTTCTTTTCTGTTGAAGGTGTTCTCGTAAAACTGTTTGTGAAGATTGAGGTACATCAGAGAATACTCCTTGTGTATTTTTAGGAGTATATTTCTTGTTCCTGGGTCTTGATGGCTCTTGATTATATAGGGAGTGATTAATATGAGCCACATAATTTTTATCATACTCTGCATCCGGATCTTTTATTTTTATTTTCGATTGATGTGGTTTCTTAACACCAGAAGTGTTTTCCAAACGGATTTGATTAAGTTTTGTTCTTAAATCAGTTTGAGGTAACACATTGGTTTTGGAAACTTGGAGTTTTCCTTCCATTGATCTGGATATTTACAAAGAAGGAAGAGTTGAACCACCCCCTTGTTTAGGAGTTGGTAACAGACCCTCTTTCATAGACAAATTCTGTGCCCAATTTGAAGAAGTCGTAAAAGAAGACATTACAGAATATTTCTTCTTAGACTTATTCAAGTTTTGAGACATAGAATATCCAAGAGGAAGAGTAGTCAAAAGACCATCTTCTTTTCTTTGACTAACAAAATTGTCAGTCAAAGCTGTTCCTGAAGTAAAAACTATAGGAGCAGAAGAAACAACTAAAGAGTTATCTCTTTTCGAAGGGACTTTGTGTGGAAGACCACCCCCAGTTCTAGTAGAACTTGGCAAAGAGGAAGAGATAGCTAAAGAGCTATTCTTCTTAGATGATGTACACGCTGAAACAGGCTTGGTTAAAGAACCAGTGTTGTCAGCGTGACTTTTGATTTTAGAATTACATGCTGGAACAGATTTGGCTAAGGAGCCAGTGCTGTCAGTGTGATTTTTGATTTTGGAAATACACGCTGGAACAGATTTGGCTAATGAGCCAGTACTGTCGGCGTGTTTCTTGACTTTGGAAATACACGCTGGAACAGATTTGGCTAAAGAGCCAGTATTGTCAGCTTGACTTTTGGGATTGAATTTGCACGCTGGAACAGATTTGGCTAAGGAGCCAGTGCTGTCAGCGTGACTTTTGGGATTGAATTTGCACGCTGGAACAGATTTGGCTAAGGAGCCAATACTGTCAGCGTGACTTTTGGATGTGAGATTGCACGCTGGAACAGACTTGGCTAAGGAGCCAGTACTGTCATCATAACTTTTGAATGCTGTCATCTTCGAGCGCACAAGAGTATGCGAGCTTGCAGTAGAGTCTTTGCCAGTGTTAGGAGTAGACACTGTGGCAGAGACTTCACCATTGGCTGCCAACTGAATCTTAGAGACATAGACAGAGTGTCCCTTCGACTTGGCAGTGATGATGGAGGCTGAAGTGGGCTTGCCGCTCTTAGCCCACTGCATTTCTTCGTAGGTGAGTTGATCGAATTGGATCGTTATCACCTTCTTCGTCGAGCCGATTGACGAAGTGTCGCATTGAGTTGTTGCCATCTCAGAAGAGGAGATGGTTTTCCCCAGCAGAGTCGCCAATTTGTTTTCCATAAATAAATTCACTTTATTTATTGTGTTTCTGGAAAAATTATAACTGTAGGAATCCGATCTAGAAGACGATCGCTTTATCCCTTAGACTATGCGAAGACGAAAAGCTCTCAAAATTTTGACAGTAAGTTAGATAACTATGTATCTGTACAATAAATGAGAAAAAAGAACTCTATTTATAGAGTCAAAAATAACTGAAAGGATAACTGTCTTCACAGCCTTTGCCTAGTTGAAAATCATGCAGGATTTAACATACGCAAGGTTGTGAGCAGTTACTGGACGTGGCCTGTAACTGTTGGACACATGGCAATCATGCATGAGTCGTGTGCAAGTTACAGGATACGCAGACGAGAGATCAGTGGCATGGCTGCCACGTACTCCAATTTGATGAAATCCACGCAGACTTGTTGAAGACGAAATCCACGCAGACTCGGGACAGAAAGCTTCAAAATCTACGCAAACTTGGGGCAAGAAGCTTCAGGATCCACGCAGACTTAAGGCAAAAAGCTTCAAAATCCACGCAGACTTGAGGGAGGAAACTTCAGAATCCACGCAAACTTGAGACAGAAAGCTCAAAATATACGCAGACTTTGGGAAGGAACATAATCCACGCTCGATTGAGGTAGGACTGCCAGCTGTCTTGATCCGACGTGCCTTGACTGACACAAAATCTCTGACAGTGATTACTTTTGTCAGTCGTATTAAATGACAAGAAGCTCTTTTGGTACGCCAACTTGACGAAGGCTGAGGCTTGTTGAAGAAGATTTCGAAAATCATGCAATAGTCGGCTGTGATCTCTCGAGTTCTGTGAATACGTGGCATACGAGGAGACATTTTTCGACTGTCGTGCTGTCAGTCATGATGAAATTTCTGACAAATGATGAGCTGTCACCCAGCGTGATTTTTTTTTAATATTGTCCTGATCAACTCAGCGTGACTTTTGGACCTTGTTCTGATCAAGTCAGCGTGACTGTTCATTTTTAAGGCCTACAACTACCACACCTCCAACAACGGTGCACCAAGAGACTCAAGCTCACCCATCCAATCAAACTGGGCAGGTCCCTGCAGCACCCTTAGGAGGGACAATACCACCTCTCCTACCATTTCCTCAGTAGTTTCTGCCACAGTTGGGCCCACAGATGCCTTTCCCACCGATTGATGGGAGCCCTATTATCCAGTTCATGTATGCCATGATGCAGGCGCAGTGGCAGCAGACAGAATTGATAGACTATGATGGCGGCTATGAGTAGAACTCCACCTGCATCCCCAACACCGGCACCAGCACCAGCACCAGCTCTACATCCTTATGAGGGCTCCATCAAGAACTTTACAGATATGAACCCTAAGCCTTTCAGTGGAACGGAGAAGCCACTAGAGGTGTCATAGTGGCTTATTAGTACAGAGAAGCTACTAAAGGCATCCCAGTTGCCAGCTCGAGATTGGATGACAGCAGTAGACCTACTGCTAGAAGATAATGCTCACCACTGGTGGAAGGCGGAAGAGAGACGATTAGGCACTGGGACCACTTGAAAGCAGTTCTATGATTTATTTTATGAAAGGTTCTTCCCTATTCATGTTCAAAATGGTCTCTACGACCAGTTCCTTCATCAGAAGCAAAGTAATATGACAGTTGATGAGTATGACTTAGAGTTCAATCGCTTGAGTAGATTTGGTGCGGGATTGATTCTGACAGAGTTAGAAAAGGTGAGAAGATTTCACCAGGGCTTGCACCAGAGCTCAAGTCTTATACGACTACCCAGTCTCGAGTCTCACATTCAGCTGTCCTAGAAGAAGCTCGTGCTCAGAAGATTCTTCGCAAGGAGCAGCAGCAGACCCCGAGATGCCATACGCTGGCAGCTACACCTACGGGATCGACACAGAGTGGACCTATCAGAAGGGCTACAGGACAGCAGTAGGAGAGGTCTGCGCCTTATCAGAAGCCTATTTATAATTTTTGTGGAAAGCCAGGGCATCTCCAAAAAGACTGCAGAACTCGACTTGGAGCATGCTTGAGATGTGGCTCGTTACAGCACAAGATAGAGAGTGTCCAGAGCAGTAGTCACTAGCTTATGCCCAGCAGGCCCCGAGACTGACAGTTCCAGCACTACCAGCACCCAGGCCAGTAGCAGGATCACCAAGCCTACCCTTACTTTCCCAGCCAGTACAGCACGAGAGGACTAGAGCTCGGGACCTCAGTCATAACTATGGACAGGCCTTCTCGCTGGCAGTAGAGAATGTGGGAGTAGAAGGAGAAGTCATAGCAGGTACGATTTTTATTGCAATATTTTCTATTATCAAGGCTTGACATAAGATCTATACCCCCATTAGTTTAGTCTAGGCCATAGAAATCAGGCTGTAGAATGATTGGATAAGCACGAACACCGGACACAGCTTAGATTCTTGAACAAATTATGTTTTCTTTCAAACCACCAATCCCGCGTACATACTTTGACCACTTTGACTAACACCGCAATTATAGCCTAGTTTTTTGCAAGCTTATTCTTCATCGAGCTTGATCATAACATGATTTATTGGGTGCGCACCCACTAATATATTGTCTAATTAGAACCGGTGCATGATGGTCTGATCAACCTAGTGCATTTTGGTTTGCCTTCACATATTATTCTACGTGGATGAAGACATAGTCAAACTTGTCCCCGGAGTCTCATCCGCGACCGCCTTGACAATTTCCTTTTGAATTATTTCATAGCCTATGGACCTCGTACTCGTGCCCAATATCATAGTCTATGAATTCTTTATGGACCTTGTCTTTTACTTATTTTTAGAAAGATGATGCACGGTGAATAAACCCAAGGTACCACTTTAAATCGTGCGGCTGTATCCTCACCTTAAACTACTCTATTTATCCCTCAACCCAATCTACCCTAATATTCCTAAATTTTGAGGACGAAATTTTTTTAAGTTGGGTAGGATGTAAACCCCCTCCCTAAATTTTCCTTCCTCTTTAGTATAAATATATTTTATTTTAATATTTTGTTATTAATTAAATGGCTTTTAACCATATATTGGCATTTTACATATTATGGGTAACAAGCAATGGTTACACACATATATAAATAAGATAAGATATTTAGTTAAATATTTTTAAAAAAGATTTTAGATTTTTAGGAAATTTTCTGTAATTATTTGGGGCCCATATATATATATATATATATATATATATATATATATATATATATATATATATATATATATATATATATATATATATATATATATATGTTTAAGTTAAAAAAGAAAAAAAAAAAGAAAAAAGCAGCCCGGCCACACCCAGCAAAGGGGGCGGGCCAGGCTCGGTTGCTGTCAGCAGCCTCAGTGATGCATGAATTAACAAATGGTTTGAAAAAAAAAGAAAAAAAAAAGGGAATTCACTTGAGCTACTGTAGCCATGGGCTACAGTGCCCAACCCAAACCCGCAGGAATCCCCCACTTCTTCCCGGAAGTAGCTGAGCTGCTACGTAGTTTTAAAATTTCAAAAAAAAAGATTTGATCCACACCAAATCTAACTCAGTAAATTCTAAATAAATACCTAGATAAACCCCACAAGATTCTCTTCTAGATAAACTCAGATTCAGGCCCCATCCAAAAAAAAAAAATCCGAATTAAAATAGAATTTAAACATACTATATAGGTTTCGGGAAATAGAATTCTTGAAAAACCATCTGTCGAACCTCAACCCCAGCCCAAGCTTCGACTCCATGACCCCCCCCATACACCACGCTCGACATCGGTCACCTGCTCGCCGTCGTCGACGACTGGATCGCCGGACAACCGCGGAGCCGAGAGGAAAACAGAGAACACCCTGTTTTTGTTCAGAACTTAGGTACCATCTTTCGAATCCGATTTCTTGGAATCTGTTCGACAAAAATTGATCTTTCGACTTCTGTGCGTAGACAACATACCCATCTCTAAACCCTAGCAATTAGAAAAATTTCTAATGCATAGGAAGTCCCATAAAAGTTTCGGGAAAGTAGAGAAAAAATCTTCGAAAAAGAACCCGAGAAAATACTCCAAATCCTGACTTTGGAAAGGCGATTTCAACCCAGATATTAAGAAGTTGTAAGAAACAATTTAGACAGTCCTAGTTAACATATATGAGATGGAAACCCATCTGTTAGATTCAATTTTTATGTAATGTACAGGAAGTTACGGATCGATGAACTTGGGAGAAAAACTGTTTTAAAAACATTAAAATTTTAGAATTTTGTCCGATACGACGTATGCCCCGATAAACCGGACGATGTGGTCGCATGCTATACGCATCGAAAGATGCGTATAGACGTTGCCGACGTGTGGGAACTGACGGAACTCAGTTTCGTCTTGTGTGCGCGACGAAATCAGTCCGTATCCGTCGAGATACCCCCGTATCGCCAATTTGCAAACTTCGCCCTAACTTCGTGTACAGTCGTCGATTCGAGACAAAAATTGTGCCAACAGGCCCGAATAGAAATTTTGGTCCTGTGTGCCAAGTTTGGTTCGATTCTGAGAAGGTCGATTCGGAACCTATTTTTGGCGGGCCCGCGAGCCACTCAAACGGGCAATTTTGTACACGGCTCATCGAAATCCAAAACTGGACATACTGTCACGACCCGCACCCTGATTAGGGGCACGAGAACGTGGGTACGTCCAGCCTACGCCGCAGTGTCGGCGATAGAACGCTGTATAGGTCATCTATAACATCTAACATCTAATAACAAGATATATAAACCTGTCATCTCCGCACGGAGGTATAACATAACATCTCAACTCTATATCTCAACCACAAGTCTAGGAAAGATAGAACATGATATGGAATCAGATGAAAGGAAGAACTGAATATATATAGAGTTATCACACCACACAAAGTAGATGTCCAATACAAATAAGTACAAGACCTGAAATATAACTAAGTCACAACTAACAATCGGAACAGTCCGATACTAAATAAAAACTGTAAACACTAGACTAGACTAGGCACCCTCTACTGAGCTAGATGCTCCTCAGGCTCCTGAAGGTCACCCTCATGTGTCCCATAGAAGGTAGGACAGTCACCATCATCATCTGTAATATTTTCAACAGGCCCAGTCAGG
>JANAVB010020199.1:975815-1298315 GCA_029216955.1 Iris pallida | reverse complement strand
ATCTCTTTTCTTTCTATTTTTCGGAGGTTGGACTCCGATCTTGTGAGACTATTTTTCTTAGCTGTTTGGAGCGAGCATGTTCACCCTGCTATCTTTTGATACTCTTATTTATTATTTGGCCTCTATATTCTTCTGTGTTGAGCTGTGATGAGATTAGATTATGTTATTCTGGACTGTGATTATTTTATTTACAGCTTATATACATATATGAGGATTCCATATATTGGAGTATTCTTCGTATATGTGCAGCTGGCATGTTCACGTTCTTGGTCCTATGTATTATGGGACTGGGGATGTTTACTAGTATATTACATATAGGTGATACCCAATATAATCCTACCTTACCTATATAAATATAACCCCCTCTCTATTGCAGTACTCAAAATCACATATATGGGTAGTGTATGAACATATATATATATATATATATATATATATATATAATATATATATATATATATATATATATATATATATATATATATATATATATATATATATATATATATGGCTAGTGTATGGCTAGTGTATATACTAGTGTATGAACATATATATATATATATATATATATATATATATATATATATATATATATATATTAAATATATATATATATATATATATATATATATATATATATATATATATATATATATAGAGGAAAATGTACCTAAGGTCGACCTTAGGTAAGTTACCTAAGGTCGACCTCATTTTTCTCACTTTACAACATTTTTTTTCTTGAATTTTTTTATGGGATTCATGTACACCTTATTGATTGGCAACATACCAAATTTCAAGAAAAAAATAATATTGTTTAGCCCCCTATCAATAAGGTGCAAAATCGACGGTGTAGCAGAAAAGTTTTTAGACCGTCGATTTTGCAAGGGATAGATAGGGGGCTAAACAATATTATTTTTTTCTTGAAATTTGGTATGTTGCCAATCAATAAGGTGTAGATGAATCCCATAAAAAAAATTCAAGAAAAAAATGTTGTAAAGTGAGAAAAATGAGGTCGACCTTACGTAACTTACCTAAGGTCGACCTTAGGTACATTTTCCTCATATATATATATATATATATATATATATATATATATATATATATATATATATATATATATATATATCAAATATAACGCCTCACAGTTCATAATGCCATATATATATATATATATATATATATATATATATATATATATATATATATATATATATATATATATATTTCAGCAAAAAGACAATTTATTGAGCAAAAGAAGCGGGCTCTAAACGAGCTTACAAGAAAAACCCTGGCCCAAAGACCGGACTAACCCGGTCCAAACATTCAAAAAAGAAAAACATTCGAAAATTAAAAACTGGGGGGGAACAGCGCCGCGTGGAACCCGAGGAGACAGGCCCACGTCGCGAGCAGGCGCGTGGCCCGAGGGCGCCATTCCAAGCGCACGGCCCGAAGGGGTCCAGACCGGGCGCGGGGCCCGAGGTGGAGGGGGCGCGGGGCCCGAGGTTGCGGGGCCCGAGGTGGCCGGTCAGAGTCGCAGGGGCCACGGCGACCCACCCCCCGCGGCGAGGGGGAAGCAGAGGGCGGATCCCCGACGGCGAGGGCCCGGAGAGGGGAGGCCTGGCTGCGCCTGGAGGCCGCTGCTGGGAGACCGAGCGACGTCGGGGGCGGGAGAGTCACCGGAGGAGAGGCTGCGGAGGCACAGCCACGAGAGAGCGAGCCAGGGGTGGCTGCGGTGGCGGCCGGGCGCAAAAGTCGGATGGACGGCGGGGAGCCGCGAGAGGAGGCGAGGGGCCGAGCCGGAGGAGGCGGCCGGAATCCAGGCGGACGATGGGGAGCCACGAAAAGACGGGGAGCCGAGCCGGAGGAAGCGGCCGGGCGAGCTCCGGCGGGGGAGCTCCGGCGGGGAAGGCGACTCCGGCTCCGGTGGAGGGGGCTCGACCTCAAGGGAGGAAGCCGGAGGGGGGGGGGGCTCGACCTCGGCGGAGGAAGCAAAGGGGGGTGCGCTCCACCGGAGGAGCAACGGGAGGGGGGGCTCGACTCCGGTGGAGGGGGCTCGACCTCAAGAGAGGGAGCCGGAGGGAGCCGGAGGGGGGGCTCGACCACGGCGGAGGGAGCGAAGGGAGGGCTGCGCTCCACCGGAGGAGCAGGGGGAGGGGGACTCGACCCCGGTGGAGGAGGCTCAGCCGGAGGAGGAAGTGGGGGCTCGACCTCGCCGAGGGGGAGGGAGCCGGCGCCGGGGGCTCGACCTCGGAGGAGGGAGCTGGGGGGGGTGCCGCCTCGACCTCGCCGATGGGGGAGGGAGCGAGCTCGACCTCGACGGAGGGAGCCGGTGGAGGGAGCAGGACCTCGGTAGAGGGAGTGGAGGGGGGGTGCGCTCCACCGGAGGAGCAACGGGAGGGGGGGCTCGACTCCGGTGGAGGGGGCTCGACCTCGAGGGAGGGAGCCGGAGGGGGGGCTCGACCTCGGCGGAGGGAGCGAAGGGAGGGCTTGCGCTCTACCGGAGGAGCAGGGGGAGGGGGACTCGACCCCGGTGGAGGAGGCTCAGCCTATATATATATATATATATATATATATATATATATATATATATATATATTATATATATATATATATATATAGATATATATATATATATTCTCTTTATATATATATATATATATATATTATATATATATATATATATATTCTCTTTATATATATATATATATATATATAATAGAATAATATATATATAAATATATATATATATATATATATATATATATATATATATATATATATATATATATATATATATATTTATATATATATATATATATATATATATATATATATATATATATATTCTCTTTATATATATATATATATATATATATATATATATATATATATATATATATATATATATATATATATATATATATATATTCTCTTTATATATATATATATTTTTTTTTTTTTTTTTTTTTTTTTTTTTTATATATATATATATATATAAAGAGAATATATATATATATATATATATATATATATATATATATATATATATATATATATATATAATATATATATATATATATATATATATATATATATATATATATATATTTTATATATATATATATATATATAATATATATATATATATAGACACCAACCTACCTATTGCCTAAAACCCTTATTTTTCCTAAATCCTAACTGTACAAACTGAACATCATACTACTCAACCTCTGAACTAACCCCCAATACCCTCTCTAACTGTTTTCAAAGCCTGCTTACAACTTCTCCCTACTGCTGCTATAGGTTCCTGTGTGATCCACACAACTCTCACACTGTTCAGTCCAAAGATGGACTGAACCTCACTCCTTGTCACGCCCCGCACCCGGATGTTCGGGCACGAGTACATGGGCCACGCCCATCCTGCATCGCAATATCAGCGGTAGAACGCTGTCAAGTACCCAATAACTATCTACAACATCTAGATGATCTATATCAACAATATGTACTCCAATCACAACATCTAAGAAGATATGAATAAGAAGATATAACAGAACACTATAACATCTAGAATCTATCGAATGAACATATGGGATAAGAATGTGTCGGAGGCATAACCGACAACGAAGCATGAATCTAAAATAAAGAAAGAATGGCCAAGAGCTTCCAGAAGATAACTCACGCTGAAAGAATATCATGATCCGGACATATCACGTCATGATACAGGATTCTCCAAGAGGGTAGCTAATCCTCTCAGGAATCGGCGTCTATACAAGTACAAGAAAGACAAGATCGAACAATGTACCAATATACCATGGTAAACCATGAATGACATCTCATGACAGGATTCGACGTATACTAGTCCGTATACCATCGTACCGAAAATCATGTAAATACTACAACTGAATCGGATATAGCAGATATCAAGACAATAAAAACTATCAGAGAATGTTCTCGCCTCATTTTAGCTGGAAGTCAACGTGCACGATACGAATGTGTCGACATGGAATAGGTATGATACTAAGCTCCACAAGATGGTCCCAAAAGACGGCACCGGCGGTTCCACTGAGTCCAGAAAAGTAAAAAAAAAGCCTAGTTTGATATATATAACAGTCTAGAATCAGGATTTGACACGATAATATAGATGAGAAAAAGGAAACTGTTATAATAGTTGTGACTTACGATTTAAGGGAAAAGAATAATTACAAAGGAGTCTTATCGGTTTACAGAGGAGCTGGGTGGGATTATCAGTACTATTGCCATTGATCTGGACTTGCTTGCTGATAGGTGGATTTGGGAGCCGACAGATGCAGCTTCGGGAACTGGAGAGTTCCAATTCTGAAGCTGCTACAATCTCATCCGGCATACCTTTCCTCAGAGCTCTGACTACGAGTTCATATGGTGCAAGGGCCTCGCTAGGAAGATACAGCTCTGTGTCTACAAGCTTATACTGGGCCATCTTTTGATTAGGGATTGTCTGAGATCGTTTGATGTGTCGGTCCCAGATCCGAAATATGTGCTATGTAGTGTGAAGAATGAATCTATAGGGCACATTTTTTTCGAGTGTGCTCTGGCATGGCAGATCTGGTCTACGCAGAGTAGAGCGTTGGGTGGATGTGACTCCGGGAAGGGAATTAGGGACATCATCACTGTGCTCCGTGATAGCAGAGGTAGAGGGCAGGACTGGTTCTGGACTGCTAGACTTTGACTGGCGGCATCAGTTTGGCATATATGGAGGGAACGAAACCGTTATTTATTGAGGGGCTGGTCACCCCTCCGGTAGGCATCCTCCATAATATAGAGTTTGATGTTAATGTAATGGGGAGCTGAAGAGTGGGAGTCCCACTTGATTGTATGTTGTATGATTATTGCACTGCTTTTGGAATAAAATTTACCCTTTTTTCTAATATATATATATATATATATATATATATATATATATATATATATATATATATTTTCCAATATATATATATTTTTTTTCCAATATATATATATATATATATATATATATATATATATATATATATATATATATATATATATATATATATATATATATAAAAGCTAATAATAATATGAATTGTAAGTTGTAGATTATTAAAATATCAAGTTGCACCTCGTTATTTGTATATCGAAACCTTCGACACGCAAATCGAGATAAGACAATCAACCGCAAGATTAACAATATTATTATAGCGATCCATATGGTCATCTTGTCAATTTCAGCGATGTGAGATCACTGGAAACGACTGATCTCAATTCCGTTGCACAAATTCTGAAAAATGAACATAATAAGAATTAATTATAACGAATAGTGATACATAAAGAAAATATCTACAGATATTGTCGGATGATAAAACAAACATCACCAACGTGTCCAGAATGGTCAAATCAGCTAGAATAGCCTACTCATAAGTCCAATTTGGACACAGAAGCAAAAAATTAATTTCGGGTCAAAATAATGTCTGTGTTAGACCCACTTTGCACCGAAAAATATGCCAGGATACAAGTCTATCAAATCTAAAAAAAATATGTCCACGAATCCAGAATGAAGATACGAACCCAACGGTATATCCGAAATTGGATTCCGATGAACCGATCTCAAAATGGTCTGTTGACCAGGACATTAGAATTTCGGTTTGTACGAAAATGCTTGCCGAAGCCAATGTCCACTAAATCTAGCAAAGTATATGTCAACGATTCCATAATGATGTTACAAACTCAACGGTATATCCGGAATTGGATTCCGATGAGCCGATCTCAAAATGGTCTGTTGACTCGGACTATGGGACCCGCATTGCACCGAAATACTTGCCAGGGCCCACGTCCTCTAAATCTAATAAATTATATGTGAATTCGTGCTAGAACAATGTCACAATTTTACTGGTGGTGTCAGAATTTGAATCAGGAGTCCCGGGTCCAAAATTAGAATTTTACAAGTTAAAAATTACGATTTCGGATGGCCAACTTTGGCGTCAAATTCAACCAATCAAACAAGCTCACAATGAAACAAAACTTGAGGGGCAAGAAGATGGTTATACCAGCTATGCACTGGAACTAGTAGCACGTCAAACGGAGCTGCACGATGGAGATACATGTCCACGAAGTTGGCTCCATGAAACTGTCCAAAAATAACGTAATTTAAACCGACTACTTGGCGGCCGATTTTGATCTATCAAACGATCAAATTAACGGTTGAAACTTTAGAAGAGTGAAGGGATATATATCGAGATTGTGATGGAGAAAAGAGTTCATCGATCCAATAGTCAAATTGTCCAGAAAATACGTACGAAGTTGCTGCCTCGAAACATAAATTCTGATTTCGCCATTGCGCACATCACGACGGAATCTCATATGAAACGCACGAATAGCCTCTGTGTCTCATCGGGGAGGATGGTGAACATCATGGGGAGGTTGCCCAGGCCCGTGCATAGTTACGGAAGGTCGCTGTTGGTGGTGTGCGGCCGCACCGCGCTGCTGCTCGCGTCTGCTGCTGTTGATGTTGCAGCTGCTATCAAGCTGCTGCTGTGCTCGCAGCTGCATGGCCACACCGTGCTGCGCCTCGCCGTGTCTGGCCAGGGAGGTTACCGGTGGCATGGAGGTTGGTGGTTGGTTTAGGTTTAACAAGATCCTGCTATCATAAACTACGTCATCTATCCTTTAGAATCTTCCATACCAATATGGAACATTTATGTATACCCTAAAATATAGGTTATTCTCCGGATATGTTTATAAGCCAACATTTCTTGGTCATCAAAGCCCTACCAATGCTCAACTCTCAAATTCTAAGTACAAGATTCTAATCCTCAATCTGTAGTCACAATATTATAATACCTCGTTACTCCGTCTTAGATACACTATCATCAAATTATACTATCAGTGCAATCGTTCTTAATGGTTTTTAAATCCACTATAGTTAGTCACCCATCTGACCTATAAGCTTAACATAATCAATCCCTAGGAAATGTACTCATCATAATCACACAATAACATTTATAGTTGTAATATAGAATCAGTTAACGAGGTTTAGCTATTTCAGTTGTCCATTAAATAGAAGGTAACAATGGCCCAAGACTGGGTCGAGCAATCTATGTCAGTATCCGAACAAGTTACGGGTCCAGCAAGACAGAAAAGATTATCGAAATATATCCAAGAATGATACGAGGCCAAATAAGATGCATAGGATGCAGTCAAAGTAAAACTCGGGAACCATATACCTCCATGATTATGTCACATGAAGTTACTATCGCGCTATTGTGCATCTGGCTGCAATTAACTTCCTTGTTCCGTAATACGATGGATGGCTGCAGTACACAGCTACCATGCCAGACAATACAGGTTCTTGAATTTATCTTGGTTAAATCCGTAAAATAATAATCAAATGCACGTGATATGGTTCAAGTATGATTCGTGAAACATAAGTAACCATGATGCCGTCATCTGAAGTCTTGGCTCGCCAGTATTTCTCTAGCCACAAAATCTCCCGATTCCGTAATACAAGGAAAAATATACTTTTTGAACTTTTCTTGAATCAATCCATAAGGCACTTCCAAAAATTATGAAAAGGACGAGAAGAATTATCCAAGAGGTTAGCGAAGAAGAGTTTTGTCAAATGTAGATAGGACAAAGTTAATCAAGGCATAAAAGAATGATGATAAGAATTTGTTCTTGCTCATCTTGTCATATCGAAGTGAACCGATTTAAGATATGATCTGATAACCATATACGTCTTCCGAAAATCATATTGTCAGAATTTTGCCACGACATTAAGCATAGCTGCAATAAACGATAGAGTCCATAACTAAGGTATACACCCTAAAATCATGTTATCTAGAATTCTCGCCACGCTAACTGGTATGGCTGCAAGAAATTCTAAATTCCAAAACTAGGATAATTATATCCAAAATCAGGCTCTATGTCCTTATCATGCTAGCTAGTATGACTACGATAAATTCTAAACTCAATAAATAAAGTAGACATTTACCTTCCACACTATCATCATCAAGTATGTTATCAGGATAAACCTTAATTCAATCCACAAAATTTTATCTACAAAAAAATCAAAGTCAACAATGAACATCCAGATTCCAAATTCAACAACGAATCAAGGATAAGTAAATAGAAACAAGCTGAAACAGATTCCGATGTAGGATTTAGAAAGAGATTCTTAAGGGTTAACCTAAAGATATTATCTAGGTCAAAATTCAAAATTCCTGAAATACATTCTAAAACAAATCTCAATCTAAATGGTATATAATTTCAACTTCTACTTTCTAGCTCTCTCTAGGGTCCATGACAACCCCATGTGGACTGATGCAGACCACCCTCTCTGGTTAACCCAAACATCATTCCCATGTGAATTGGTTACTCTCTATGTCAATTTCTCCTTGTCAACTACATATTCTTGCCATCTCATACCCGAACTCCCTTCTATAATTTCCAAGTTTGATGGCTCTTCATCATTCTCCACAATAACACCTTATATTATGCAGTACCATGTTGTATAGCAGCCATTCAAGCCCTTCCGATTCTATGTATCAGAAAGGGATTGATACCAACTCTAAACCCCCAATTCGAGCCCCCAAAATTATCCCTCTTATCCATCCCCTGCTGCTCGAGGGTTCAAACCATCTGTCACCAAGTGAAAACCTAGGTTCACAGACCCCCATCTCTTTCTAAACTCTGATACCTAACTGAAAACCCCAAACTGCCAAGCCTAACGGCTGTTGTTCAAGTTCTCCGTTACAGTGCATTCAAAAACCCCAATTCACTCATGAGCACAAACTCATATCACAGATACCGAATTTCCAGTTCTTTGAGACAAGCCTTGTTGCTTCCCCTTGCTGCTATAGTAACACTATATAACCTATATGTTCCTTTATACAATAATACACTCATCTAATACTATATATATATATATATATATATATATATATATATATATATATATATTTCCATCGAATACTATATATATATATATATATATATATATATATATATATATATATATATATATATATATATATATATATATAGGGCTACTCAACATACTATATTTATATAGACAAGGTTCTGATGCAATGAATTTATAACACCAAGATGTGCCAAATCTAATTAGACACACCCACACACAACACAAGCCTATGGTCAAATGGGTTCACTATGACCGTGAACACTCTATACTCCCCTCCCCTGCCACAGTTCACTCCTCAGTGAACGACACTCTCCCCACTCATCACACGCACACACAAACTCACCCATAACATATCATATGTAAATACAACTGGCTCGTAATTATATATATATATATATATATATATATATATATATAATATATATATATATATATATATATATAACCAATAAGAAATAACTAGAGGGCCTAACCAAAGTATAACCTATCCAAATATTACATCAACACTGAAAACAAAGCCCAAAATAGTCTATGAGGCATTCCTACAAACACTTGGTATGTCACTCTCGGATTTCTTCCAAGAGTGGCACAAAATCTAGCCATACTATCAAATGAGGACTCAATAGACCTCTAAACCAATCCTATGGGTTATCCCTACGTGTAGGGGAGTCCTATGGGCTCAATATCAAAGTGTAGATTGAAATGACAAGTTTAGGGAGAGTTATACCTATTAGAGTTGTTTTCCAATGAACAATCCAATGGATACGAACCCGACACAAAGTTCCTTAGCAAATGGACTCTCCTTCTAACTTCTAGCTCGTCAATCCTTGTAGACTCCTTCTTGAGAGAATGTGAGGAATGGTAGAGAAAAGAGTGAGATTGAGAGAGAAATCAATGGCGGAAGCTCTCTTTTCAGAAGGATATCTTGAAAAGGAAGGTAGAGGCAAAAAATCAATGAAGTGTAATGAAGAAGAGCCCTCTCTATTTTGGCTGGCAATATATAGCTAGGTTAGGACAAATTTGAAATGTCTAATGAGCCCTCTAAGTTGTCATTTAGCTAAACAATTTAAATGCAAGGGTTTGGGGTCAATTTGGACAAATGTCATAATCTCTTAATGAACTAATGGTCATGAATAATTAGTCTAATTGCACTAGCCTAATGTGTTGGTTTGTGGACCATGCCTTGCTAATCCTTGGGCTCTAGATTAGTGTCTAAGCTAACCGGGCCACTAACACAAGTCAAAAACTAGACTAGTCTCTAACCCGACTAACTAATCCCCAATAATCTAAATAGATATACACAATATTCATTATTAATATTCATAATATATATATTATAAAAATAACAAATTTACCCTTAATTTTGAAAACTGGTAGTGACAAGTCTACCCCCTGTAAAATAATTTCATCTTGAAATTAAAGGCAAAACTAAACACAGCAAACAAAATCAGAACAAGAATAGACTATTACCTCAAGGCTCGAAGAGATAACAAAATAGCTCCCGTATGTCGTCCTCTCTCTCCCAGGTAGATTCACCCGGAGAGTGATGCCTCCAGGCGGTAACGCTAGTCGGTATGCCACTGCACCAACCCTCTCCAGGATACGGAAAGGTCCGATGAATCATGGACTAAGCTTTCCACCTCCACTAAAGTAAATCGTGCCCCGTGTTGGAGAAATCCGTAGAAACACAAGATCACCAACCTAACACAAAAATAAACTTGATCTAAAACAAACAATCACAATCAGACGCAAACACTAGAAAATCTATACTATACCTCAAACTCCAAAGGTCTCAAGTGGCTATCGGTCCAATGCTGTTGTCTGTCCTGCGTCATCCGAAGTCTAATCTCTGATGAGCTTGACCTTCTCAGCTGTGTCCACAATCATCTCTGGGCCAAGCCAAACCCTCTCGCCAACATCGTCCCATGACAAGGAAGTATGGCACCTCTGTCAGTATAGAGCCTAAATTGGTGACATCTCTATAGTGGCTTGGTAGCTGTTGTTGTAAGCAAACTCTACCAAGTGGGGATAGTCCTCCCAAGATCACCTGAAGTTCACAACATAGGTCCCATGCATATCTTCGAGAGTCTGAATAGTCCTCTCCGACTTTCCATCCGTCTGGGGGTGATACGCGGTAGTAAACTTGAGCTGAGTGCCCAAGCTAGCTTGTAAACTCTTTCAGAAGTGGGAAGTGAAATGAATATCCTGATCTGAGACTATGTTCCCTGGTACCCCATGCAATCTGACTATCAGCTGCATGAACATCTCTGCCAGCTTCTCCGTAGACAAACCACTTTGAAAGGCAAGAAGTGGGCTGATTTTTCAATCTATAAACGATGACGCACATCGTATCTTTTCCTCCTGGAGAACATGGAAGTCCAGACACAAACATGCTGTCTCAAGTCTCTGTACATCTTGTTGGCACCAGGATGCACAGAGTACTGAGAACGATGTTCCTCCTGAAGAACCTCCTCTCGTAGCTCTCCGGTCGGCACACACACAGTCTGGCATCGTGCCTCAACGACCCATCTTCTGCGATACAGAATTCATCCAATAACCCTGTCTGTACCTGCTCTCTAATGACCCTCAGAGTCTTATTCTCAAACTGTGCTACTCTGATCCTGTCCATCAGCTCAGAATGAACATGTAAACCCTACATCTGCTCTTCAATTCCAGGAACTATAACCTTAATGCCCAGACTCTCCAAATCTGCTAAAAGGTGACGATCCGTCATCAAACATATGGATACCGGATACCTGCTAAAAGCATCGACAACCACCTTGGCCTTCCCTGGATGATACTGTAAGGATATATTAAAATCCTTCATCAGCTCCAACCACCGTCTCCATCTCATATTTAGCTCCTTCAGTGTAAACACATACTTCAAGCTCTTATGGTCACTGAAAATCTCCATACGCTCTCCATACAGATAGTGTCTCCACAGCTTCAAGGCAAAAATGACTGCTGCGACAGATAGAGTCTCTAATAAGGAGTCTTCTCTGAGGCAACTTGTACATACAATATTGCAACTTGCTCGGGATAGAGGAAGCCCATATGATGTTTGTGTTGGCCTGCTTTTCATTACTTCTTTTGAATTTCATGTACACCAGGCTTGTATTGAATATGGGATCATTAGTATTCTTCCACGCCCATATGTCCCAACCATATGTATGATCGACGACATAATAATTGATTTCCACTTGGGCAATTCTGGCCCACCAATGGGTTCCAGGTTGGAGCCGTCCATCATACAAAATGCTGCTAACCTTCTTTCCTTTCTAGTTTCATGCTCCATATGCTGTCCTACAATCTGTAGCAAGCTCCTTTGGTTGATCCACGGGTCGAGCCATAAGTTTGTTCCTCTGTCGTTAGCAATTATACAAACTATAAGTGGGGTTAAGTCTCTCTTTTGTCACAGGATTTGCTTGAATATAACTGATTCGCTGTTGTTTGATCGGAACTCCCAAAAATTAGCACCCCGTAAATATTTGTTGGACGTCCACTCCGTCCACATAGACTCGTCGTGGAGAAACTTCCACGCAATTTTTATTCCTACTACGTTGCTTATTAGCGGGAGTGACCGAATCTCGACCTCGCCTTCCTTCTTCAGTTGACACAGCTTATCCCATGATATAGTGTGTATAGCACCTCTCCATATGAATGTTGCGTATTGTCTTTCAATGCAGCGGATCGTTTTCGTTGGGAGCAAGATGGTTTGTAGCCAGAAGTTCATAATTGATAGAAGTACCGTCTTGACCAGTTCGATTCTCCCATCGAACAATAAGCATTGTATATAAATATATTATATATGTTGGATTGGAATTGTATGGTTGAGATTACATGACTTAAAAAGGTGATGGGGTCTACATCTTTTAATCTCAACCACTAAATTCCAATCCAATCCATAAAACATAGGGTGGTTCTATAATACAAAACCAATCGACTGATTTTGGAGCATATATATATATATATATATATATATATATATATATATATATATATATATATATATATATATATATATATATACGTGAGCTCGCGTGCGATCGGGCGATCGGGAGAGAAGCAAACCCTAGGGGTTCCATCACCTGGGACCTCGACAACCCGGCCAGGGGCGACGCGGGCGGTGCCTATATATATATATATATATATATATATATATATATATATATATATATATATATATATATATATATATATATATATATATATATATACGTGAGCTCGCGTGCGATCGGGCGATCGGGAGAGAAGCAAACCCTAGGGGTTCCATCACCTGGGACCTCGACAACACGGCCAGGGGCGACGCGGGCGGTGCCGGCGCGAGCAGTGGCGACGCTGTTGGGAGGGGTTCGGTTAGGATCGGCTCGGCTCGGACGACAGCGACACAACTGGGAGGGGGCCGGTCAGAGGCGGTGTAGGTGGTGGCTAGTCGGCCAGGAGCGGCGCGACCGCGGCCGACGAGGCCGAAAATGTGTCGGCCAGAGACGGTACGGCCGGCAGCGGGTCAGCCAGGGGGGCACGGCCGGAAGCGGGCTGGCTAGGGGCGGTGGCGGCGTGGGTCGGGCTCCGACCGTGGGCAAAGACACCGTAGGTGATGGCGGTTGAAGGGATCCGAATAATATGGACAAAAAGGAGGAGGCGAGATGGATAACGGTGATTAGAAGGCGTAACTTTAAAGGGGTTGGCGAAGCTCGTCGGCTAGGTGGGGCTTTGGGAGGCGACCACTATAGGGATTGTGACCACCGACTCGTGTTACGGAGACATATTAGTGGTACAGGCACAGGGGTGGCTAGAAGACAGGATGGGAGTTCTCGCCAAATGCCGAATAATGTATCTATACAACCAGTGCCTCAACAACGACGGACGGGTGTTGATAAGAGCAAGCAGGTTACTGGAGAATAACGAAAGGCCGGGGTCCCAAAATCCAACGTAGATATGTTGAGTGGAGGGGTGGCTAGCTTGCCAACACAAATATCTTATGTTCAGCCGAAGATGGTGGGCACAGTACTTCGGGCGTCCCTGACGGAGGAAGATCTTGTTAAGATTGCAGACTACTAGCGCAACTCAGCCATTCTATATGTGCTTGGCTCGAGACCGTTCTACGGACAGATCCGTGCACACCCAGCACGAGTTTGGACGTCGAAAGATGGCATGGAGTTTTTCTCACGAGAAAATGGCTTCTACCTCGTGCGTTTCTGCTTGCAGGAGGACATGAAGCGAGTTCTTCAGGGAGGACCGTGGACCTTTTATGGCAGACTTATTATAATAAAAGTATGGACGCCTGAGTCGACTTATGAGCGTGAAGTACTCCTTACGGTTCCGATCTGGATTAGATTACCGGATTTACCAGCTAATCATTGCAGCATCTCTATGATGATGAAGATCGCTGGTGTTATTGGCAAGCCAATCAAGATCGATGAAGCTACGGCGTACAGAACCCGTATGGGATATGCACGGACCTTCTGGTAGAGTCTTTCGATAGACTATGCGATATGAGTTTGTGCCACCAGTCTGCTTCCATTATAAATATTTCGGTCATCCTTCGAAAGGCTGTCTATTAGGGGAGGTCGAAGGACCCGTTGGTGATATGGGAGGATATGACGAGACTGATACTCATGGAGATAGAGGACTACGCGATGGTAGTAGGGTACCTTGTCCTCAGGAGGCGGTCACCTCAATGATGTAGGGGGTTCAACCCAGTACGGAAGAGGTCGTTTCTTCTCAGGTTAATCCTTTCTCTCAATGGGTGGATCGAGTGATGCAGACTCATAGAGATATGACTGATGCTGGAGGCCAACATGGCATTGAGGTGGGAACCGAAAGTGCAATGGAGATAGAGAGAGACGGCCAGACCTTGGAGAGGGCGCTACTGAGAGCCGATTTACTTCCAGGCAAACTATTGTCTTCCAGTCCAGACAATACAAGTCTCTAGGCCGTCAGGGGGGCGCTTCAGAAAGAAGGTGATAGAAGACTGTGACAATCAGTCGAATGAGAGCACAAGCAGGAAGCACTGAGCGGTGATATCTAGAGAGGATGGAGGGCAGGATGCGATGGGGATACTGACTACGGGCTCGTCAAATCTTTATGTAGCTAATCCCAGATGGAAGGACCATTGTGAAAATGGTGGTGATCTCAGTGTTTCACTTAACAAAATGTCTAAAAATTGGCTTTTGAAAGAAAACTAGAAAAAGTACCAAAGTACAAATTGTTCTGGAAAGTATTGCTATGGAAGTCTGATCTGAGAGCGATCACTTTGTTCCTTGGACCATATGATGATGATGAAGAAAACTGCTTGAAGAAGATGAACAATCGGAAGAACTAAGTCACCGGAAAGGTATCGAGCAACGACACTGATGGCATAGTCGAATGCTTTCTTGCTTTGCTTCACCCTGTTCTTGAGAAAAAGTTGAAGAAATGCTTCTGGAAATATCACTCTGAAAGTATGAGTTTTCTCAGAATCTCCTCTCCTGTATCTCTATTGATCTTTTGATCTTCTCTGTGTTGAAAAATAAGTCTATTTATAGACTAGACCCTTTGTGCGTAAAAAGCAACAAAATCGGGTTTCTATGCGAGTAACTGTCACCCACGATGTAAATCATCCTCTACGTACGGTGACACGTGTCCCATGTAGAGTTTTGATCTCTACGCCTGGTGACACGTGTCCCACTACTTCAAAAAAATGGGGAGAGCACGTACACACGTTCCTCGATAAGTGTGGTATGAAAGCCATGTAAGCAAACCACGTTCTCATGTAGCCAGGAAAGTTCGGGCATAAAAATGACCCAAAACATACTCCCTGCGTAAAGTAGCAGACTGGGCGTAAAAATAGCCCAAAATAAGCTTTCAGCGTAAAGTGGCTAAAAATAGCCTTGAGCGTAAAATTAGCTCAAATAAACTTTACGCACACAATAGCTTTGAGCGTAAAGACTCGAAATAGCTATCGTGCGTAAAAGAAGCAGTTTATTGAGCATAAAATAGCCCATCTGCACACTAAACAACAAGCGTTGGGTTTAGTGCAAATCAAATCCTATCGGCTTCTGTGCACTGTTCTTGTCAGAAAATCCTGCTGTCAGATCAAATCACTCGCATTAAATACGGCCTGTCAGTCTGTCGTCCAAGCGTAAAAGTGGAGGATAACTCTCGCATAAAAGCTTCCAGCATAGAGAATAGCTTGCGTAGAGTAGCTTTCGTAGAGAATAACTCGCGTAGAGTTTGAGTTTGACTCAGCTTGTATTGCGTAAAGTTCTCAACTTCTTTAACTTAGTCCATTAAGCACTTTTTACGCTCCTACAAGACCCCCTTGAAAATTTTGAAATTATTTTTAAAATTTGAAATACTTTGAACAGAAGCGTAAAATTCAGGATTTCAACAGTCAGCGTAGAATTTGGGATATCAAACGGTCATCCGCGTAAAAGTCAGAATATCCAACAGTCAGCGTAGAATTCGGAAGTTTGAACCGATTCAAAATCTCTCTATAAATATAGCACTTCGAATAGAAATAAAACTTTATTTGTTTTTCATAATCCCGATCTCTCTTTACTCTTCTTCTTCTTTCATACTTTTGCTTCGATCCGATGGCCCCCAAGAAGACCGCCGCCGGTAGCAAAGGCAAGAAGCCCGTCGCCGATTCATCGTCGGCCGACCGTACGAAAACCCCTGTCCCATCATCAACGCCGCCTCAACAGAGCAACCCCGTCGTGGCTCCGGCAATGAAGGGTAAAAGCACTAAACTTCGGCCGCGAGTTCGTCGGAGAAGAAAACCCTATTTTTCACTCCACGCCCACGTTATACGTGTCAGCGTAGAAACTGAGATAATTAAATACGCCTACATTATACGTGTCAGCATAAAATTTAGAACATACGCCCACGTTTATACGTGCCAGCATAAATTTAAAAATACACTCACATCAACATGTGCCAGCGTAAAAATTAAAATACGCTCAAGTCAACACATGCCAGCGTAAAATTTATAATACGCTGACATCAACATGTGCCAGCATAAAAATTAAATACGCTCACGTCAACACGTGCTAGCATAAAAATTAAAATACGCTCATGTCAACACATGCTAGCGTAAAATTCACAATACGTTCACATCAACATGTGCCAGCGTAAAAATTAAAATACGCTCACGTCAACACATGCTAGCGTAAAAATTAAAATACGCTCATGTCAACACATGCCAGCGTAAAATTCATAAGTGAAAAGACAAAGAACTTTTTATACTTTTAAAAGTTTTTATCAAATTTAATAAGCGTAAAGTTTGCATAGTCAGAGTCTTTTTATCAAATTAGATTTTCACTAACTTGATTTTTTTTCTTTTTCTTTTGGCAGTGGATTTACAAATTCACCCACTTGCAAAAATATTTTGCTCATCAGCTGGTATGGTGGGCTCAAATTATTTGGAGAACCTGTCCCACGTAGATTTTCCCCAGTCGAACCCGGAATATCCTGCAGAAAGAGCACAACTGATATATGCTCAAGGGAACAGAATGTTGCTGTCCATGATAAATGGAGAAGTGTTGACATCGCTGGTTGGTCAACAATTTGCAAAACCAGCTTTCTTATTCGGGGATGCAATAGACTTCAAATCACAAACACACCCCAAGAAGGAAGCTTGGGTGTTGAAGTTTTGAGATAGAGCAATGTACCTCCCTGACATGGATAGAGATTATCCCTTGTCTGCTTTTATCCATGCCACCCATCCCCAAAAGATGCTATGGAACCTGACTCCCAACAGTCATGGTAGGCCAGGAAGGATCATCTTCAAGAGGGACAGAGCAAATGACATGGGCTACCACACCAGCACTCCCAGTGGTGGAGTTGTCCCATTCTCCGGTCTTTTGCCAGGATTTACTCTGAGTGAAGATTCGACTTTGATCCAGCCAGTGCAGACCCAAATGTTCATTAATAAGTTCATAAGGGCTGCAGTACTATATCCCCAGGCCAACCCCAGACTACCAGGGTGGCTAACTCCTTTTAACCAGAACTGGATTCAGATCAGTGTTTGGATTATGAGGAACTTCCAGACGGAGCTAAAAGACATCGGCCTGTATGAAGCAGTGGCCTCCACTAGTCAGGGTATACCACCGAACTGTAATTTGTTCATGGCTCTGATGGAGATATATATCAGTTCTACAGGAACTTTTACGACCCCAAAAGGTGAAATGGGTCTCGCACTTCATGAGATGCAATTCATCTCCAAGCTGCCAATGGGGGAAGCCCCATATGAAGAGTATGTTCCCTCCAACCGGGAACTAACAGAAATAAGGGAGAAGAATCCTCAATTAATTGATGTATATGAAGAGTTGATGTGCCACTACATGATCTGCACTACCATACATAAAAGTGGATCTCATCTGGCGTACATCAACAAGTGGACAACATATCTCTTTTACCACAAGGATAAGATATCCAAAGATGATAAAAAAGATTTCAGGAGAACAAGGCTCCAGCCATCAACACTGGTTCAACAATTCCTATTGATAAAATACGGGATATGATGGTTGGTTACAAATTTCCAAAGAAATATTTGTCCACCAAAACTGGGGAGTTCTCTGTAGGAACCAAAGCCTTGAGTTTCCTCAGATATGGCAGCCAGAAGATCTCCAAGAAAGCCCTGCTGGCAGGCTTTCTTTCTTTATGGTTGAGGAGATGGGTTGTACCGGAGACCGGTATAGTTGGTAGAATCCACCGAAACGTGCTATGGCCAGCGGTACGTTTGTTGTTCAAAGTTAGAATCAACCTACTATCGGCAATGATGTGCCGAATAAACGCAGGTCTGAGGACTTTTGGTGAGGAATTAATTAACAATGCTCCTCACCAGAACGTATTCCCTAGGGTAGAAATGCCCTTCACTTACCTTATGGGCTAGTTATTACACCACAACTACAATTTGTTACCACCAGGCCCCGGAGATAATGCGGAGGTCTTCCTCCAGAAGTTCAGCAAAGCCACATGGACTGCCACGACAGTGGCAGATACCAGATCAGTATTGAATTATTCTTATAGTTGGAACTTTTTCTGCACTCGGCCACCAGTTCCAGCCGACTGCTTCGACGTACAATTTGAAGATGAAGTTGAAGGAAGAACTCTATTGTCAGCTCCACTTTTCAGATGGCTACAGTGCATCAGACTTTCCCATCTGATGTATAGAAATGAAGACGGCTGCGCGTTTGAACCGTATTTACCAAGTCGGTTCGCTCGCCAGTTCGGATATGACCAACTTCATATTGGCAATCCTTCCACTAGTTTCCGTCATTATGGGAAGCTGATTGATGGTACAAGAGGTTGGAGATATTTTAGCACTGTCTGTACCGGTGCCAAATTTCGAATATCGACTGCTACAAGCACCACCGAGCGGCGTATACTTCATACGTATGCTCGCTTTTACGCTTCTATCCGTTCCTTCGCCCATGGCTATAATCTGAGAGGTAGTCTAAGATGGCCCAAGGAAGGGAATATTGAAGAGCCAGTCAGGGTGCAATCAGACACACCTGACGACGCTGCTGTTCCAGATACATATCTGGAAGTAATCCCAATAGGAATGGGGGAAAAGCTGCAGAACCTATCATTATTGGCAAGACCCGGAAACGGAAACAAGGTGCAGCTGCTACACTTCTAGAGAAGACCCCGAAAAAGAAGAAGAAGGTTACCACCAAAGGGCCTTCTAGATCAAGAGCCGCTACCCCAAAAATTGATATTCCAGTCGAGGAGCCGTAACATGTTACATCTTCTTTGGCCCATCATGGAGAAGGGTCCTCAGCCTCCCAACCAGCAGAGTCAATGGAAGCGGTGACGGTCCTATCTCCGGGATGTCTCAGCTCGGCACTTCATTTGACTTTGCCTTAAAAGGCACAAGTTGCTGAGGATGTCGCTCCAGTACATACTGTTGATCGAGAGCCCATCCCATCGGATGAACCAGCTATTACTTTTGACGATGATGACTGGGATGGTGATTATGATGCGTACTTGGCATGGCCTACACCTACTCCAGGTAAATATAAAAAATCTATACAAAATGATGATTTTTGTATATTAACTTATTTTGTTTAATTTTGTAGGTGTTATCATCACATCAAAGCTTGTGGCTCCTCCTCCTCCTCAAGAAGACATTTATGAGGAAAATGCAGAGTCTGAGGAAGAGAGTCTACTTCAGAAGAAGAAGATGCTCAAGAAGAATGCCCTCAATCTATGGAGGTACAGCAAGAGCCAGAGGTGCAGGCTCAGCCAGAATTGTCTCTTCTTGTTGAGGGCGGAGATAAAGAACAAACTACAGTAGAACCTACTGTAGGTGATGCAGTGGCTGCTGAGGAAGAATTAAACTTCGACGAAGGATCAGTTGTAGAAAGACTCGCTACAACTGAGATACTTGAAGATCCTGCAGAGCCAGTAGCCGAAGAAGGTGATGAAGACATAGTCGAATCATCAACTGAAGCTGGGGAAGTTGTAATAGCATCCTCTGCTATTACTACTGATTCAGCACAAGTTCTTGAAGAGACAATGTCCGAACCAGAGTCAGCTACCATAACTACCATTCCACCCGCACCAATCACCGCCACAGAAACTCACATAGTTTCGACTCCAGAACCGACTGGAGTAACAAATGCTGAAGATACTGTCCCTGAAGCTCCTGGGGATCAGTTGGCCTTAGTAGCAACAACAACAACGGCCTCATCTCAGTCTGCTACTAAGGCAACATCTGTTCCTAGTCTTCAGAGAAGAGATCTGGTAGACATCGCCGCAACACCGAGCTCAAGTACAGAAATGAATCTCTTAGTTGAGATTCATACTGATACTTTTTACAAGACTTTGGCGGCTCTGATAAAAATGGTCCTGAATAAGGGCCTCAGTTATGAAAGTCTGAAGGCGGCGATTGTTCTTACTATTAGAAATGTCGCCATGTTTAATGATGCAGCGAGACCAGCGGCCTTAGAGAAAGTCATGGAGGGACTTGAACAACCCAGCAAAGAATATCTAAAGCTTTCAAGTGAAACCACTGAAAGTCTCATCCAAGAGGAGTATGACGCTTTATCAGCTGAATACCTTGCTCGGGAAATGACTTTCAATGAAGCCATCCATGATTACAGCATCAAGGTGGCCAAAGAAAAATCTTTTTTGGCTGAAGCTAAGCCTCAGCTGGAGATTCAGAGAGAGGCCTATGAAGCTTCGAATATAAGAATTCATCAACAGAATGATAGAATTCGCGAAGTCGTGGCTGAGCTGGCTCGCTTAAAGGCGGAGAGGGAGCAGATGATCACAACTCGGGATCAGCAGCTAACTCAGAGTTCAATTTTGGAGGAATAAGTCTTCGAGCTGAGGCTACCATCAAAACTCTTGACGATGCCAAGGACAAGATGATAGTCACTTTTGCTGGACTTTCTCACATCTGTACTCCCGAAGCTCGACGCTCCGTAGCTACTAATAATGTATTGAGCTCTCGTGGAAAACGTCTAGCGGAGCTACAAAAACTTCTTGAAGATGTCTCTGCTCCGCCTTAGGCAAAAATAAAGAATTTTTGTAACCTTCTATCTTTTTTCATTCTGTAATGTTTACAAAAATGAATAAAATATTTGTTTTTTGATCCTATCATTTATTTTGTAATTAAACAATAGGTATGAGATAGAAAATACTTATCAGAGGTAATATGAACATGACAAGTCTTCTAAACTCAATAAATTATATCTATCCAGAGGTAATATGGACATGATAGATAATGAATCTCGTTTTCTGTTTAGAGTATACGATACTATCAGAGGTAATATGAACATAACAGATCGTAACAACTCAAAGAAAAATAGATTAATATCTATTCAGAGGCCAAAAGGACATGATAGATATAAGAAGAAGTAGACTTAATATTTATTCAGAGGTCATGAGAACATGATAAATAATAAATCTCTTTTTTTTGTTTAATCAGCTGGTAAGACAGAAGATCAAAATTTTCCTTTAAGAAGACAAATGATCAGCTTAACCAAACATTGGTAGCTGGGGAATAAAGAAGAAATTCAAACATAATATTTCTTTAAGAATTTGCCATTGATCGGCATCATAAGCAAATCTCCATTAGGTTTAGACAACCTATAGGCACCATTGGAGAATACAGACTCGACTACATAGGGACCTTCCCATTTTGCTTGGAATTTTCCTTTGCTCTTATAAGTCATCATCATCGGTCTTCGAACAGCTAGAACTAGCTCACCGACTTTGAATACCCTCTCTTTAACTTTATGATTGAAAGTTTGAGATATACGGGCTTGATAAAGCTCAATGTGCTGTTGCGCTTGAAGACGCTTTTCGTCCAATCCTTCAAGTTTTTGAAGTCTCAACCGATCATTATTCTCTGTAGTAAGCTCATTAGCAATGGCTATTCTAAGAGATGGAATCTGAATTTCCAGTGGAAGAACAGCCTTACATCCGTAAACCAGTAAAAATGGTGTGAAACCAGTAGGAGTTCAGACTGTTGTTCGATAAGCCTATAAACATTCTCCAAGTTTCTCATTCCAATCACGTTTATTAGAAGAGACAAACTTTCTAAGAAGTTTAATGATTGTCTTGTTGAAAGCTTCGGCCAAACCATTAGCAGCTGGATTATAGGCCGTAGAAGCCAGATTTTGGATCCGATTTTTGTCACAGAATCGATAAAATGCCTGACTGGCAAAATTGTGGTTCATTATCATGAATTATCCGTCGGGGAATCCCAAAGCGATAAATGACATCGTGTTTGATGAAACTAACCACATTTGATATTTTTACTTCAACAAGGGGAATAACTTTCGCCCATTTAGAGAAATAATCGGTTATAGCCAATATAAATCGATGTCCTTTGACGGAAGGAGGATTAATCAGACCAATAATATCTATGCCCCAATCTTTGATAGGCCAAGAAGCTGCTGTAGGATGTAGGAATTCAGATGGTTGGTGAATAAAATCAGCATAAATCTGACATGCTTTACACCTTCTAGCATAATCCACAGCGTCTGCTATCATGGATGGCCAATAATATCCCATTCTTCGAATATGATCCTGTAATTTTGGATCCGGTTGATGGGCACCACAGACACCATCATGAGCTTCACGAAGCGTTTGCTTAGCTTCATTTTCAGAGAGACAACGTAGCAAAAGTCCATCATATGACCGACGATATAACATATGTAAAGAAATCATAGTAGAATCGAAATGATCGTCTCTTGACTGATGCAACTTCTTTTGGATCTTCAGGTAAAATCCCATGGACCGTATAATCAATGAATGTACTTCTCCAATCCCTTTGTTGAGAACTTGATTCTGTAGTATAACTTTGTTCAATATGTAAGTTATTCTTTACACAAAATAAGTACCGATCCAACAAAGTTATGGTATTTTGTCTTCTAATTGGAATAACTAAGTCTGCAGCTAAACTAGCAAGAGCATCAGCTTCCAAGTTCTGAGAACGTGGTACGAATTTGATAAAAAATCCTTTGAATGAAAGGACCAATTCTATTACCACTTGATGATAAGGAATGAGGTCAGGATTTCTGACTTCATATGTCCCTCTGATCTGATTAACAATCAGTTGAGAATCTTCATAAGCTTCCAGGAACTCGATGTCCAATTATTTTTCTACATGGAGACCAATCAGCAAAGCATTATATTCTGCCAGATTGTTGGAACATGGCTCATTAAGAGAATATGCACGGTATATGACCATTTTATTAGGAGAGACTAGGACGATGCCTACTCCAGAGACAATATTGCCTTTAGGTCCAACCCGTGATGCTCCACTGGTTTGAGGAAGCACATTCGATTAAATAGTTATTGGATGTACCGTGACCCCCACCGGAGGTGGTATATCATCTGGAATGATAGGATCTGGAGATATAGAAATTTGATTGATAGCAGGCTCCTGACTAAGATTATTCAAGGGTATATCAACCCCTTGACTATCTTGAGTTTGTGCTGCTACCTGCATCGGAGTTATCACTGCTGGCTGAGCAGTTTGCTGAGTCATTATTATTTGATGCATACTTTGCATCATAGCAAGCATGTCCTTCAGCGACTGTTTAACTGCAGAGAGACGTTGTTCTGTATTAGCAGTTGACGTCTCCGGTTCGTCTACGATAGCATAAGATTCAACCTCCCTTGAAGATACAGAGGGATTGGTGTAGAAGTATGAATCAACGCTATCAGTTTCGGACTCTAAAGACTGGGTACCCCCAGCTTCTGAGTCAGAAGTCTGCAACTATCTTTGACTTCTCAATCGAGTATTCTGATATGCTCCTTCGAAATTATCAAGAAGTCGATTAAACTGTTGTTGACCAGGAGTCTGGGATGAGTTGCGTCTTGGACGTCATCCCCTGTTGGTATGAGATGTCATATTAACTGAGGCATATGACAACTCCTATTCTTGATCATCAACTGATTGCTGAGGCACATTGTAGCCTAACCAATCAAAAACTGACCG
The DNA here is from genome assembly GCA_029216955.1 of Iris pallida. Taxonomy (NCBI): domain Eukaryota; kingdom Viridiplantae; phylum Streptophyta; class Magnoliopsida; order Asparagales; family Iridaceae; genus Iris; species Iris pallida. The sequence continues at coordinate 1,273,956 of JANAVB010020199.1, read as the reverse complement.
TTTAAAAGCTGAACAGCAACACTTGATTACAATCTGGTGACACTCACAATGGTGATCTTCTTTGGGGAGTGTCACGGGAGATTTTTTGTCTTTACGCTTTTGTACACGCAACTCGCGCAAATCAGAAGGAGTAGAGGGAGTAGTCTTCTTTATTATATTTGGGACAGAGAATCGTTTAGTCCCTTGTGTATAAAGAAGATTACTGGCTGCATTAGCAGAACCAAACTGAGCATTTTTATGTGCCTGGAGTTGCGTGCGTAAATATTGAGATTTTTGTGCACGAAGGACTCCATCAGCATTACGCATAATTTGAAGGTTTGGTACCTTGCATAAAGCAGTGTAAGAAGGTTGTTGGTAGAAAACCGAAGTTTTACCAATAATAGAATTCATGTATTTACGCTGTATGCGTATAGGCAAATTCACTTTAGATGCAGAGGCATCATTATAAACTTTATCTACTCTGTCACCGACAGGAGATTTACCTTTACGCGTAGAGCGTAAAACATGAGTATCTGCCACGTCACAGACGGAAGATTTTCCTTTACGCGTGGAGCGTAAAGTTTGGGTGTCTACCACGTCACAGACGGGAGACTAGTTTTTACGCACAGAGCGTAAAGTTTGAGTGTCTACCATGTCACAGACGGGAGACTGGTTTTTATGCACAGAGCGTAAAGTTTGGGTGTCTACCATGTCACAGACGGGAGACTGGTTTTTACGCACAGAGCGTAAAGTTTGATTTTTACGCACAGAGCGTAAAACTTGATTTTTACGCGCAGAGCGTAAAACTTGATAGTCTTCTACGTCACAAACGGGAGACTGGTTTTTACGCCCAGGGCGTATCACTGAAATAGAGACTGCCTCATCACCGACGGAAATCTCCACAACAGGAGTAGGAAGGATTCTTTTGCCTTCAGAGACAACAGGGAGATCCGATGATGGTTTGGACCTAGGAATCCAAACTTTTTGCGCCTTCCGCAATTTCTGAACATTAGAGCAGTGAGTACTACCCCCAGTTCGGAGCATTTCTTCGTAGGCAGTCTAGTCGAAGTGCACAACCAGAGTCTTCTTTGTTGATCCGACCGACACATCATCATATTGAGCAATTGTCTTCTCGTCAGAGGAGAAGGTAATACCCAGCAGAGTCGTCATTTTGTTTCACTTAACAAAATGCCTAAAAATTGGCTTTTGAAAGAAAACTAAAAAAAGTACCAAAGTACAAATTGTTCTGGGAAGTATTGCTATGGAAGTCTGATCTGAGTGCGATCACTTTGTTCCTTGGACCATATGATGATGATAAAGAAAACTGCTTGAAGAAGACGAACAATCGGAAGAACTAAGTCACCGAAAAGGTATCGAGCAACGACACTGATGGCACAGTCGAATGCTTTCTTGCTTTGCTTCACCATGTTCTTGAGAAAAAGTTGAAGAAATGCTTCTAGGAATATCACTCTGAAAGTATGAGTTTTCTCAGAATCTTCTCTCATGTATCTCTATTGATCTCTTGATCTTCTCTGTGTTGAAAAATAAGTATATTTATAGACTAGACCCTTTGTGCGTAAAAAGCAACAAAATCAGGTTTATACACGAGTACCTGTCACCCACGATGTAAATCATCCTCTACGCACGGTGACACGTGTCCCATGTAGAGTTTTGATCTCTACGCCTGGTGACACGTGTCCTACTACTTTAACAAAATGGGGAGAGCACGTACACACGTTCCTCGATAAGTGTGGTATGAAAGTCACGCCACGTTCTCATGTAGCCAGGAAAGTTCGAGCGTAAAAATGACCCAAAACATACTCCCTGCGTAAAGTAGCAGACTGGACGTAAAAATAGCCCAAAATAAGCTTCCAACGTAAAGTGGCTGAAAATAGCCTTGAGCGTAAAATTAGCTCAAATAAACTTTACGCACACAATAGCTTTGAGCGTAAAAACTCGAAATAGCTATCGTGCGTAAAAGAAGCAGTTTATTGAGCGTAAAATAGCCCATCTGCACACTAAATGACAAGCGTTGGGTTTAGTGCAAATCAAATCATATCGGCTTTTGTGCACTGTTTTTGTCAGAAAATCCGGCTGTCAGATCAAATCACTCGTATTAAATACGGCCTGTCAGTCTGTCGTCCAAGCGTAAAAGTGGAGGATAACTCTCGCGTAAAAGCTTCCAACGTAGAGAATAGCTTGCGTAGAGTAGCTTACGTAGAGAATAACTCGCGTAGAGTTTGAGTTTGACTCAGCTTGCATTGCGTAAAGTTCTCGACTTCTTTGACTTAGTCCATTAAGCACTTTTTATGCTCCTACACTCAGCGGGTTTAGCCCGCCTTTTGAGGCGTCTCCGGAGGGCGCAGTAGCTGAAGGTCAGATGGAGCATGCTATTCCCCCAAATGGCGGCTCTGGAGATGGTTAAGGGTCATCTTCTGGATATTAAATGTCTACCTTAGTTTGGAATGTCCGAGGTACGTGTACGATAGGGAGATGGAAGGAGATCAGAGAGGGGTTGAGGCAGAAAGCATGTTCCATTATAGCGCTACTAGAGACAAAAATTAAGTCTCCTAGACTGCTACAATGAAGGACCCAACATCAGTGGTGTCAGGTGCATAACTTGGAGATAGGAGGGGTGGCGCGTATCTGGGTGAGCTGGGACAGCAAAAGCTAGGATGGACAGGTAATTCGTTTGTCAGATCAACTGATTGCTTTGTCTTTCACTAATAAGGGGGAAGGATTTCATCTTGGGAGCGGTGTATGGCAACAACGATTTATGGAAGAAGATTTTTCAAGTTAGTATTGTAGCTGAGAATCATTTCCATGTATCGATGCTGTTGATGGGAGACTTTGATGCCCTACTTTTTAGTCACAAAAAAGTGGGAGGTCGATGTGTCCCAGATGGAGTCCTACAGGACTTCCAAAGTTGCCTTCTTCATTTTGGATTACAGGCGGTGGAGAGAACGGGTCACATCTGGTCTTGGCATAATAAAACTACACATAAACGAGTTGCATGCCAACTTGATCGAGCTCTGGGGAACCGGGAGTGATTTATAATGTTCCCTGATGTGGTTGTTGAGGGCCTCCCTGTTGGCATGAGTGGTCATTCGCTAATTCGCATCCATCTATCGACGGTAGTCTCCCAAAAGGTACGTCCTTTTAGGTACAACAATAAATAGAACTGCATAATTGGCTACCAGGCGGGTTGGGGCACTCCTGTTGAGGGAAATCCCCAATTTTGTATGGTTCAGAGGCTGAAACGGGTGAAGGCTGATTTGAAATTCTGGGCAAGTGGGACACGATATACCCCTCTCACAGAAAAGGAGGACCATTCTCAATAGTGACCTTGCAGCGACGGAGCAGGATCTTTGTAGGGAGGTCGGGGCGCTACGCACACTGGAAGAGATCGAGCTGGCTCAGCGTACCAAATGTAGTTGGTTGCACGATGGTGACAAATGCTCCAAGTTCTTCTGTGATATCATTCGGGCCCGCCAACATCGTAACCATATTTCAAAGCTATATAGAATAGATGGCAAATAGGTGGTCAATGCTACTGCATTACATGAGGAAGCAGTTAGGTACTATACTGAGCTCTACAATCAAACTTCTTATATATCTGACTTTCCGGAGATTGTATGCAAGAAGCTAGTTACTCCACTGGGTAACAATGTACTACTGGCACTAGGGACAATGGAGGAGATTGAAGCTATTATGCGCCATGCGGACCCGAATAAATCTTCTGGTCCGGATGGTTTTGGGAGCCAGTTATAAAGTCCATTGGGATATTCTGAAGAAGGAGGTGCTGAAAATTGTCAGAGACTTCTTCGACAACAGCAAGCTACTTAAGGAGCTCAACCATACTTTTCTGACTCTTATACCGAAGAAGGAAGGAGCGATGTCTTTTAGCAATTTTCGTCCTATCGCCTAGTGCAACTTTCTATATAAAATTATCACTCACTTGATGTGCAGACGTATGGAGCAGATTATGTAGCGCCTGGTGTCTAGTAACCAAGCAGCTTTTGTGAAGGGACGGTCTATTGTTGATAACAGTCTGCTTGCTCATGAGCTGATCCGGGACTTCAACAAACCTGGAGGAGATAAAGTGTGTGTCAAGCTTGATCTGCGAAAGGCATATGACTCTGTCAACCATATTATGATTGCTATGGGATTTGATTGTGCTTGGGTGGTTAGGGTTCGGGTCTCCATTTTGACCCCCCTCGTTCTCGGTCCTAGTCAAGGGCCAGCCGTTTGGCTTCTTCAGCAGTTCTAGAGGGATTCGACAAGGGGACCCGCTATCGCCATACCTCTTCACTTTGGCCATGGAGTTTTTCACATCGTTCATGGATGTGGCAATTCATAGATGTCAGATTACCCCGTTGTCCAAGCGGGTGCATCCTCAGGTATCACTACAAAAAAAACCCTTTTAATGACGGCTAAAAAACGTCATTAATGACAAACCATGACGCTTTTTTTTTTCAAAGCAACCGTTATGAAAACGGGTGTTATAAATGTTTTTTAAAAGCGTTATAAAAAAACCGTCATGAATAGTTTCTATAAAAAGCGTTATGAATAGTTAATATATAGTGCACAATTCAGGACATTTTGAAAGCGTTATGAATAGATAATCTGTATAAGCTTAATGGAGAAAATTTATAACACTCAATATTACTGAACTCATCACATTTATAACGCTTAATACTGCACATTATATATTACTTTCCAAAAACTTCTCAATTCAATTTTAAAACAACCACTTTGAACTATATTCACAAGAATACCATCTTCATTACATTATCTCAAAATAGGGTATCCAAATACATATATTTACAACTACTACTTAAATGGATCCTCAAAACAAGTAATTACTTTGGCTTCAACTTGAGCACATCAAAACTGTCAACATCACGTGTAGCAAATCCCTGAAAAAGATAAAAACATGGTTCAATATATTTTGTAATATTGCTCATGTTCCAAAACATAAACTGAGGAACTGGCATTACCTTTCTAAATCAATCCCTTCCTAGGGTTTACAGGTTTCTACATGCCCAGAGAAAAGAGAAATTAGCTACAAATAGAAACCAATTTGGATATGTCGTAGCAATAATTAAGAGCAAGATAATCCAGAAGTAAGCATATTTCTAATCTTAGGTTAGTTATTAACTCAATCTATTATCAATTTTTGATAATAGTAAGCCAAGAATCAACACATATTGCATGGAACTCTGAAATAACATAGAAAAAGAAACATAAGAGAAAGCGCAAAAGTAGGAATAATAGAAATAGATGGATGGCTGTGGTATGTATATAATTCAAAAGTCGAAAATCCATTATTTGCAAGTAAAAGCTTCAAAAAACAAAAGGCAAACAAGATTTACTATAACAAAGTAACAATTTCTAAGTGTGCTTTGGCTTTAGAATCAAATGTGGAGTGCACTTTATGCAAAAGATCCAGAATCAGAAGTCCCCTTCGACTAACAAAATCATCAAAGTAGTAAGTAGAGTAATGCTTGGCCACAATTTTTATTTCTCTGATCCTAATTGATGATCAACAATAAGTGAATATATTCTCACATTAAACTTAGACGTAGATGAACCCGGAGCCATTGTACTCATCTACCAACAGATATTACTGCTATGGTTTTTCCACTTGCCAATAAAACTTCCAGGGTTCTTAATGCCATTTCTAAACTTTGCCAACTTAACTGCTTGTACCATTCTACAAAGGAAAGCATATAACTAGTTACCAATCTGGGAATATTATAGTTATCCTCTGATCAGCTTAAAACACACAGAGGACATATATCAGAAACATACTAAATCGGAGAAAGTATTCACAGACTGAAGCAAATTCTTGATTTACTTGTATATATATGGCTCAGTGCTACTATTCAGGGCCAGGGTCCAACCTTATGCCCCCTTCCTCACCCCCAAGATAATGCTACATGACAACCTCTCCTGCTTTACCATATATTGCCTACTAATGAATATACCAATGCTTGCATGTAATCAAATTGGACTAAGACATTGTGAATAGCATGACGAGCCCTCCTTCTCTAAGAGATGCCCCATGATGGTCATCTGGAAGTGAATAAGCTACAAACTCACTTTTTATCAAGAAATACATTCAGACGTCCATGTTAGGGACTTTTGAAAGTTCCGAACAATCAATGGAACCTCAAATACTAAAAGTGTCCCCTCAAAAAAAGGCAAATCAACCATAAATCTGATAACTACCTTAAAAGTACATAGTACTAACAATTGACTTCTTGGAAGACGATACTTACTATGACGACATGGCAGTATCCTGAGCTTCTCCCCAATGTTGTAGTCTTCTAGACAAATAGCACATGTAGCTGAAGTGTAAGTATCTTCCAAAACCGATGTAAAGATGAGACTTGGCATAGCTTTTACAAGACGTCTGCTCATCCCATGGAACTCTCGGATGTTAGGAGCTCTAGGCTGTTCCTGCCTTATTCGCTGTCTGCGTACAAAGAAACACGTACCCAACACAGCAGACATGGCAAGTAATGATATGAAAGATATGGCAAGAATTGTCCATGCCGAACTCTCAAAGGTAGGGATGATCCACAACTTCGTACCCATACAGCTGACATACTTTTTAAGAGTTTCCCCCGAGAATTTTGAAACAAACACGGCATGAATATGGATTCCACCTGGACTTCCTGACACTGCAACAAATTTATACAGTAAGCTAGTAAGACTAGATGATTCGAACATTAGAGGACATATTCAGTTGTAAAGGTGTATGTAAGTTTCGCATGAAGCCTGCGAAGATAAATGCCAGAGTCTGGACCATGGAATAATTAGGAAAAGGAATGGGCAGCTCAACAAAATGTTGGAAAACCTTGAAGTATGTCAAATTGGAAAGTTCTATGCGCGCATGTGTTTCTAAATGTGCGCATTTGTGTGTATTCGTGTGAGAGCAAGTGTTTATGTGCACATATCTACGTGTATGCGGACACACCTGGTCATACCCTAGGTTTTGTGTGTTAGTGCTCTATGTTTGAGTGTGCATAAAGAAATAATAAATAGTAGAATCAGATAATAATGTGAACAGGCATGATAAAGGAAACAATAACAAAATTTTAGCAGTTCTATAAGATATACACTGTAAAGCGAAAGTCTACAAATAGGTAAGAAGCTCAGTCCATGATAATAGACAATTTAAGTAAACAATATTTCATTAGGTCCATGATCATATATAGTTCAAGAATGTAGTGGCAGAAATAACTGAAAAAGAATTCAGTGAGATAACTTGGCTAAAAATTGTTATAATGGTGGTAAATGAAAGTTAAGACAAGGAAACAACTGAGTCAAAAGCATGCAACATATACATGAATGATTGACCATAATTATGCTGCTCACGAGAGGCTAAACACAAAAAATGTACTGTAAATGAATAAAAATACTAATTTGAAAAGAAAACATTTTCTACATTGCCAAAGACTAAATGACAAAGCCCAGCTGTTGGCATGATAAGATTGTAAATTAAGTAAAATGCTGGAAATAAAAAAAATCAAAAATTAAGTAAAAATATATAGTGAATTCATACTTTCTAGCTAATTTCTCGACCAGCTCGGGGACGAGGATCAGCTGCACCCCCCATTTCCGTGCCTCGAAGAGCTGCTCCACGACGTGGAGGGATCCGGAGGAGTGCTCGGCTGCCCGCTGCTTCTCATTCAGGTGACCCGGTTGAGCTGCGGTGGACTCGTCGTCGCCACCCGCGTCAACCACGTCGTCGCCACCCGACACAAGGGGCACCATCGTCCCCCTCGACGGCATGGTCCATCGGCCCTTCTTCTTCGGCCCCGACGAGCTCTCCGCGCTGAGGAAGCATGTCCCGGCCCGCCTCTCCGAAAATGAAGTCGGGGCTAGGGTTAGGGTTTGTGGGAGAGGGGCGTTGGGGCTAAGGTTAGGGTTTGTAGGAGGTTGAAAGAAGGAGGAGAAGGAGAAGATTAGAGTTTAGGAAAATTTTAGGGTCCAGGGAGATGGAAATGAGCAAGAAACTGAAAGGGCTTTGGAAAATTTTACGGTTCAAGGAGATGAGGGAAGAGGGGAATGAGGGAAGCTCTGAAAAAGATCGGGTGTGAAGGATTTTGTTGGAAGTTTATCAATTACAAGTTTGCCACCGCTCTAAAATATTAATAACGCTTTATTTTATAAACGTTATAAAAGCCCAAAATTAGCCCAAACCATCATAGAAAAAAGGTATTTCGAACTTTGATAACGCTTAGGTATTAGGCGTCATCGATACGTCTTATCGAGCGTTATTAATAGCCTTTTTGTTGTAGTGTATCCCATCTTATCTATGCGGATGACTTGCTGGTCTTTCTGGTGCCTTCGTATCGTGGGATTGTGGCTTTGAACTTGATTATAGAACGGTTGGGCTCACTTACTGGCCTACAACTGAACAAGGATAAGCGTATGACCTATTTCAACAAGTATTGTCAACAGAAGGAAGAGAGGGCTTTACTTCTTGGTATTGAGAAGGGATATCTACCAGTCATATATTTGGGAACCCGCTGTCTATCAACTACGCCAAAAAGACCAAATGTCAAAGTCTGGTAGACTATGCACAGCATTGTCTAGAGGGGTGGCATGCCCAAAGCTTATCCTTTAGAGGACGCATCGAGCTGGTTAAATTTGTTATCTATGCCATTGCTCGATTCTGGTTGCAGACTCTCATGTAGCCGACTGCGACCATTAGTAAAATTGAAAGACTCTGCACTAACTTTATCTAGAGAAGATGCTTACACTCTATAGGATGAACAACTCTATGCAGACCTAGGGAGGAGGGAGGTGTCAGTTTACAGTCTATGCGGATCCTACGTGAGACTGCGGGATTGAGACAAGCATGGCAATTTCTTGCCCAGGATTCCGTGTGGGCGGTGTGGATGAAAGGGAGGTATATGAAGGACCAGTCCTTCTGGAAAATCCGAGACAATAGCAACGACTCTGTTACTTGGAAGAACTTACTATCCCATCGGAATACATTGAAGGGACTTATTTCTAGAGTGATGACAGATGGAGAAACTACTGACCTATGGTGGGATCCTTGGATCAACCATCAGAGCTTGGCGGATCGAGTTGGCTGGCAACCATTGCCAACGGCGGAAAGGAGGGCTCGGGTGAGCGCTATTCTGCGGGAGAGTGTGTGGAGAGCGGATCTTCACCCTATGACTTGACAGTTTTGGTAGGAGATTGAAGAGGTCCAGTAGATACTCAGAATCCGGAAGGGGATCGATGGGTATGGACGCACACTGGACAGCACATCTTTTCCCAATCGGTTATCTACGCGTCTAATAGGGAGGTTCACCCTCCCATGGAGCTGGCACCGGTGGTGTAGACCAAGGGAGTGGCCTCCAAAATACAATTTTGCTTATACAAACTTTGCCTTGAGAAGTTGTTACTCGGGATCGCCTTGTGAGGTTTGATGTGCAGATTCCAACACCATTGTGTGAGCTGTGCAAACAAGATCATGAATCTATATAGCACATCTTCTTTAGATGTTCCTTCTCATCATCCGTTTGGCAACATCAGTATTCTCATCTCAGCATATAGACTCATGGCTCTCGAAGTTGGAGAGAGGAGGTGGCTGATATCATGGATGAAAGAAACCAGGGTTCCCAGTGATACAATATAGCAAGGATTCGGTTGGCGGCCGCGGTCTGGCATATATGGAAGAAAAGAAATAATAGAGTTTTTAAGCTGGTGACTACGTCCATTATTGGGATGATTCACAACATAGAATTTGATGTAAAAGTGATGGAGAACTTCAAGTCTCCCCCAAGATCTGATTTGTACACTCTTCAAAAAATTTATATATACAAAGTACATATATATATATATATATATATATATATATATATATATATAGAGAGAGAGAGAGAGAGAGAGAGAGAGAGAGAGAGAGAGGAAGGATCAACATCCCCCCACCCCCATGCATCCCCATGAAAATACCTGTTGGATCTTGTTTAAGTCATCTAATCTTAAACATTGAAAAATCAACGGTTAAGATTAGATGACTTAAAACAAGATCCAACGGATGTGAAAGAGAGGATGCATAGGGGATTCAAAAGTGAGGGGATATATATATATATATATATATATATATATATATATATATATATATATATATATATATATATATATATATATATATAATAAAAAGTTTAAACCTTAAATTTTTAACCCAAACTCTTCAACTCCTTCTAAATATCATGTCAGTTTATATTTTGTAATGATTGGTGCTTGATTGCTATTTGATTATGTGTTTAATTAATCTTGTTTAAAATTATTTTAGATATCATATTATAGTCCGATAAATTCGATGAACCCGACCCAACACGAGCTTCTTCCGAGCTCGGTCTTGAGCTCATATGTTGAACCCGAAGTCGGATTAGGCTTGGGCTTGGACTAGGCCTATTTATTATTCATCGGGTTGTGCTCGGGTTGAGCTCAAGCCTGACCAAACCTGCCCGAGTTGCACCCCTCCCAAAGGATACGTGGTTTCTTTTGCAACTACGAGACAGTTTTTTTATGAATATTTTAGTAAATGTTGACATTCAAAATATAAAAATTAGTATATATTTTTAGGAAGTAGGAAATACTTTTATTTTTTGTACGAATAGTTAAAAAAAACTTTAAAAAAAACCTTAATTTTGTACAAAACATTTAAAAACTAAGATATATGTCCCTTATTTTCATCAAAATTTAGATTGTTTCGTCAAAAAAAAAAAAATTAGAGTATTTTTTAGTTTTTTTAAAATAGTGAAAATATATGTTAGTTTCATATTTTGAATGGAGACATTTGCTAAAATATATATTTTTAAAGTATTTTATTATTGACACTCCTAAAATGTCACAATGCACTCATCTTTAATTTTCATTCAAATTTCAAATCTTCCCCTGCATTAAATTAATTTGTACATGCATTGAGGGAGAAGTGCATGATAATTCTTAGGAGTGCCAATAATGTTAATGTATGGACATATTTGAAATTTAAATGATAGAAAATTAAAGATAAGTGCAATATGACATTTTAAGAATGTCAATAACAATATCTTTTTTAATAGCAAATGGCCAATAACATCTCTTCAAATTTTATTTTATTTTTATTTATACTTTTTATGATCAAAAAAAAATGTTGGAAAGCAAACAAATATATCTCGTTGTTTCCAACAAGACAGCCAACAAAAATGGCAAAATCATTTTCCCCAAATGGGAATCAAAGTAGCCTTAGGCCTCCTTTGGTTCGCGGAAAGGAAATCAGTATCTTGTTATTTTTTTTTTTTCTTTATAAATTGAAATTTTTATCTTTTTTTGGTGTTTGAAGAGGACAAAAAAATTAGAAGGAGAAATGAATTTATTATAGTGGGAAAGTGAATCCTTGGTTGGATGGGAAAACCATTTTCTCCCTTATTTTTTTTCTATGGCAATAATTTTTCTTTCCGCATATTTTTTTGACATCCAAATATAGAAAAAAAATAATTTTTCTTTTTTGACCCCATGATTCTGCCAACGAGAACGATGCCTTATATCTTACTTACACTTCAATACTGCCATCTTTTCCGAAAGCAGAAATGACCTGCGAAAGCATTCCTCTCTTCTTTTAAAATCTGTTTTGGTTACTCCTTTTATAATAATACTTGGCAGATCACGGTGTAAAAAAAAAGGGAAAAGAAAAGAAAAGAAAAATGCCACGTGTCTAATACTGAATGGCCGAACTAAAATTGCTGACATCACCCTCCTCCCACTAACGTAGATAATAAATTTCGGGCCATTTAGGCTCGGACATGTGGCACGCGGTTTACACCGCTGTTGACACCGCGGTCTGTAAGGCGGTGTTTCTCCTTTTAACCGGGCTGATTTTGCGTCGTGAAAACTTAATCAAAAGTTATTAGGAAATTTTCTTACAGAACATAGAATTTCTAACAAATTACAAAGTACAAAGTTTTCAAGATTCCGAAAATAGCACAATAACACCTTTGGAAGGACATTTTCAATTAAAATTAAAATATAAAACGCCGGTTGGAATGGTCCATTGGAAGGACATTTTCAAATATTTTTAAATATTTTTTAGGACATCATTCCAGTGAGCATTCTTATGCTATTTTTGAAATATTTGGTAACTGTGTGCTTTGGTTGTAATTTGTTAGAACCTCTATGCTCTCTGCAAAAAAAAAAATCGAATGTTATTGCATGGTGTAGCATAAGTTGCTAAGGAAACATCTTAAAAATAAAATAATATTTGGACGTAGGAAATATAGGTAAGGCGGCGATGTGGGAGTATGAGGTTTTCGAGGAATATTTTAACAAATACTCTTAGGTCTCGTTTGGTTCGCGGAATGGAAGGAAAAGAAAATTAATTTCTTGTCATTTTTTTTCCTTTGGAAAATTTTATTTTCCATTGATTTTTCTTTCCGATGTTTGGAAATGCCAAAAAATTTGGAAAGGAAAGTGATTACTTCAATGTGGGAAAGTGATTCCTTGCTTGGATGGATGGAATCACTTTTCTCCCTAATTTTCCTTCCATTGGGAATCACTTTCCTTTCCTCCTCAATTCCTTTGGCACCCAAACATAGGAAAATAATCACTTTCCTTTCCTAACCCGAAGATTCCGCGAACCAAACGAGGCCTTATTCAAAATATAAAAATTAATATATTTTTTTATATTTTTTAAAACATAAAAATATTTTTATTTTTGTATAGAACAAGTTAAAATACCAAAATATATTTCTACTATTTTAACTGAAAGTTTCACTATTTCATATAAAATGAAGGTATCTTCTAGTTTTTTAAAATAATATAGGTATATGTTAGTTTTCATATCTTGAATTTGAACGAAAATATTTGCTAAAATATCTAGTTTATAAAAGATAGATCCCGTACAAGAAATTTAGCAATGAAATAAAAGTATAAAACGAATCGGTCATTGCAAAGCAATAAAATGATCAAACAAAAGTTTGAAGGAGAGATTGTTAACTATAACTCATTTAACCAGCCATGTATAATAATTTTAATTACAGTCATATTTGGTCTCCTCAAACTATTATTTTCCTAACGTTTCTTGAACTAGCGTTATCATTTGAATTCCAAAATGAATGACATAGTTGGTAAAAATGTGCAAACTGTTGTAAGGCAAAAACTCAAACACGTCAGAGATGTGACGAAGTATACTCGTATAATATAAATCACTCAAGTGCCACATACAAGCTATCCCAACCTCTCTTTATATAGGGAAAGAGGTTGGGGGTTATGAAGAAATGAAGGGCCAAAGGTCATGTGTAGGTTACAAGGAGATGAAAGGTGAAAAGTCATGAGTTACAACACTCCCCCTTGGCTCTCCAGAAATTCTTCTTGTAAACACCTCTGAGTTTCTTCGTCTGTCTGTAGCTTGCACCTTCAAATTTGACCACCTACTTGTGCCTCGTCAAAACCTTGCCAAAGAAAACCCAGTGGAAAAAACTTTGGTCGAAGGATAAACGAGTACACACAGGTCAGTGTGATGGGGTAAACTAACCATTGCAAAGGTGCCTCGTCAAAACCTTGTCAGAAAAAATCCAGTAGAAAAAAACCGCTGATCGAAGGACAAAAGAGTACACGATGGTTTAGAAGTATACAACTGGATACTCCCCCTGATCATAATAATCCTTAGTGAATAAGGGTTTTGAACTGTGTCTCGTTAAAAAAAATCTTGCCAAGGAAAACCCAATAGAAAAAAACTTGGTCTAAGGGAAAAAAGAGTACACAAGCATACATCAGGATGCTCCCCTTTTCACTCGCACTCGACAGGGCGCTGGATATACGCACAACAGGGCGTTTGGAGGCACTCGTTGGGGCGCTCCCCCTCACATGCACACAACAGGGTGCAGGAAACATGTTTCACTTAGGCTAGTTCTGAAAGTTTTCTAAGTCCAATTGCTCTGACATGTTTCTGGAACGAGTGTTTCGTCAGTGACTTGGTGAACAAGTCTGCATGGTTATTTTCCGATCCAATGTGTTGCACTTCAATCTTCTGAAGCTCTTGTTGTTCATGTGTAAAGAACAACTTGGGCGATATGTGCTTGGTAGCATCCCCTTTGATGTAACCATGTTTCGCTTGATCAATAATAGCGGTATTGTCCTCATAGACAACAACAGGTTCATCTGGGTCATATGGAAGATCACATGTACTTTGAATATGGCCAATAACAGCTCGAAGCCATACACACTCTCTAGTCGCCTCATAGAGAGCGAGTAGCTCAGAGTGGTTCGTTGAAGTATCCACTAAGGTCTGTTTGCGAGACCTCCAAGAAATCATCGTATTTCCAATGGTAAAGACATAACCAGATTTGGAACGCCCCTTGTGCGGATCAGATAAGAATCCCGCATCGACTAGCCAACAAGGGTCGCGTTGCTTCGAGTGCCAAGAGCGTTGGACTCACTCAAAACCGCGTAGGGATAGAATAAGCCCAAGTCCGTAGTACCCTTAAGGTAGCGAAAAATGTCTTTTATGTCATTCCAATGGCGGCGTGTTGGCACGGTGCTGTGTCGAGCTAGACAATTCACAGCAAACGAGATGTCCTATCTAGTACATTGGGCCAAGTACAATAAAGCGCCTATTGCACCCAGATAAGAGCACTCAGGACTCAATATCTCTTCGTCGTCCTCCTTTGGACGGAATGGGTCCTTACTAATGTCTAGAGAGCGGACGATCATGGGAGTAGCGGACGGCTTAACGTCAAAATGACTAAAGCGTCTCAACACCTTTTGGGTGTAGTTCGCCTGATGGACAAGAATTCCATCTTTACGGTGCTCGATCTGCAGGCCGAGACAAAACAGTGTCTTCCCAAGATCCTTTATCTCGAATTCCCTCTTCAGGATATCAGCAGTTTCTGACAAGTCTTTTTCGGTTTCTATGAGATTCAGTCATCTACATAGACCGCGATGATTGCGTATCCTGAAGTGAATTTCTTTATGAACACACATGGACAAAGTTCGTTATTAATGTATCCCAAACCGATCAAGTATTCGCTTAGGCGGTTATACCACATTCGCCTGGATTGTTTCAATCCATATAGCGAACGCCTCAGTCTAATCGAGAACGCGTTCTGTGGTTGGAAACTACTTGATTCAGGCATCTTTAGTCCTTCAGGGACTCTCATGTATATCTCTGTGTCCATATCCCCGTAGAGATAGGCTGTGACCACATCCATGAGCTGCATATTCAGTTTTTCAGAAACTACTAAACTTATTAAGTAGCGAAACGTTATGACGTCCATTACGGTAGAATACGTCTCCTCGTAATCAATTCCAGGGCGTTATGAGAAGCCTTGCGCCACAAGACGAGCCTTGTATCGTATAATCTCATTTGTCTCATTATGCTTCCTTAAAAAACCCATTTGTGACCAACTGGTTTAACATTGGGTGGTGTTGGAGCTATTGGTCCAAACACGCTTCTTTTCGCTAAGGAATCTAATTCAGCCTGGATTGCTTGTTTCCATTGTGGCCAGTCCGTTCGTCATTGACACTCGGCAACGCTGCGAGGTTCCATGTCATCATTGTTCATAATGTCAGTGGCCACTGAGTATATGAACACATCATCGATGACAGTTTCATTTCGCTTCAAAATATCGTCTAAGCTAGCATACTCGACGGATATTTCGAGGTTATCGGCATGATTAGGAATAGGCATTTCATCTGGAATGCGCTCTTCTAATACATCGTCGTGATCCTTAATGATCTCATGTGGCAAAATGCTTTCAACAAGATTTCTCCGCTTCCGGGGAAGAACATCTTTGGAACCAACCGGTCTTCCCTTCTTCTTGGGAATAGCGGCGGACTGGACGGCCGATGGCAGCGTCCTTTGCTCGGCGGGTTCGACCGGAGCAACATGTTTCATAGGAACATGGCATCTCTCAGGGACGTCTATCCTTGCAGGCACATTTGCAGCAGGTATAATTGATCTCGTGACTTTTGTTAGGTCGCTAAATGCGTCTGGCATTTGATTTGCAATATCTTGCAGACCTAGAATCCTCTGCACTTCTTTATCACTATGTGCAGAGGGGGGATCATGATGAGCAAAAGCGGGCACATGCCATGCTAATTCACGTCGTTCCTCATCAACGTTAGCGTGCATTTCTTCCCCTAACGATGGGAAGATTGCTTTATCAAAGTCACAATCCGCGTGTCTCACGGTAAAGAGATCGCCTGTCAAGGGCTCTAAATAGCGAATGATAGACGGGGAGTTATAACCGACATATATTCTCCATCGCTTCTGAGATCCAAATTTTGCACGCCTTATCGGCTCAATTGGAACATTGACTAGGCACCCAAACACACGTAAATGTGAGACGTCAGGCTCACATCCAGTAACCAGCTGGTACGCGGAAAGTGGTTGGGTGGCCATGGGCCTCAGACGGACCAAATTTACAGCGTACAAAATTGCATAGCCCCATGCAGATAGTGGGAGTTTGGTGCGCATAACCAAGGTCCGCGCTATCACTTGCAGTAGCTTTATAAAAGCTTCCGCTAGGCCATTTTGGGTATGAACATACGCAACAGGGTATTCAAGATTTATTCTCAAAGTCATGCAATAATCATCGAAAGTCTTTGATGTAAACTCCACGGCATTATCAAGTCTAATAGACTTTATCGGATAATCCGGATGGTGAGCCCTTAACTTAATGATCTGGACGAAGCGTTTAGGAAACGCTACGTTTTGGGTGGACAACAACACTACATGTGACCATCTAGTCGATGCATCAACCAAAACCATGAAGTATTTAAATGGTCCGCATGTTGGTTGGATTGGTCCACAAATATCTCCATGAATTCTTTCAAGGAATTGAGAAACCAATCTCGTAGGTTTCACATGGAGCGGCTTGAGATTCGTCTTCCCAATCGAGCAAGCTTGGCAAAGGCTTTTCGGATTTATAACGAAATTCTTTCCTCCAAGAGGATGCCCATACGATGCATTTATAGTACGAAGCATCGTATTTTGACCCGGATGACCCAGCCGGTCATGCCATAGCATAAAAATGCTCTCATCAACTGGCGCTCGGCGAATGATGAGATTACTCTCGATGTGTTGTATCGTAGTGAGATACAAACCACTTGAAAGACTTTTCAACTTCTCCATGATACGCTTTTGGCCGTACTGAGTGGAGGAAATGAAAAGATACTCGAAGCCATGTTCTCGAGCAGTTTCAACATGAAATCCATTTTCTCGAATATCCTTAAAACTCAGTAAGGTACGACTGGACCTTGGAGAATATAAGGCCTCTGATACTTCAACGGGAGTACCATTGGACAACGAAAAATAGGCTTTGCCAAAACCTTGAACAAGGGTTGAGGGTCCCGAAATGGTTGTCACTGAGGTTACTTTAGGCGTATAGGAGATAAAGTATGATTTATCTCTCAAGATAGTGTGAGTCGTTCCACTATCAACCAGACAATCTACTGCCCCGTGGTACATGCCTATAAGTAAAAAAATTAAAGTTTGTCACACGTTTGAGGAAAGTGCTCAAAATAGAACTTTAATTTATCGAGAAAACAGAAAATATAAACCACCAAAAGTTTCATGACTTAAATCAAATATAGAAAGAAAATGGAGATTCATTCTTCCATTTCTGCTACAAAATCGGGGGTCTCAAGATTTAGATTTTCGCACTCGTTGACCAGATTTGCTTCGGCCCGGCGCCCCTTGTGATAGTTATCAACTTCTTGGGGGTTTGCCCTGCAAGTCCGTTGCATATGACCATAAGCACCACATTTGTAGCAGAGAGTAGGCGCTTGGCCTTCCACTTTCGCTTTGGAACGACTGGCCCGTTGGTTCTTACCATGAGACTGTCTAGGAGTCAAAGGTCCTTGGTTCTTGTTAGAACCTCGCTTTGGGTGACGAGACTTAAACTCGCCTCTGTTCCTTGGCTGGGACGACTGGCCCTTGTCTCGTTTCCACCGTGGATTTTGTCCACGGAGAGCGTTTGCATCAGGCATTGGAATTGCCTTTGTTCCAGCAGGACGAGAATTATTGTTTCTCATTAAAATGAGACTGTTCTTCTGGTCTAGTAAAAGCTGGGTGATGAGCTCGGGAAACTTGGTGAACTTAGACAGACGGTATTGCTTCTGGAGCAAGTTGTCAGTGGAAGGAAATGTGGTGTATGTTTTCTCCAATAGATCACTGTCGGTTAATATCTCACCGCATTATTGGAGAAGTGATCGAATCCTGCAGACTTCATTGTTATAATCAGTTACGCTCTTGAAGTCTTGGAAGCGCAGGTTCAACCAGTCATGGCACGCTTCAGCAGCCATATGGTCTTCTGGTGGTCGAAGCGCTCTTTCAGAGAGTCCCATAGCGTCTTCGACAAGGAGATTTCAATGAACTCCGCCTTCATGGCGTCAGATAAATGCCTGCGGAATAGAATCATCGCTTTGGCGTTCATTGAGCGAGTGACTTCCACTTCGCGCTCTTCCTCGTTATAGATGATGTCCAAGAGGCCATGCGCATCTAGATGGTTCTGGATGTCTTGCGTCCAGTCCAAGTAGTTCTTGCCAGAGGCTTCAAGGATGGGAAAATTAATCTTGATCGACATTTTTCTACAACAGGAGAAAATTCTTGATCAGTCAATATATAAAACGACAGGTTTATATGGATTTGGTTTGTATAAGCAACAACAAACAATCGTAAATAAAAACAATTTTTGTTTTTTTTAAAAAAATTCTCTTATATCGATCGACGGGCCGATATAGATAGGTCAATTAGTTTCTTGCAAAAATGCATAATTATAAATACAATTTGAGCAAAAATAATATTCGGTCAACTCCTTTCAGTAGCTCTACGTGAATATGACCAGGTAGGAAAATGAGAGAGGAGGGTCACCAGGGGCCGCTTAAAAACCAAGCTCCAAGTTTTTTCTGACATCATACCCAAATAGGTGAGCCTATTCGGAGAGACTTCGTAAAAAAAATTTCAAATGTAAGAATAAATAAGATTTTTCAAGAAATTCACACTATTTGAGAACTATGCAAAATAGGTGACAATTTAGTGCGTGCTCAAAATGAGCGTTGCTTTTGAAAAAAAAAATTAGCCAAAAATATTATTTTGGAAGGCCCAAATTTGGCGGTGCCAGAATTTGTTTACGTAGCCAAAACCATTTTTCAAAATTTTCAAGTTTGTTTTTTTTTCCCGTAATTACGCAAAAAAAAATGTACAACATAAGCAAGTAACAGCACACAAAAGAATTGGTGCCTAAGCAAGCGGCACAAATAAAATGTCAACTATTTTTTCGACGTCTAATGAAGCGACGTCCAAAAAATAACGACAAAAAAATACAATTTTATTATTCATTGGTTACAATGATTCGCTGAGCAACATAAAAAAATTGCTACTGAGGCGCTCAAATCCATCATTACCAAAAAAATGTTCGCATTTAAATGTTAGCTCTCCAAATCCCAGACAACAAGAAGGAAGAAGCAATAATGTGACAATAGCTAAAATAGAGAAGTTGGTCTAAAGGGCTAGTTTAAGGTTCTGGTCCGATAGGTCCTGGTTTCAAAAACCCACTTGAGACAAAATATGTATATGTTTTTTTTTTCTTTGAAAACAAGATTAGTATTACAAACAGTAAAGACAAACAACAAAGTTTAGCAAGTAATACAGAATTGGACAAAAAAAACTTTTGTTTTCCTCTTTTTTTCTTTTATCAAATAGTCTGCTGTAACAAAGAAAGTATATTATTCAATACAACTGTAGTTACTTGTTTTAACAAAACATATTCTTTCAAAAAAAATTAGTCCAAAAAATTTCTTTTTTAAAAAAAATTCTTCATTTGACACAAGTACAAGATAATGCATAACAAATACTCTTATATACGAGTATATGACAAAAATAAGTAGCTTATTTAGTTATTTAGGATGAGAATGTCAGTTTAAAAATTACTTTTCTTACCGTACGGTGGAAGGAGGTAAAAAAATGAACGATACGTCGGGTCTCCGGCGTTGCACGAGCAAAGTGCTGATAACGTGTTGTAAGGCAAAAACTCAAACACGCCAGAGATGTGACGAAGTATACTCGTATAATATAAATCACTCAAGTGCCACATACAAGCTATCCCAACCTCTCTTTATATAAGGAGAAAGGTTGGGGGTTATGAAGAAATGAAGGGCCAAAGGTCATGTGTAGGTTACAAGGAGATGAAAGGTGAAAATCCATGAGTTACAACACAACCAAAATAAGAACTATTTTGGCTCCTATTTTACATTTGATATTAAATGAAGTCACAGATAAAATATAAATATAATTTGAAATAATCCTTAAAAGTCCATATCAAACATGCACTTTAACCAAAATAATAAATAATAAAATAATAATAGAAGAATAAAAGTTCAATAAGAAGATTCAACTAAAATTTATTTATTTTTGTAAAGTTTCCAACATACAATCCATCCAAGTGACCAGAATCGTTGCTAAATATGTGTAAGCCATGTCACCGCACAAGGTCGAAGATCGAAAGATCTTAAAAAATTTAAACTCAATATATATTAGAAATGTAACATCTTTATTTTTATATTTAGACTTTCCTATTTAAAAATGTAATAACAGCTTAAAATGTGAGATATATATATATATATATATATATATATATATATATATATATATATATATATATATATATATATATATATATATATATATTATCATAACAATCCGATTTATTCATTAAGGCTGAAAAGGCCGACCCTTTACAAGTATACCGGAAGGCGCAAAATGCCGAAGCCTATACACGTATACTGACAAAAGAAGAGGCAAAAGAAACGGCAAAAGAAACGGCTGACTCTAAGCAAAACGGCTAAGCCGGGGAAAGGAGGGAGGTCCAGAGATCCGTCTGACCATGCTTGCATAGGGATCTGCGTTTGCGGATCTGACGGATGGTCTCCCAAATCAGTTGGTCGGCGGTATACTGGTGGCCTTCGTATCTCACCTTGTTCTGATTTTTCCAGATCACCCAAATGGCGGCAGCTGCAACAATTTGGTGGCAATGAGATGCTGAAGCCCAGGTGGCCATTAGCTGGTGGAAGTTGTCACCCCCGTTAGGCAGATCGCATCGCTGGGAAAGGGCTCCCCAGACCCGGACTGGTAGGTCCCCTTTACGGAGGATGTGGTCTACCGTTTCCGCCTGTCGGTCTGAGCAGCATGTGCATGCTGAAGCCAGGCTGAAGCCGATTGTGTTTAGAGTGTCGTCGGTGGGGAGGATGTTGCGAAGTGCTCGCCAGATGAGGAAGGACCACTTCTTGAGGATGCACGTCTGCCAGAATGAAGCGACGGTAGGAGACAGGATCGCGGTGCCTAGGATGACCCTTCTGGCCGATTTGATCGAGAATGCACCGTTATTATCTGGCGACCACTCGAGTTTGTCTGCATCCTGCCCGATCCTCAAATCGTTGTGGCAAATGTAGTCGACCGCCTCGTGACCAGCCCATGATCGAACTTTTTCCCAATTCCAGGTGTTATTGGAAGGGTCCCACAAGTCCTTAATAGTACTGTTTCTAGGAGCCACAGAATTGTTGGAGAGCAAGGTGTCGCCAGCCCAGCGCTCCCAGAATGGCGACGCCTCACCAGTCCCTACCTTAAGCCGAATCGCTGGTTCGGCGAGGGATCGTCCGATGAGAATACGCCTCCAGGCTGCGGATGATCTGCTGTTAGCGATTACCGTAGACGGGTGAATGTTCTTGTAGTATCTGGCCTTCATGAACCTGGACCACAAGTTTTGTTTCGTGCGGAGTGACCACCATAATTTCATGGAGAAAGCATTAACGATGTGGATAAGTTTGGCGAAGCCTAGACCCCGCTTCCCGGTAGGGCGAGCCATGGTGTCCCAGCTGGCCCAATGGTGCTTTTTATGACCTCCGTTGTGACCCCAGAGAAAGTTGCTAAAGATGCACTCAATGTACGATAGGACTTTCTTGGGGGGGGGGAGCACACAGCAAGGGTGTAGATTGGAATGGAGGTGAGGACGTGGTTGACGAGGATGATCTTGCCTCCCGGAGTAGCGTTGTGCCGGCCCTCGACCTTATGCCTGATGCGATTGATCAGGGGTTCGAATATCCCGGCGTTGGATCTGCCGTATACGATGGGGCATCCGAGGTAGTGGAATAGAGGGTGCCTAAAGGGGAATGAGGTGGTGGTTGATATGCTTGTCGCTTGTTCCCTCTTGATATTGTGGTGGGTGTAGATGGCACTTTTATCCCGGTTGATCTTCTGTCCGGAGCATCCTTCGTATCTGAGGAGCGTATTGTGGACGACCTCTACCTATCCGGCGTCTCCTGAAGAAAAAATAAGGATATCGTCCGCGAAGGCCAGATGGGTGATGATTGGGAAGCCGCTAGCCGAATGGTAGTGCTGGAAGTTGGGGGTTCTCGGCATTTTATTAAGGTTTCTGCTCAGAGCGTCCACCGTGATGATGAAGATGGTGGACGAAAGAGGATCACCTTGCCTAAGCCCCCTTCTGCATTTGAAGAAGCCGTCAGCTTGACCGTTAATGATCATGGAGAACCACGAGTTACTGATGGATCTCCATACGACATTGGTCCAGGTTTCGGACAATCCGAAGGCTCTAAAAAACCAGATCATAAATTGCCAGTCCAGTCTGTCGTAGGCTTTCTTCATGTCCAATTTGATAGCTATGTTGCCCCCTCTTGCTGGGAGCTTCATACAGGTGACTAACTCTTGGGCCAATATGATGTTAACTTCGATATTCCTTTCCTGGACAAATCCACTCTGCTCCTTCGAGATGATCTTGGAAAGAAGGCCAGCCATTCTAGAGGCTATGACCTTGGATATGATCTTGTTGGTGAAGGTGCATAAACTAATTGGACGAAAGTCGTAGGTCTCTGGGTTGTCTTTCTTCGGGATGAGGATTAGGTTGGTGCTCGAAATGGCTCTGGGATAAGTAGCTCCCTGGAGGAACGCGGTGACGGCACTGAGGATGTCCACCCTGATGATGTCCCAGCATGTACGGAAGAAAGTCCCAGAAAATCTGTCTGGCCCGAGCGCACTGTGTGCGTTGAGAGCCCAAACAGCATCTTTTACGTCCTCCTCTGAAGGGGGCTGATCGAGCAGCAAGTTGTCCGTTTCGCTGATAAGGTGGGGAACCTCGTCCAGTAAAGTGTTGTCTTTGAGAATCGCTTCCTTGGAAATAAGTTTGGAATAGAACTTAGCTGCCTCAGCTTGGATGCCCTTTTGATCGTTGATGCTGGTACCATTATCAGCGACGATCTAGTGGAGAGTGAGATTTTGTCTGCGTCCATTCACACAGGCGTGGAAGAAGCTCGAGTTTTGGTCCCCTTCGCTATCCTATTTGATCCTAGATTTCTGCTTCCAAAATTCGATCTCAATTTTAAGCCTGAATTTGAGGATGGCTTTAGTGAGATTAAGGGCTTGCCTGGATTCCGACGAACATTCGGTCATGTCTCAGAATTCGGTCTGGGTGACATCGTCTTTCGTCTGACGAATCGCTTGGAAAATATCTCCATAAGCTTATTTGCTCCAAGTGGCTAGTGCTTTTTTCGTGGCCTGGAGCTTGTTGGCTACCCGTTGGAGGGGATCTTTAGAGTCGGCGTTGTTCCAAGCTTCCTTGACCACCCTTAAAAATTGGGGGTGGTTGCTCTAGAAGTCCTAGAAGCGGAAGTTCTTCATGACCTGGTTAGAAGTGTTGGTGATACTGACCAACAGAGGAGCGTGATCGGATTCGGTGGCATTAAGGTGGGAAAGCTTGGAGGTATTGCCTATGCCCATCCAGTGGGCGCTCGTTAATGCTCTATCGAGGCGGGAGACTTGCCTGCAGTAACCTTTCTGCATGTTGCACTAGGTGAAGGCGTTGCCGGTGAACGGTAGGGTGGTGAGGTAAGAGTTGAAGATGAAGTTCTTGAAGTCTTGCATGGCGGAGAGGGGGGAGGCCGACCTCCAAGCTTCTCTTCTCTGCAAGTAATAGCGTTGAAGTCCCCTATGCAAAGCCAAGGGAAGTTTTAGTTTCGTTGGTTGGTGTCCAGGAGGTCGTTCCATAGATGTCTGTGCTCCGTGATGTCACAGCTGTCGTGGACCGCAGAGAGGATGGCTCTTTTAGGAATCAGGGGATGTTCGATCCAGCAAGAAAGGGCTTGCCTGGAGTCGTGGATGACTCCAGCTTTGATGTCCTTGGAACAGAGGATCCATATGTCGTGTCTGTCTGCAATGGCCGAGGAAAAGCCTAACTGCAGTTGGATGGATTTGAGTTTCTTGTGGAAAATTTTGGGTTCAAGGATGATCAAGATGTCGATCTTATGAGTTTTCTTAAGGCTGGTCATTCTCCTCATTGTAGGTTTGTTCGCCAGGCCGCGGATATTCCAGGAGAGGATATTCAGCATTAATGGAGATTTGGGTGGGGTTGGTTGGCCCGCTTTATGGCGGACCTGGTGTACAATGACTGGGATTTAACGTACCCTTTGTTCCCCGCTTTTTTGGTGGGGTGGAGGTGGAGGAGGAGGTAGAGGTGGATGCTGCTCCCGCCTTTCCGGACGTTGTGCCAAAGGAAGGGCTCTCAGGGTGTTCTGTAGGTGCGATTGTTTCTCCGGTTGAATCGAGGTCGGGTTCGTCCGAAGGGATGATAAAGGAGTCCTCGTTGGATCCAATAAGGTCACCTTCCTATTGGAGGGGGAATCCGGCGGCGAGAACCTGAAGACCTCTAAGGGCCTGCTCTGGCCCAAGGATGGCCAGCGCATCAACAGCGGAGTTGGCGAGCGAGGATGGTGATGGAGGTTTGGGTGCGTCCGAAGGGGGATGAAGGAGCCTTCGACGTCCTCGGAGGGAGGGAAGCTGAGAATAGCAAGGTTCGTTCCTGGTGCCTTGTCGAAATCTACAAGAATAACCGAGTCTTGGGAGGTGTCCATGTCTGCTGACACGTGGGCGGAGAATTGGTTGGACAGTGGGGGACTTGGTGGCAGGTATAGGATTACTGCTTTTTCTGCTGAGTTAGCTTTGCCTTCGCTGGAGTTGACTCTGGTGTGGGAGTTCGGTAGAGGCAGCAGGGGTGGTTAGTCATTTTTTCGATGCTGCGTCCCTTTGGAATTGTGTTCTGTTCTCTCTGGTTTCTTTCGAAGCTCCGGATGGCGTCAGAGGCAATGCTTCGATAAGTGACCACGCAGATGACAGTGAGTGCAGAAGATTATGTGATTGTCATATATGATCTGCTGAGTGTGAGTTTTGTTGCCGAGTTCTATGAGAATGTGGTTGGGGGGATCTGAGGTGAGGTCGAGTTTCAAGCATATCTTTGCGTACTGAGCTTTGGTCAGGTTACTTGTTTCTTCCGCGGTGGCCACGTAAGTCCCAAAGGAGTTGGTTATTCTCCTTAGAGCCGCCGGAACGAAGCAAATGAGGAGGAGATTGGGAAGGGTGACCCAGGCAGCAACCGTCGCGGAGTCTTCCTTGGGGTTGAAGTTGGTTGACCACTTGATAATCTTCATCTGGTGGGAGTCGATCCTCCCGGTGCCTTTGGACCATACCGTCTTGTGGTCTAGGTCGGAGGATAGGTGAAACAGAATGTGTCTCGGATCGAGGGGGGCCACTCTGTACTAAGCCTTGAGTCGCCAAGTGGCAATAACTTCTGCGACCCTGGCAAGCTTGGGGCATCCAGATGAGAATTTAAGGGCAAAAGAGTAGGGGAATGAGGTGGCCAGAGAAGTGAGTTCCGGGTCGAAGAATGGCACCGTCGGCATGGTAGATGTCGGCAGGTAGACGACTTCGGGTAGGGGGACGTCCAGGAACAGTAGCCCCTGCTTGGGTGTCCTTTCAGGACAGAGGATGTCGGCGTAGGAGGAAGACGGGTGTTGAGAAGCGCCAGGAGCAGGAAGGGCCGTAGGGGGGAGTAACCGAATAAGAAGGGTCCAGAAGGGGTCGGCAATCGCCCAGAGAGGGTGGGGGCTGGTCCATTGGGAGGCCAGGATGAGCTCAAGCGAGAACCCGAGCGGTCTCTCTAAAGGATAAGCCAGGAGTCGCTATGCCCTCGCCTTGAGGGAGGAGAAGGTCGGGCGTCCGACTGGGGGAGCCAGGGTGCGCCGGTGGCCGGTACGGGGTTGCGAATAGAGGGTTCGGGGGTGTGGATGTGCTCAAGACAGGCGCAGCTACTCCAACACCTGGTGGGGAAAGTAGAGGGATGAGGGATAGGAGGGGCAGTGGGATATAGCAGACTGGCCGCGTCATAGAGCAACATCACGTCGGCCGTTGCGAAAGGATCAGCCGAAAAGGGTGGGGGAAGGAAGGTAGTGGAAAGGGGAGCAGCAGCCGCCGGGCAACAGGGATGCGCCAGGGCCCTAACTGCGCCCGGGCACGGCCACTGCTGGGTTGCGTCGGTGCCTGGACCGCACGAGAAAGCATCACCAGGTTGCGCCAACCCTGGTGGTGTCACGCCCCGATCCGGGAAATCGCTCGTCCTCGCTAGATTTTACCCGAATCATCGTCCTCGCTGGGGCGTGATGCCGCACGAGCCTGGAGTTGCGCTCGTGCAAGGCAAGATAACCGGTTCACATAGAACTATCTCAAATCGATAACATAAGCAGCGGAAGAAAAACAAAGTAAAACATAAGAATCTCTTTTATTCATAATGAACTGAAGGTTACAAAGGCTCTGAATAGCCCAACATATATGCCAATTGGCTACAACGCTCATGATCTCTCTAGCTCACAAAGGATTACATTGTTCCATACATTATACCTCTTTATAGCCACCAAGTAGTCTTCGGCCGAACATCTCCATGTCTCAAGTCCGAACGCCTATGCGGAAGCTCCTCTTGAACACCAAGGACTCCATGCCTCGACACGTCCAAGCCAAGCTCCGCCCCGAGCCGATCATAACCTGAGCCTGCACATAAACTAGTAGGGGATTAGTGCTTTCGTCCTCGCTTCGCACTGATCAAGACCCGCTCGTACCAAACCAAACACTTAATCCATTTAGTGAAACATGCATCTTAAATTGTGATCTTTCTATTTAGCCTTAGGATCGATTTCATGGCAACACTTAAACATTGCAACTTTATCATAATGTGTCACCATATCCCGTGTTCCTGTAGCAGATACAGTTAGACATAATAGGAACATAAACATAGTGATCGTGCTCATCCCGTTCCTCTTTGCCTAGCCTGCTATGGTTAGAAACATAAGAAATCATACGATTCGCATAACCAACCAATCATAAATATAAACATATGCATAATGGGTGGCAGGCCCTGCGCCTGCACCCAGCTCTCATCTCAGCCCACCGGCCCTAACTATATGAAGGTCACGGTGTTTCACACCGTAATGGACTTGGCATCTCATATGTGTAAGCCTACAATCGCTTCGATACGGGTTGCTAGCCCAGTATCCGAAGGATCCCAAACTTACGGATATCATAGCTTATCACAGCACTGGACGGTCGCAATCCGTTCGAATGTTGTGCACCATAAATACCACACATAATTCCCTCATAGGCCGAACGGTCCCGGCGCCCCGGCGTAACCGTTCGAGGGAAGCCGTACCCGTGCACGGGCCATCCGAGTCCATTGACCATACAATATGTACCATATCATACAATCCATAGCATACCAACCAATCTCGTATTCCATAAACATAGTCTCGTATATAAACGGTTTCCCGTGCCATAAACAGTTTTCCGTGCCATAAACATAATCCACCATTCATATGGGGAGCTCCGTCGGCGTTATGCCCCAACACATCCATATTGATGCACGACGCCCAACGGCTTAGTCATCTCATACTCGTATTCAACGCATACCATTCGTAAGTTATTCTCATAGCATAATTCCGTATTACTTAGTCTTTTCGTAACATAAGTGCCCGAGGGCACGATCAGCGCCGTATTCAAAGTTCTACGCCTAGTGTTCAATGTTCTCGGAGCCGTACACATGATGCACATCTCGTTATCATCTTTCAATGTTCTACCATTATTGCCCTACCGCGACCCGTGCACTCGATGCACGTCGCTTCAATTGTTCGATTGTTCAATGTTCTATCTTAGTGTTCAACGCATATTTAGATCTTTCGTCGCCGAGCCACGCTCGCTAACTCGATAACATCTTACGCATACCATAACATATTTTATTAAACGTGAAGGAATAGGGAGAGAGAGTCAAGAACCCGCCCACCTTAAGCCGATACGCCTTGCCGTTTCGCTGAGTTGAAGCGTCTCGCTTCCATAACTCGATCGCATAGCTAACTCCCGGACTTAGCCATTCCTTTGAACTACTCGGTTGATTTGGCCTATCGTGCCCATACCACGATCCGTAATCCAGTATAAAGGCATAGCCTGCACACCAGATCAATTAATATCAGCACTTGCTCAAACCGGACTTGTACATTGCATCGATTCGATTCATAGATTCTAATCGACTCAAAGCTTACCTTTGGCCAACGTAACTCTTGCATCGATTCGCATCGATACCTCATCGGGTCAACGCAACTCTTCGAGTCAACGACTCATCATAATGCACCGGGCGGAGCGGGGCATTACATAATATACCACTCAAAATCAGGTTCGTCCTCGAACCGAAACCAACACTTAATCCAAGTGCCTCGCATAGATCGCTTCACGATCTCGTGCTACTATCGTTGGAATCATACAACTTAGTTTGGATCATACACATATTTTAGGCGTCCCACCAATATATGCATTTCAGCCAAGCTCAGTTGTAGGATATCGGGACAACTAACAAGCTCAACTTAAATCCTCAAGCATCCATCGGTCCGTACACGACTTAGTCATAACTTAGCGCCTATTCCCAAAATACTCTTCGTATGCATCATCCCATAACATGTGATCATCTTCCAACATTTGCACATAACTTAATTCAACCATAACTTCGATCTCGTAAGTTTCTTGCCGGTCACCTA
The DNA here is from genome assembly GCA_029216955.1 of Iris pallida. Taxonomy (NCBI): domain Eukaryota; kingdom Viridiplantae; phylum Streptophyta; class Magnoliopsida; order Asparagales; family Iridaceae; genus Iris; species Iris pallida. The sequence continues at coordinate 1,245,057 of JANAVB010020199.1, read as the reverse complement.
ACACTCGCATTACATTGAGTCATTGCGCATCCGATCGCAACAATTCTCTGCAACGCCTATTCGTCCAACCGTTTCCTATCTCTCGTATAACTCAAGTCTTTCATCCAATCATTCATAAAATTTGCCCTTAACGACATGGACTAAGACCACATGTCTCAAATTCCTTTGCCTACAATCCGTACTAAGTCTCGCACACAACTATCCCAACATGATCTACATTTTCGAACCATATACGTATCACGTCTGGGGCTACCCCCGCTACGTAACTTATCCAGATATCGTGCTTAATCTCTCTCGACACAAGAGGTCAACTTGAGTCTACGATGCTCAAAGGCAACAATCTTCTCGACCCAAGGTCTCTTACGATATGCCCATCTCCTATTCTCGACCGAGTACGAATCCTTTACTCCATTCTCGTATCAATCCCGACTAGTTCGTTTCATAACATAAATCGTGCGCCCAATGCACATAGCCTAACCGTTACTTAAATCGATCTACGACACAACTCTTAGGGTCGTTCTACTATCTGTTACTCTCGCGCATTGTAGAGTCCTTGCAATCGCCTTACCGCATCGCTATGCTAAGCACGTTCCTCGACATCTATTCGATCGTCGACCAACCAAGTTTACTTACGCACTCATTCAATCGATCATAACTTTTCTATTCGTCTCGACCTAGTCGAAGGCTATTCGCTAACTTTCGATACACGATACTCACTCGCTTGGACTTATCCTCAACATGCACTACCTCATTCCTTATCCTTCTTACGCGACTTCTTTAGGGTCATCCTATGGGACTTCAATATTCACTTGATTTGGCAGTCAAGTCTTCTAGGGTCATCTGCCCCGAAACTACGCTCGATAATTGAAGATCATCAACGAGGGACAGTTACAACAAACCATGCTATGTCCTATCGTGGAGCCAAATCAATTCCCGATAATTCCTATGGGACTTTACCCAATCCGACATACCAATCCATAATTTATCTACCCCCGCGCAACTGATGCGCCGTTAACTACTCGAATCACTCGTGTATTACCGTCGACTATCTTTGCTAGTCGCATGACATCTACTCGCCCCAAGTTCGAGTTTACCTATCCGTGATCGTAGCTCGACACATTCCGTACTTATCAAAACCATGCTCGAACAACTTTTGCATCAAACCACAAGTCCATATCAAATTTGTCACGCCTCGCAAGTTCGATCATCCCCGCTGGATGAATCACCATACCAGCGCTTACGCAGAATGATCGTTCTAATTTGACGTGACGCATATACGAGGCTGGTGTTGCGCTCGCTGAAGACAAGAATGTCAACATAGTGGTTATCCACGAAGCAATCCATACACTTTCGTTTTTATCCGAGTAACCGTCCACTCTCAATTTCTCGAAGCATTCCTACCGACATCATCCAAATTTCCATAACTTAACTTGCATCTTATTCATCCAACAACAATGCTCAAGATAATTTTTGTTCATTCGATCAGAGTATCCCCGAGTTATTGCATATCGTCTTTGATACGCCTCAATACCATCGTCGATATGCATAACTTGAACATCTTCCTTTCTCATAAGCTCAAACCCGTTGCAATCATTACCATTATCCGAACTCGAATACGAATCAAGTCTTGCACACATCAAGATTCATTTCGTTGTAATTATCTATCGTCTTCACGACATAATTTTCTAATTCACATATTCATTATCATATCCCTAACTCGCACTTCCAAACCGTGCTACCGACTTATCGCACTAGCCTAAATTCGTTCGCACGATTTCTCCGTACTTACTCGACACGTTATCGAATAAGTCTTTATACTAACTCAACATGCATTCGACCGGGTCGACTATTTCCTCAACGTAACATTCCTTCGCGATACTCAGTCTATCGTTCGGTTTATTCTTAACGAATCCTCGTTCGACGGATCATCCATAAGTACGACTTCGTACATAATCGTTCGACTCAATTCATCGGAGCATACTTGCATCGACTTCTCTCAAGTCATTCCCACTCAAGTCTCGGTACTACTCCGTCCGCTTAGGACAAACATATCGTAACCATATAATCGTCTCGACGTAACCTATCGCAAGTTACCAACCGGCTTAACGTAGCTATCGCTAAGTGGTACCCCATATACCACTCAGGATCGAGCCTATCGTTATCGATACAATACTTCGCTATACTTGTTCGCATAATTGCTATTGCATATACCACTCGGAATCGAGTCATTACTCGACATCACACTTCGCATAGGTCCGACTTCTATCTCAACTTAACCGTCCCGTATGGCGATCCTTCAATCCCAGCTCTAACGTTAGCTCAAGTTCGACACACATTCCATCTAACCGTACCATGGCGATCGTATCGATCACACCCGCAACATTCTCTTACTCGCGGCTCAACGCGACATACGGCCAACATAAACGTTCGTCTACTCCAACTCGACTTAGAGTCCGACTCGACTCCAATCTCACTCGTTACAACTCGTGCAACAACTCATTCTCGATAATTAAGGTCTTTACTCAATCTCGTACAACATATCGCTATCCATCCGCATAGCCATACAACACGCATCATACCATATCGACTCGTCGTAATGATGCAACGAACGATCCACAACTTGCTGCACTCCGTGCAACCAACAACACATGACCGTTCTCATAGCAACATAACACGCACCGCCTCATATATTGACTCGTTGCACCTTGTGCAACCAACAACACATATTCCTTCGCACTTCGTGCGACCGCCAACACATAACTCCTCGCATTGCGTACGACCAACAACACATAACTTCTCGCACTGCGTGCGACCAACAACACATATATTATTACACTTTGTGCAACCAACATCATCATATTCGTTGCACTTCGTGCGACCAGTATTCCATAACTTGTTGCACTTCGTGCAACCAACACTCTCCGATGGCACCCGGAGATAGCGTGATAGTCACGACATACTTGTGGCAGACGTACGCACTTAATATAGACTTATTGTATGGAACATCCAATGTTGCGTCGAGCGGATCCATGAGCCATGCGGTTGCTAAAACAACTTAGAGTCAACTGAATTCGATAGCGAAGCAACTGAGGGTCAAAGAGATTCATGTACGGTCCAAAGGATGGAACCGCTCCGATACCAACTTGTCACGCCCCGATCTGAGAAATTGCTCGTCCTCGCTAGATTTTACCCGAATCATCGTCCTCGCTGGGGCATGATGCCGCACGAGCCTGGAGTTGCGCTCGTGCAAGGCAAGATAACCGGTTCACATAGAACTATCTCAAATCGATAACATAAGCAGCGGAAGGAAAACAAAGTAAAACATAAGAATCTTTTTTATTCATAATGAACTGAAGGTTACAAAGGCTCTGAATAGCCCAACATATATGCCAATTGGCTACAACGCTCATGATCTCTCAAGCTCACAAAGGATTACATTGTTCCATACATTATGCCTCGTTATAGCCACCAAGTAGTCTTCGGCCGAACATCTCCATGTCTCAAGTCCGAACGCCTATGCGGAAGCTCCTCTTGAACACCAAGGACTCCATGCCTCGGCACGTCCAAGCCAAGCTCCGCTCCGAGCCGATCATAACCTGAGCCTGCACATAAACTAGTGGAGGATTAGTGGTTTCGTCCTCGCTTCACACTGATCAAGACCCGCTCGCACCAAACCAAACACTTAATCCATTTAGTGAAACATGCATCTTAAATTGTGATCTTTCTATTTAGCCTTAGGATCGATTTCATGGCAACACTTAAACATAGCAACTTTATCATAATGTGTCACCATATCCCATTTTCCAGCAGCAGATACAGTTAGACATAATAGGAACATAAACATAGTGATCGTGCTCATCCCGTTCCTCTTTGCCTAGCCTACCATGGTTAGAAACGTAAGAAATCATACGATTCGCATAACCAACCAATCATAAACGTAAACATATGCATAACGGATGGCAGGCCCTGCGCCTGCACCCAGCTCTCATCTCAGCCTACCGGCCCTAACTATATGAAGGTCACGGTGTTTCGTACCATAATGGACTTGGCATCTCATATGTGTAAGCCTATAATCGCTTCGATACGGATTGCTAGCCCAGTATCCGAAGGATCCCAAACTTATGGATATCCTAGCTTATCACAGCACTGGACGGTCGCAATCCGTCCGAATGTTGTGCACCATAAATACCACACATAATTCCCTCCTAGGCCGAACGGTCCCGGCGCCCCGGCGTAACCGTTCGAGGGAAGCCGTACCCGTTGCACGGGCCATCCGAGTCCATTGACCATGCAATACGTACCATATCATACAATCCATAGCATACCAACCAATCTCGTATTCCATAAACATAGTCTCGTACATAAACGGTTTCCCGTGCCATAAACGGTTTCCCGTGCCATAAACATAATCCACCATTCATATGGGGAGCTCCGTCGACGTTATGCCCCAACACATCCATATTGATGCACGACGCCCAACGGCTTAGTCATCTCATACTCGTATTCAATGCTTACCATTCGTAAGTTATTCTCATAGCATAATTCCGTATTACTTAGTCTTTTCGTAACATAAGTGTCCGAGGGCACGATCAGCGCCGTATTCAAAGTTCTACGCCTAGTGTTCAATGTTCTCGGAGCCGTGCATATGATGCACATCTCGTTATCATCTTTTAATGTTCTACCATCATTGCCCTACCGTGACCCGTGCACTCGATGCACGTCGCTTCAATTGTTCGATTGTTCAATGTTCTATCTTAGTGTTCAACGCATATTTAGATCTTTCGTCGCCGAGCCACGCTCGCTAACTCGATAACATCTAACGCATACCATAACATATTTTATTAAACGTAAAGGAATAGGGAGAGAAAGTCAAGAACCCGCCCACCTTAAGCCGATACGCCTTGCCGTTTCGCTGAGTTGAAGCGTCTCGCTTCCATAACTCGATCGCATAGCTAACTCCCAGACTTAGCCATTCCTTTGAACTACTCGGTTGATTTGGCCTATCGCGCCCATACCACGATCCGTAATCCAGTATAAAGGCATAGCCTGCACACCAGATCAACTAATATCAGCACTTGCTCAAACCGGACTTGTACATTGCATCGATTCGATTCATAGATTCCAACCGACTCAAAGCTTACCTTTGGCCAACGTAACTCTTGCATCGATTCGCATCGATACCTCATCGGGTCAACGCAACTCTTCGAGTCAACGACTCATCATAATGCACCGGGTGGAGCGAGGCATTACAGGAGGGGTGCCAGGTAGCACCAAACATGGATGGACCCCCGGTGGCACCAAAAGGCGATAGGGGTGCACGCCGGGGGAATCCCCAGGCTGCGCCAATCCGGGTGGAAACCCAGGAAGAGCCAAAAGGCTAGGGGCAATCGGGTTTGAGGAGCGCGATATTGAGGCCTGCGCCGGACCAGCACAAGACAGGGTACCAGCACCCTCACTGAGGTTGACTGCGCCTCTCCATAGGTTGACTGCGCCAATCTGCCCGCCTCCTAATGTGGGACCAAAGCCCTCTAGGGTCACGTGACACCCAACAACAGGGGCCATGTCATGACCCGCGCCCACTGTGAGGGTACGAGTACGTAACGACGCCCAGCCTACGCTGCAGTGTCGGCGGTAGAACGCTGTCCTAGGTTACCATCTAATCAACAACTCACGCAATTATATAATGTACTTGTCAAATCTTAACTCCGAACGGAGGACAAGCATACATATAATGAAATCTCAATCACAGTCTAAAAATGATAAGATAACACAGAAGTTTATAACTAAAGACTAAACAACAACAATTATAACTACTAAATAATAATATCTCAAACAAACTCAAATACAAACTCATATCTCAAGTTATTACACTTCAAGTTCTAAAACATAAAAACTAAACCAAGTCTACTAGATAGTCTCCCGATCACTCCTGAGTGTCGGGGCCAAATGTAGCTAAGCCATCTCCTGCTCCAAGACAAGTAGGGCAAATATCCTCAGGACAATCATCTGTAATATTTTTAACAGGTCCAGTCAGGACAGGAACGAGTACAATTCATCAAGAAATCCCAAGTAAATGACAGAGAACTATAAAGCAATTATAGACAGTTGTATTGATGAACATGGCAGTTTATATTCAGGTGATGGTATAGAGAGACAGATAAAGTACAAGGAAAGTAAGTAACTAAACAAGAGAAGAATCATGGCAATAAAGACTATAAAATAAAATTTAGCTGAACTAGAGTAACATGATGAGTCCAGACGGTACAATATAAGTCGAGTATAATCCCAATGTGAGTCTAATACAAGATGAGTCGAATGTGATTCTAATCATTGTTCTAATAAGGTGATTCGTATAAGGTGATACGAATAAGGCGATTCGAATAGTGATTCATATGATGATCTAACAATGATTCGAATAAATTCTCCAAGTGTGTTTTAAAATACTTAGATCGACATGTAAACGGCTATGGATAAATTCGGCACATCACGCACTGATCCAGTGAGAGATGGCTATCGTTCGAATATCATTCACAGGGGGTAGTTCGAATAGTGGAAATATTCACATGTCTAATCAAGTATTTCCCCGCCCATCTAATACAAATGAATCCATAATACAACACATAAGACGAATACAAGTCCAACCAGCACATGAAGATACGAATAGTTGGTTCGAATAGTGATTCGTATGGTGATTCGAATAATAGAGGCAAGATGAGTAAGTATGTGTGTCATATACATAGATTCAGTAATAACAATACGTGTTTATAACAGAGAATCACATACAGCTAACTAGAACTGAAGTACAGTAATTGACAAGTAAATGAGAGAACTATCAGAGAATGTACTCGCCTGCTACTCTGAAAAGGGTAGTATAATATCAGATGTCTGCAACAGAGTCACAATGTCCTAAACAGAGGAATATGGATTATAATGTGTTTAAAATAAGATAAATAAAGTTTATGATACAATCTACATAATTTCTAGGCCAATCTAGGTCAAAGTCAACTCTAAGTCAAACCTGGTCAACTGTCTAGGTCAAACTAGGTCCAGGTCAAACTTGGTCAACTCTGGTTAACCCAAGTCAATACTCTAGTCAAACTAAGTCAATTGGTCACATCTAAACTCCATGTTGACTTTTGGTCAACTCTTGTCAACTAGGACTTTTGGGTCAAACCTTGGTCAATTCTAGGTCTAGTTAACCTATATCAAATCATTAGCTACCTAGTTAAAATATATATATTTATATAAATGTATGAGTATCACATATATTAGATACTTACCCACATTCCATATTTACACCCTATACTCTAATATGTACATATCCTATTATACATTCTCTACTTACATACAAGTGTGAAACAATCACACATAGCAGTATACTAAAGCCCTCTTATTCCTAATTAGATACATGCACATACAGGAAAGAGAAGGAAAGGTTTCTTATGGCCAACAATGTGGCTGACCCACACAGGTTACCCTTAAGTTCAATGCTAATACATCCTTGTATTGCAGTATGGAATGATCCCATTCTAACTATGTTCTCCAAAGCCCCTTTCATTCACTAGCAACCAACAAACCCAAGCCTCTCTGGTTTACTAATACAACCCCAAGCCCAAGAGCCAAATCCTGTTACTCCAATTTTTCCCACTCGATTGAACCCCTTAACCTTAACCATATATCTACTAGACATAGGTGTATATATATTGCCCTATCTCTTAGGTCAATCTCTTTTACCTAAACTTATTGGCTGAACCAATCTCTACTGGAACTCAACCCACAATTTAGTCCTAACTGAACTCAAATACTCCATATGTCCTTACCCTTAGCCTAGGACTGAAACCTAAACTCAGTTAATAACTGATACCCTAAGATTTCCCCAAATCTGTATAGCAATGCCTCTGTTGGCTTTGCCAAACCAAGCCTAGCCATTAAATGACCAAACACTCTAACATCCTAACAAACCCCTTAATTTACAGCCTACCACTGCTGCTGATCTTGTCCTGCTACTGTTGCTCTTACATATGCAAGCAATATGCAAGAATGCAAATACGAAGCCCATGCAATTTTAATTGTAAACTCAAAACAATACTCTATCCAACACTGCCCCATTTCATACCCTCACTAAACCAAGCTAACTGACACTAATATACTAACTCATGTATCCTATATGATACTCTAGTCTGATACTAACTAGTACATGGCTGTACAAAATGGCAGTGCACTTCCTGCACCAGTCCCGAGCTCCCTCTCCTGCCTTACTGTCAATCCTTCATCACAAATTCCCTTCCCAAATTCCTTGTTGCCTATACACTAACAATGTCACATAGCTACTCCTAATCTCCTTTCTTCTCACTTATTGCTGCCCTCTTCTTCTTACTGTTCCAAAAATCCCCCCCTGTACATACACCAATACACACATATCTCACTTCTAGTGATACACTAATAGGAAATACACACAATAGGTTGTGGTCTATGATAGGTGGTTCAGTCTCAGGTTTCATAAATGTTCAGTTCAATGTGTATGTGTGTCAATGCATCAAGGCAAAGATGTGTATATCAGTTTTTTTTAGTGTGTTATAAATAGTGTGAAATGTGTACCTATGTGTGTGTGTGTGCATAGAATTTAGGGTATGTGGATGTGTGTGATGGTACATGGGAAGGTGTGTGTGAGCCAATCTCAAATTTTTAGCTAATCAGTAAAACAACAAGGCAATTCAGGTCTCAAGCTGGTAATGTAAACCACAGGGTTGTGTTCAACCAGTATCAAAAACTGTGTATCAGTTAATCCATTCAATTCAAAACCAATGCAAACTAAAACTAATTCCTATGCCATCAACTCCCTAACATGCTAGGCTAACTCTCAGACATAAATACAACATAAATTAATCACAAACACAGGTTAGCATTCATTCAAATCCCCAGAACCAAGCTGACAATTTTTTAGTATCAGAAATTGATTAGGATTTCTCAATTCGAATTGAAATATAAATCAATACTCAAACCAATAGGTTGGTAAATGAAAACCCATATGTGATAGTGTCATGGGTGCCCCAGTTTCCAAGAAACTGGACACATTCGTGTCTAAACACAACACAAATACAGACACAAGAACTGTGTACTCGACAGCGTCGTGCACGCGTGCACGTGTGTCCAGTGCACGACACAGGCCACGTGGTGACACGTGGCCGTGCACACGTGTACGCCAGGGGTAGGGCTAGGGTTTCATCACCCTGCAACGTGTCGGGGTCGTGTCGTGTCAGACTTTTATGGCCGTGTCTGAGAGTGAAAATCCGCGCGGTTGGGAACAGCACGATTCAGTGCACGATCGATAACTTCTCGAATACTCCACCAACTCACCCCAAATTTTGGAAGGATGGTGGCAGAGGTTGCCCCAACCTCTGTGCCAAAAATCGGGTCTTGAAAGTTCGTGTCGTGTCTTACAGAAGTGTCGGGCAGCAGGGGACTGCACGGGCATGTGCTGTATCTCGTGCGTGCGTGTTCCTGTGTCCAAACTGACACGATTCGTGTCAGAAACCAAATCAACAAGACACAAAATCAAAGTATATATATAGCACTACAATTTTGTTAAAATAGTTTTCGAAATTACAAATTTTCAGTCCTTTCAAGCATTTCATCAAATACCTTAAATAACACAAAGATACGTGTCCGATACGGATACCAAACGGACACAAATTTAACCCAAACTTTAGGGACAGCTAGAGGACTCCTAGATCTAGCCCTAAATGCAAAGAAAATAGAAATTTAAATCAATTTGGGGAGTTTTACCTATAGGTGCAAAAAACATGAAAAAGCTCCAAATGGGGGATGTTCTTCTTGATGGCCAAATGCTCCAAATGAACCCAAAACTGAGATTAACCTCCAAAAATATTAAACATACAGAAATTAGAACCTAATGCAAAAGATTAGGATTAAAAAAGAATTAAAATAAATTTATGGGAATTTTTGGAAGGGGGAAAAATACCTTTCTTTTCCTATGTGTTGAAATGAAATAAAAGAGGCAAGAACCAATCAATAAGTGTTTATATAGGGTGGGGATCCCTATGTGGCTGGTCACTTAGGGTTTGGTTAGGGTTAGGGTGTCAAATCATGGGCCATGGGCCAAGTCACAAGTCATTAAGTCCTTAATCACAAGTCCTTTCATTAAAACCACAAACCATGAAATAATTTTACTTAAACTAATCCCCTCATTCTAAAACTAATCTCTAATGACTAAAATGAGTTAACTCAAGCTAGACTAGGGTTAGCTTCTAGTCTAGTCCACTAGGTCTCAACAAGTCAAGGTCAAACTAGAATTCACCAATTCAATAAATCATCAAATAATTCAAATAAGTCAAAATGACCAAATTATCCCTAGGCTAAAAATGATAATTAAATATCCCTAATGACATGGTTAGGCTCTAGGTCATGCAGTCTCTCGGGTTTTACTGGCAGCACATCAAAATCACAAGTCATGACTTAAAACATTTTTTTAAATAGTTTAAAAATGATTAAAAATTACCAAAAATCATAATGTAAAATAAATATCAATAAATAATAATTATAAATTCAAAATTTCAAAATTATCCTCATTTTAGAAACTGGGTGTTACAATCCTACCACCCTTAGAAAAATTTCGTCCTCAAAATTTAAGTCGGTCGTACTCCTTCTAGGTCAACCACCCACAATCAAAGTCTCTAAGCAATTTCTAACTCATACAATTTGAAGAATAATATATAGAGTCATAGTCAACCATAGCAGTTGAAGGTCTCATCTAGATGGACTAGTCATATTAGATCAAAACAGTCCTATGGTATCAACATACAAGCAATATAGGGTGTTCTGCTGGAAAGATAAGGAAGCAACAAATCATTAAGGTGTAGGACAGTCTATCATCCTATATGAAACTGGTAAGGACAACTAGGAATTAATTATGAAGGGTTATCATTCCAAAGATGATCAAAATCAGAAGTTTAAGGCACGAGTGTCAATAGCATTGAAATCCAATAACACAATATATATAAAAGAAGATTTAGTCCCGGCACGATCTAAGTTGATCAATTTCAGATTAAATCGAAGTTTGGGCAAAATGGAGAACGAGGCCATTGAAGTCTGAGCACGAGTATCCAAGATTTGATATCCATGTCACAATTGAATTAATTCAATTGAATAAGACCCCAAACACTGGATGATAAGGAGGACGGTCCGGTCGACTGGTCACGATCAAAGAATTAGAATTTAAAGGATGATGCAAGGATATAGAAATAAGTGAATTTCCTCCTTTGGATAGGGAAACTAAACGTGATACCTCGGGTTGATCTATCAAGTACAGTGCCTTTTCTTTCTGAAATATGTGAAAGGCAAAACAATAAGGAGTTCAAAGACGATGCTATTAAGTACAATACGTGGTTCATAGGTCATAGAAATAATTCAAAAAAGAATTACCAAAGCTGTCGTGGATGAGACTCTAGGGCAAATTTAACTATGTCTCCCTCCACATAGAATAATATATAAAAAGCGAACCAAAGTGCAATAGGTTGATCAGACCATCATGCACCGGTTCTGATTAGACAATATGTTAGTGAGTACCAGCCCCCAACAATTCAAAGTGAGTTTTGAGAAAGGACTATCAAATAGGCGTTCATGAGTTGAACCAAATGATAGGATAACAAGGAAAGGATGCTCGCGACCGTGGGTCGTCGAGGGGTCTCAAGGAAAGAATGCTCGCGACCGTGCATCGTCGAGGGATCTCAAGGATAGAAGTCTTGAATTTAGTTTTGATAGAGATGGTAACATTGGAAGAGGAATGACTGTGTGAGACGTCAGTTTGTATCGAGTCTTGCATGGTCAAGGACAACTTGTACAAGGAAGAAAGGGTTTCCTCGGATCGACAACCTGGGGCCTCAGGACCGATCCGACCTAGGAGGAAACAGGTATAGCTGTGCCAGATAGAGGCAACAGGTATTCGGTGGACGCTCATCGGGGCTAGCTACTTGCGGTGACCGGACCATCCTATACGCCAGTTGTAGTCCAGGATGGCTTGTGATGCCAGTGACCCGTGTTCATATAGATGTCGGCAAAATGGCGGCTATCCGCGCATATGCCTTTGGAATTGAGTCGAGTTGAAGGTGCATACAAGTTAGAACATGATGTTTGGGGCCTAAGATGTGACTTCAACATAGGCGACATGCTTGGCACAGGTGTGGCGTCGAGTCGTAAGTCTTGGCATATAAGTTGCATTTGTTGGATCAGAGTTGTCTGGAGTCTAAGTCAGGAACCGCCGCAAGGCAAAGTCGGTCGACACAAGTTCAGAAGTCTTGATTGGATCAGTTGGTGATCAAAATAACATGGTCAAGTCATATTGAGTGGCGAGGCACGGCACAATGAAGGAGGTAGCACGGTCACATGGAAATGGAGCCTCATCGCGTAGTTGCGTCTTTGATTATAGACGTAAGGCAACCACGACTTGATAGGTTAACGTTGTTGTTACAAGCACGGGATGGTATTGAGGCACGAAATAGACCAAGGCGTCGGTCCTAAAACTGATCCTAAGGCAAGATTAGAAAGACAATCTAAAGAATGGACTATGTTACACAAAGTAAATTAACGTGTTGGTTTTGTATGGGTGGGCGAGGTGCTCATTCCACCAGTACAGTTGAGTACTGACACCCACATAGTTTACATGTGCAGGCACATGTAGAAGCTCGTGGTGCGGAGCTCGCTTGGATGTGTCGAGGCATGGAGTTCCTTGGAGATTTGAAGCGTATGGTCGCATGGAAACAATACTTATACGGGACATGATGTATGGACGTCGCCTTCCGAAGCATCCGCTGGCTCAAGCAAATGTACTTTGAGAGATGAGAGAGAGCAGAGTGACTTGTAAAGTGAGAAGAGTGAGCTTGAGTATTTGTAATCTTGGCCTTGCGCCCCTAATGTAACCGTTGTTTCAATATCAATAAAGAGCTTCTTTGTATAACTTATGTTTGTTCTAAATTTTTGCTGCGTGTTCAATTTCTCTGCTTGGAACTTCTGTGCGACGACCCCGTCGCAGCCACTGGAATCGGCCGTTATGGAACCCGTCTTGCACGAGTGCAATCTAGGCTCGTGCGGCATCATGCCTTAGCGAGGACGATCGCTCCTACGGGAGCAGGGCGTGACATAATGGTATCAGAGCACGGCTTTACGTCCTTGGACTATCGATTGAATTCTTTAACTCTATTGTTTCCGTAAACTCTGAATCGTTGCTTCCGCAAAGTTGATATCGTTGGTGCGCTCTCTCTCAAATGTCCCCCGTGATGTCCATACAATAAGTCTAACTATTTTGTAAAACATAGGAGAACAGTTTTTGACAAAATAAAAAGATGGTTCGCGTAAGCACGGTTGGCTAAGTCGGGCTGGGCATATACACCAAGGATTGTGTCGACCTTAGCAAAGTCGAGTGCGGGATTCGTAGTGTTCGAGCTAAAATGAGTTGAACTCGATTGAGTAAATATGGGATGACTGTCGATAAGGGTGTTATCGAGCGACGGTATCATCGATGCGATATAGATGAGCGTGCTTGGAATTAGAGAAATGGTTCGAACGGGATTCGAAGAAGTCAATTTTGATTCGAATGATAGTTTTGAGGATTTGTTGAATGACTTCATTTTTGAGTGGTGTATGCGATAGTCTCAGGAATGTCGATTTATCGATTGAGGATTCGGGATGTCGATGAGTCTATCAGCAAGCGTCGCACATATACAAAGCCTTAGATTGAGTGAGTTGTTGTCATAAAGTTTGATAAGTGGATTCGAACAACCTAGATATTGACGCGCATGGAACGTACACAGGATTGAGGATGGTACGAGTATGAAACACGAAGATAATTGAGTAGATAAATCAAATCGAAAAAAAGCTAAGGTGTTGCGAACGGATGACTTGATCGAGAAAATTGATACGGATTACATACGAAAAGTTAGCACGACAGGTAGATAGCGTGCATGAAAGGTTTGATTTTGAAGTTACGCAAATGACTCTAAGGATTGGATTGAATGTTGCTCGATGATTTCAGTTAGCAAGAAATGGTGCGAATTGAGGAAATACGTTGGTTGATGACTTAAGATAGACGGATGAACAATACACGAATTTGGGTTTAAGGAATTGGATGTTGGGAATGAATCAAGGGATGATGATCGAACTTGAATTTGAATGTCGAGAAGATTATCCAGTCGGACGATAGCACCATTCGCACAACTTAGAATTTGTTGCAAAGGAAGATCGTCAGGTTACGTATATCGTCGATGGTATTGAGGCATATCAAAGATCGATATGCGATAACTCGGGGGTACTCTGACTCAGCAAATGACGATCGTGCAATTGTTATTGTTCGGTTGGATGCTATACTTAGGATTTTGATTGAGATGAATGTTGGATGAAAATGATCGTGTCTTGATGGTTACGCGGATAACCACAGCGTCGACATTCTTGTCTTGTGCGAGCGCAACTCCAACCTCGCATATGCGTTGCGTCGGATTTGGGGCAATTGTTCCGCGTGAGCGCTGACATGGTGATTCATGTCGCAGAAATGATCGAACTCGAAAAATTAGGATGCGACAACTTTGATTGTCTCGACTTGTCTGTTTGATGCGAAGAAAAATTTGAGGATGTTAGGATTGCGATTGATGAATAAAATAAACTTGAGAATTGAGTAGGTCCAATCTGCGCATCGAGAATGAATTAGTCTAGACACAAAACAAGAGTTACGTCCCGATGAGAATGATTATCTCGCGGAAGCGTGCATGATGATTCGTGCCCACCGTAGATAATCTGACTCGCGTGAGATCGGGACGCAACTTATTGTTAAGTCGGACGACCTTGTGATCAATTACGTGAATTGGGATGAATGACTTAGGAAGTGTAGAATGTAAAATTTTGGTTAGCGACTAAATTGTGTCATAGCGTGTTTGATTCGAGAAGGATTGATAGGCGGATTATGTCGAACGTGTTCGAAGAGATCGACTATGCAAAGATGGTTTGTTGAACAAGCGATATTGAGATGTCGTAAAATCGGTTGAACGTAAGTTGTCGTAAGATGGCTTTGCTGAACGACTCGGACCCCGTGCGACGAATGTTGGGATGTGCGTAGGGAATCGATGCTCGATGTTTAGAAATCGGAGTGATGCGAGCTTGTTTAGAAAATCCCGTACCATCGATTTGGTTTGACCTTAGGATGGGGTCAGTGTTGATGTCGTTGTTTGGGAACTATGATTCTAGTACTGACGGAAAGACATAGCGTAGCGGTTAGGCAGACGTCCGAGTGCGAAGTGGTAGGATTGTGTAAGCACCACTCGCGAGTATCGGTTGACATGCACGTATATAAGGGACGCCCGAATATGTGCATGAACCGACTCGAGTGGTGATGGTGGATTCTCTATCACGAGGCTTGGCTGAAATGCATATATTTTAGGGACGCCTAGAATATGTGCATGATCCAAGATAAGTTGAATCAAGTAAGACTTGAGGAATAAGAAAGTGTCAAGGATTTTGAGATCGTGAGTTTAGAAGAAAAGGATTGTGGATAGCACGAGCGTGGTTCGGATTGAGGGAACGCATAGGAGAAATATGTGCAAGAAATGTAGGATGTTGAGTCAAGTGATAAGTTGATAAGTGTACTCAGTTAGTTTCGAGGACGAAACTTTTTTTGAGTGGTGTATGATGTAGTGCCCCGTCCCGCTCAGTCAATCGGAGGACTAGGAACGCCGACGGTGTTCGGACTTAGCCTTGCAACGGCTACTTAGAGACATCGCTTGGTCGAGACGACCGCTCGCTCAGGTGGGATAGTTTCGGTGAACTTACCTCATCTTAGCCTTCACATAATAAATTGCATGTTTTCAACTTGCACAAGTAGGCTTGATAATAAAAGAGACGAATCCACATAGCTAAAGGGAATAATCCCGACGGATCGAATTGAGTTAGAATATAGAAAGGTCCAAAGGTTGGCTTAGAGTTGGTGCACGGCGTGCTTTGAAAATGACACTTGTTCCTTCGTCCCGTAGCTTGGGAGAAGGAAAGTTGGTTGAGTAGCGAAGTTATGATCGTAGCCTAAGTCATAGGCGTCGCCCGCATGAATGCTTCATAAAGCATGCACGGTCCCGTCGTCCAAGGCTTGGCATAGCCTTGGCTTGCCCATGAGTTAAGTTGCATTGAGAGGCTTGTGACCAAAGTCTAGGCACCCGAGTGACTTGGCCGTTCAAGTTGGATGCGTGCACGGCACGATTCGTTAAGGCAAAGCTTGACGCAGCCTTTGTTCGTTAAGTTGTTGCGAAGTTAAGTTAGGCAAAGTTATGTCGGTCGACCTAAGACATTACAAGTACCGTCCCGCTCTTTTGCGGTTTTTCAAAGTTAAGTAGTCCCACAATCTCAAGGCCCGTCGACTTGGGCAGGAGTGTCGCGTAGAGCACGATTGGCTTAAGGCACGATGTACGGACTTAGTGTTTAAGGCAATGTAACACCCAGTTTTATAAAATGAGGGTAATTTTGAACTTTTGTAAAAGTTTATTATTTAATAATAGGATTTATGATTTATGGGAATTTTTTAATTAATTTAATACTATTTAAAATTGGTAAATTATAATTTTGATGTGTTAGCTAGCGAACCCTAGAACTATTGAGCCTAGAGACTAACCATGACCATGGAGACCTAACCATGTGATTAGAATGACTATTTACAACTTTTTAGGCTAAGGGTATTTTGGTCATTTTGGGACTTTTAAATTATTTAAGATTTTGATTAATTGGTAAATTTTAGATTATTTTAATAATATTTAATTTGATGTATTATAATTTTGGTCATTTTTTATATTTTAATATTTTGGGAAAATTTTATATTTTTAATATTATTTTTATTGGATTTATTTAGTCGGGTTTGAGTTTCGTCTCGTTCCGACTTGTATTGTGACCCGGGTAGCTTAAAATCTAGATGGGACCCAATATTAAGTTAAGCATGGCCCACAAAATCAAACATTTAAGTTAGTTAGTTAGACTAATTTTTATCATGTTAGAATGGTTAAGTTAGAGACTCAAAACTAGATCCTTTTGACCCCAAACTTGAACCTAGTCTAGACTTAACCATATGAGACTAGAGAGGGGCAATTAGGACATTTTCCATTAGCCCTAATGGACTCTTTATGGCAGCCACTTTTAGGGGAGAATGATTTATTTTATTCATTACAATCTTGCCTCTTTTATTTTCTTTTTGTTCTTCCCTAATTTTAGAGAGCCTTCCCTTTGATTTGATCTCCAAATCAAATCATTCCTTCACCAAATCTTTCCTCAATCATTCTCATTCTCCAAGGGAAGGGTGCTACCAAGGATTGGAAGAGAAGTGCAAGGAGGAGTGTCCACCTTGAGGGATCTTCGTATCGGAGTCGTGTCCTAAAAGATTTCATTGGGATTCCACTCCCAATAGGTAAAACCCATCCTCTAAATCGATTTTCTTTGCATGTAAATTAGTTTTGAATCCGTAGGATCCATCCTCATACATGTGTCCCCTTTAGATTCAAATTTGAGACCATTTGGAGCTCTCTTGAGGATTTTAGATATGTGTCTTGTGTCCTACTTGATAGATCCCAAATTAGGACACCCCATGTGTATGTATGTATGATAATAGTTTAAATAGATATTTAAATTCAGTTTTAGAATGGTTAGAGAGTGGATTGATCTTAGTTAGGATGGTTAGAATGAGTTTCATTTGGATACCTATGTTGGTATCCAAGTATCATGGCCTACATGTGTTTCTTTTGTCCAAAACAACTCAAATTCGTCATAATATTCATCCACGTTTTTATTAACCAAAGCAACTTAGAAATATCATAACTTTTAGCTTAGAACTCTTTTTAATCTCCTATTTTTTTAAAAGAAGCGTATCGAAGTTAGCTTTCCAAATATATATTTTAATAAGCCAAAATCGTTCTGAAACTTTTTGTAAAATTATTTGAGTGTTAGCTGTACGAAAGACGAACACGTTTCAGTATTTTTGCGATTTCGGGAGCTTCCGGACACGAAAATGCGATCCGTTTGAAGTTTCGAAAAGCTAACACGAAGGACTACAACATATTTAATCCTAGAATTTAGTGAAGGCCCAATTGGTACAGTATTGATTTTAAGTAGAAGAGTGACTATACGACATAGACATTTTGTGTAACCTATGAGCCTATGTAGTATGGATATTAAATAAATATAGAGTATGTAATGCATAATATGTTAGATGAATGAAATGATATATATATGATATGTATCCTCTTTACATTAATGTATATATATGGTTGAATGCAAGCATGTAGGAATGCAATAAATGTAATATATGTAAGCAAGACGTAAATGCATGAATGAAAAAATGATATACAATGTATGCTTGAAAGTATATAATGAATGCTAGATATGAATGCAAGGTATACATGTAATGATAGATATGAATGCATAATGTATACATAATGTAATACAATATATAATGATAGCATGTATGGTAATGTAAAATATATGATGCAAGAATGTATATGTCCACTGTTATTCCTTTTTCTTACATTTTTCCTTCCTTCCCTTTCCATTTCAGTTTTTCCCTTTTTTTCCCCATTCTATTTTTACATGTTGTATATAATGTATATAATGTATAGATGCATGTAAGTATGTAATGTGCATGAATGAATGCAAGTATGCATATATGATATGTATGTATGCATGTATGTAATATAAACATATATGAATGTATACATGTATGTATGTGTGGATACTTGAATCAAGTATGTATATAGTGATACATGAATGAATGAATGTATAAATGCATGAATGAATATTATATATGAATGAATGAATGAATAAAAGATATAAGTAAAATATAATGCATTGTAATGAATGTTAACATATATAATGTATAAAAGTATGTATGTAAATGTGCATGAATGTATATATCTATGTAACTATGTAAATATGCATGATGTAACATATGCCTATATATATAAATATGTATGTAAATGTGGATATGCATGTATGTATGAAGGTATGTATTTATATATAGTATCTATTTTATATTATACATTGTTGTGGTTCACATTGTCTTGTGATTGTGTGAGTGCTAGCCTAGGCTTGGTTAGGCCTAGTGAGACTTGTTAGACTTGTTTGGACTAGGACTTGACCTAGTTGACCTAGTTTGACTAGTGTGGTTGACTAGAGTTGACCAAGTGTTGACTTTAGTCTAGTTTAACCTAGACAGCATGTAGATGCATTGTAGCAGTCTATTTTACTATTTTGGACTTGTAGTGACTTGTACTGTTCTATAGGAGACAGACACCACTCCTCGGACAGTAGATACTCTTCAGATACTCAGGATACAGACGAGTACATTCTCTGATCATTTCATATCCTGCTTAGGAGTATATTTCCTGCTTTAGATTACTTTACATGATGCTGACACGTTAGGAAAACGGATTAGTACTATATGGATCTTGTCATACGATATTATCCCCTTATCGGATACATCGGGTATTTTATGTTCGTGTACTTTATCATGAGCATCGTGTACTTCTTGTGTTCGTGCTTTTCGTGTACAAATCGTGTGAAATCGTGTATACTCATGTGCTCACATGATCTTCGTGTACGACTATACTTCGTGTGCAATAACATAACTTGGATAGATCCTTGTGTATTGATTAGGGCGGGGGAGTAGAAGTGGTTATGTATGACAAGTAATTCCTGGCAATCTCGAGCGGACGACCCCAAGATCTTCTGCACGTATTCCTTCCTCGAGTGGGACGTCGTGTGGGCGACGATCTCCCAACCTTTTCTTCTCCTTGGCAGCCCTCTCTTTCTCTCCTTACGTGAATCACGAATTTAGAGAAAGTTTCAGATTTTGGATCGGTAATATGGCGGCTAGAGAATAGAGGATATATATAGGCTACGGCAGGGACCATGAGGAGAAATTAGGGTTAGGCCTCCTAACTGATCTGAATATCCCGTATTCAGCCTGAACACACAATCCAGGCCCATTAACAGTAGCTCGGTCCACTAATGAGCTATTGTTGCACTACGTCCTTAATCCCAAATTATGTTTGTGGGCTCCTTTTATTATATGCTCGTTTGGCTCCCCATGTTAAGATATCGTATGTCCGTCGATCAAATTAAGTTACTGACAACTATATTGATTCGACATCTTTTATCCTTAAGTAGTACCGCTCAACTTTATTTGTCATGTCGGATATAATCTACATGCAGGATTTACATGACAATCCTTATGAGCTCTTTAAGAGGACATCATCAACCCGATGTATCGGGACATGGATTCCATTTATAATCAACATTCTATCATACATACAATGTTATTATCCAATTCATAGAGGTTGTTGATCCATAATAAATCTCACTCTTTTATGAGTCAAAGTAATGCACACTGCATATACATATCCGTTATTATATCCGGATTAAGAGCACAAGCATCCATAATAACAGAGGTGTTTGTTCTCTTATGTAGTCAGTACAAAGAGAACAACCTCAAGTGGTCCTGTTCAATACACACAAAGTTATGTACTAGTGTAAACCTATAGTCAAGATAGACTAATACCAGATTATACTACAATCTTTCCAATGGATTGTCCAAGTCCATCTAGGTTGTGAACTATTTATATACTCCATAGGAAACTGATAATATGATCTTCTGTGTGACACCACACACCATATTATCTACAATATAGAATATCATACATTTGCATTAACACTTGCAACAAATACAATATGCAAACATTTGCCCATATGATTCTCATTCAAAATTTAAGGAAATAAGGTTACTACAAAAGTGATGCTTTTAGTATATAACCCTAACAAACTCCCACTTATACTCAAAGTATTGCTTTTCAGTATACTGTTACAAATCTCCCACTTATACTTAAAGTCATGCTGCTACACATCTGACTCACATTCCCTCAACATGACTGTCAAAAGCCTTAGCTGGTAAGCTCTTTGTAAAGGGATCAGCTAGGTTTTCGGCTGATGCTATCTTGATCACAGTAACTTTTCCTTTCTTTACGAAATCTCGTATCAGGTGGTACTTACGCTCAATGTGTTTGCCTGTCTTATGGGCTCGTGGTTCCTTCGAGTTTGCAACTGCACCACTATTATCACAATAAAGTGTAATAGACTTAGGCAAACTAGGTACCACATCCAAGTCCAACAGAAAGTTTCTGAGCCAAACCGCTTCTTTGGCTGCCTCAGAGGCTGCCACATACTCGGCTTCCATGGTAGAATCAACAATACATTTTTGCTTGATACTCCTCCACACAATGGCTCCACCTCCCAAAGTAAACACATAACCTGAGGTAGATTTCCTGGAATCCCTATCTGACTTAAAATCTGAGTCTGTATACCCCAAGGGAACTAAACTATCTGCCTGGTAAACTATTATATACTCTTTAGTCCTTTTCAGGTACTTCAAAATATGCTTTACGGCAGTCCAGTGCTCTTGTCCTGGGTTAGACTGATATCTGCTGACCATGCCTACGGCAAAGCAGATGTCTGGTCTCGTACATAGCATTGCATACATTAAGCTTCCTACTGCTGAAGTATAAGGAACTGCCTTCATGTTCTCTATCTCTTTAGGTGTCCTCGGACACTGCTCCTTTGATAGAGCAATTTCATGTCTAAAAGGTAAGAAACCTTTCTTAGAATTTTGCATACTAAAATGAGTTAGTACAGTATCGATTTAGGAAGCTTGGGATAAGCTCAACATCCTTTTCTTGTGATCTCGTAGAACTTTGATCCCAAGGATGTGACCTACTTCTCCCAAGTCCTTCATATCAAACTGTTTGGATAACCATACCCTTACATCAGATAACTCCTTCACATTGTTTCCAACGAGCAAGATGTCATCCACATAAAGTACAAGAAACACCACCACGTTTCCGTCACACTTTCTGTATACACATGATTCATCCTGACATTGATCAAATCCATAGGATTTTATCACCTGATCAAAATATATATTCCAAGATCTGGAAGCTTGCTTAAGTCCATAAATGGACTTCTTGAGCTTACAAACAAGATGCTCCTAGCCCTTTTCAATGAACCCGTCTGGTTGCTTCATATAGATGTCTTCCTCAAGACTTCCATTAAGGAAAGCTGTCTTGACATCCATTTGCCAAATCTCATAATCGAGATGAGCTGCAATAGATAAAAGAATCCGGATAGACTTAAGCATGGCTACAGGAGAAAAGGTTTCCTCATAATCGATACCCTCTCTTTGAGTAAAACTTTTTGCTACAAGCCAAGCTTTAAAGGTTTCAACCTTACCGTCTGATCCTCTTTTTCTCTTATAGACCCACTTGCATCCAATGGCTTTTACACCAACGGGTGGTTCTACAAGCTCCCAGACCTGATTAGAATCCATAGATTTTACTTCAGATATCATTGCTTTTTGCCAAGACTCTGCATCTTTATCTTGGAGTACTTTATTGTAGGTACAGGGATCATAATCTTGTTCCTCAGGGACGAAGTCTGACGACTCTCCCAAGAATATATATCTATCAGGTTGTATCACAACCCTCCCACTACGACGAGGCACTATCGGTTGTGGTGTAATATTTGTGACACGTTGTACAGTTATTTGTGGTTCATCCTCTTGTACTGTTGGTACTGAAGTACTTGGTGTCTCACGTCTCAGTTCTTCTAGAACAACTCTACTTGTGGGTTTATGGTTCATTACATAGTCTTCCTCTAAGAATCGGGCATTGGTGCTAACAATGACCTTCTGATCCTTAGGACTACAAAATAAACCTCCTTTCATTCCTCTTGGATAGCCTACAAACAAGCGTACTTCTGTACGAGATTCCAACTTATCTGCTTTTCCATTCAGCACATGTGCTGGACTACACCAAATGCGAACATGTTTCAGACTAGGCTTACGCCCAATCCACAGCTCTGTGGGAGTAAGAGGTACTGACTTAGAAGGAACCAAGTTCAAAATATAAGCTGCAGTCTCTAAGACATATCTCCAAAACGAATATGGCAAATCCGAATAACTCATCATTGATCTAACCATCTCCATAAGAGTTCTATTCCTTCTTTCGGCTACACCATTCTGCTGGGGCATTCCAGGTGCAGTCAATTGGGATGCAATCCCAGCCTCTGATAAATAATACCTAAACTCTCCAAAGAGGTACTCGCCACCACGATCTGATCGTAATGACTTGATACATTTTCTATGGCGTTTCTCCGTTTCAGCCTTGTACTCTTTGAATTTCTCAAAGCACTCAGACTTACGGCGCATCAAATAAATATATCCATACCTTGAATAATCGTCAATAAATGTGACAAAATATTCAAAGCCACCTCTAGCTTGGATAGTCATGGGTCCACACAAATCAGAATGAACCAATTCTAACACATCTTTGGCCCTATACCCCTTTGCAGTAAAAGGCCTTTTGGTCATTTTATCTTCCAAGCAGGATTCACAGACTGGTAGTGCCTCCACTTCCAATGAACTCAAAGGTCCATCTTTAACCAGTCTTTGAATCCTACTTAGGTTAATATACCCCAATCGCAAGTGCCAAAGATATGTTTGGTTCATACAAGAAAGTTCTTTTCTCTTATTTAAGTTAGATGACATATTATTCATTTCCATAAGTTGCATTGTGGGCGAAATAGGATTAATGACATACAAATTATCAACCAATGCACCAGAACAGATAAAATATTTATTCTTTCTAATAACAATATTGTCATTAAAATAAACTGAATATCCATCCTTAACTAACATAGAAACAGAAACTAAATTCCTTCTAAGTGAAGGTGCATAAAGGCAATCTCTCAATGTCAAAGACTTATTTCTACCAAAAGATAAAGTAACATCTCCTAATGCAACGACCGATAATTTTGTAGCATCACCCATGAACAAGCATATCTCTCCATCACTGAGCCGTCTGGTTTTCTGGAACCCCTGTAATGTATTGCAGACATGATTAGTGGCTCCTATATCTACACACCAGGTGCCGGTAGATAACACCGCTAAACATGTTTCAACTACTATTAAATGAGATATACCTTCTCTGTTCCCTTGTTTGAGAAGTGGACAATCAGTCTTCCAATGTCCTGACCCTTTGCGCTTGAAACATTTGCCTTTCGGCTTTTTCACCGCGCCTTGAGGTCCCATGCCCTTCTTTGCTGAATTTGCCTGTTTCTGAATGTTATTCTTCTTCTTACCGCCTTTTGGCTTAGAAGTAGAAGCCTTTTCAGAAACAAAAATATGACCACTCTGCCTAAAGAGAGATTCAGCATCCTGTAGCTCTTTTGCAAGTTCTACTAAACTATACAACCTTTTGTTTATGTTGTAATTAAGGCAGAAATTGTCAAAACTTTTAGACAGAGTCCCGAGAATGATATCGACCTGGGATTCCCCATCGATTTCAGCTCCAAGGATATCCATCTCATTCAGATGACCCATCTTCTTGAGAACATGATCCCTTACTAGTGTACCCTCAGCCATTTTTATATTCATCAAACATTTCATAGCAAACTACCTAGCTGCTCTACTCTGATGTCCGAAGAGTTCCCTGAGGTTATACATCATGTCATAAGCAGTGGCCATGGCCTGATGCTGATGTTGCAGTACATTTGACATAGATGCCAGAATGTAACACCGTGCCATCTCATCTGCCTTTTTTTACTTCTTATAAGCCTCTTTGACCTCTTCATCAGAGTTAGCATCAGGCTTAGGTGGGCATTCCTCAATAAGTACATATTTGTACTCCTCAGCAGTCAGAACAATATCCAAATTACGTTTCCAGTCAATGTAATTAGGTCTAGTAAGTTTGTTTTCTTTAAGAATCACCATAAGTGGACTGAAAGAACCCATTTTTGAAATCCTGAGAATCACATAAATAAAATTATGTAGGGCAAAAAAAGCTTTTTGAATTAACTAAATATTGATTCCCTCAAAACAATAATAAGAAATTCACCAACACCTTGAACACCATGAATTTAGCATGCCACGATAGTGTGGACGTATACAAATTCAACTTTGTTCAAGTAGATTTTTCTTATTAATTTTACTATCATGTCAACATAACCTTATGACAAATAAAATTAATATGCTGGTCTTGCTCTGGTCGTACAAATAATAGCAGTGACTCCGATAAGGAGGATACCATTATTTGTATCTAAGTGTATACCATTACTTAATACTAAGTCCATTACCTTGTAATGAGTTCCTTCAGATGGAGAAGTGAACACATACTAGGTAACTTTCTACAATTATCCCTAAGGAAGTTTGTACTGGTGATCCATAATTATACTCATCCGATATGGAGGAAAGCACTAAAGACAACACGCAAGTATAATTATATCACCTACAAACCAGTAATGGAGACCATAGAATTTATACTAAATAAAAATCCTCTCCCACTTAGTTATTTAACAATGAGGGTTTTTCTACTAGTTGATATTATGTCCATGTTGTCCATTATTAATGTAGGCTTGGTTTTTCCAAAAAACAACCACACAATAATAAACATGCATAATCAGAAAAAGCAAAAAGGCAAAAATAAGAGAAAATATCCAACTATTATGGTCATCTTTGTTGCTCCGTCCTCAACTATCCGAATCCAAAATCTGGCACTGCGCAGATATATTCGGGGTTCGACCTGCGGGGTTCGGGGCAGCGCACCGATTTTTTTTTTAAGGTTTTGGCTGTCAATTCCTTCATCGAAAATCATCTGTCTGCCTCTGGACTGCATAAAATTAGCATCTCGTCCGGCGTCAGAAACAGCCACCACCGCCATCACGATTGATCAAAAATAATTAAAATTACATAAATCCTATGCCTCCCGAAGGAGTTCACACATAATCTAGATTGTAAAATTAAAATAATAAGCATGATCAACCATCGTGATTTTAATTACATCCACAGCAACAACAACATCCACGACATGTCCGTTGTTTAAACAACACAATCAAAAAATATGTATTGGACCATAATAGTTGGATCTAAGATGTCTGCAAAACCGAGTTAGAACAGATCTACATCTACCGACTAGTACACAGCGCAGGTTTTATTGGACAAAATGGACGTATCAATCAATACGTAGATCCAAAGTGGCTCTGATACCAATTGATAGAACTGGAGATTCCCAGGACCCTTCCTTTGGTGTACGTATTGATCGATAGAAAGTTAAACAGATCTAATACATGTTCTAACCCTTCATAGGCGAAAACTAGGGTTCACGAATTATACCTGCGACGAAAAGGAGACAAGTAATTCCTGGCAATCTTGAGCGGACGACCCCAAGATCTTCTGCACGTATTCCTTCCTCGAGTTGGACGTCGTGTGGACGATGATCTCCCAACCTTTTCTTCTCCTTGGCAGCCCTCTCTTTCTCTCCTTATGTGAATCACGAATTTAGAGAAAGTTTCAGATTTCTGATCGGTAATATGGTAGCCAGAGAATAGAGGATATATATAGGCTACGGCAGGGACCATGAGGAGAAATTAGGGTTAGGCCTCCTAACGGATCTGGATATCCCGTGTTCAGCCCAAACACACAATCCAGGCCCATTAACAATAGCTCGGTCCACTAATGAGCTATTATTGCACTACCACCCTAATCCCAAATTATGTTTGTGGGCTCCTTTTATTATATGCTCGTTTGGCTCCCCATGTTAAGAAATCGTATGTCCGTCGATCAAATTAAGTTACTGACAACTATATTGATTCGACATCTTTTATCCTTAAGTAGTACCGCTCAACTTTATTTGTCATGTCGAATATAATCCACATGCAGGGTTTACATGACAATCCTTATGAGCTCCTTAAGAAGACATCAGCAACCCGATGTATCGGGACATGGATTCCATTTATAATCAACAGCCCATCATACATACAATGTTATTATCCAATTCATAGAGGTTGTTGATCCATAATGAATCTCACTCTTTTATGAGTCAAAGTAATGCACACTGCATATACATGTCCGTTATTATATCCGGATTAAGAGCACAAGCATCCATAATAACAGAGGTATTTGTTCTCTTATGTAGTCAGTACAAAGAGAACAACCTCAAGTGGTCCTGTTCAATACACACAAAGTGTACTAGTATAAATCTATAGTCAAGATAGACTAATACCAGATTACACTACAACCTTTTCAATAGATTGTCCAAGTCCATCTAGGTTGTGAACTATTTATATACTCCATAGGAAACTGATAATATGATCTTCTATGTGACACCACACACCATATTATCTACAATATAGAATATCAGACATTTGTATTAACACTTGCAACAAATACAATATGCAAACATTTGCCTATATAATTCTCATTCAAAATTTAAGGAAATAAGGTTACTACAAAAGTGATGCTTTTAGTATATAATCCTAACAATCTCCCACTTATACTCAAAGCATTGTTTTTCAGTATACTGTTACAAATATCCCACTTATACTTAAAGCCATGCTGCTACACATCTGACTTCCATTCCCTCAACATGACTGTCAAAAGCCTTAGCTGGTAAGCTCTTTGTAAAGGGATCAGCTAGGTTGTCGGCTGATGCTATCTTGATCACAGTAACTTTTCCTTTCTTTACGAAATCTCGTATCAGGTGGTACTTGCGCTCAATGTGTTTGTCTGTCTTATGGGCTCGTGGTTCCTTCGAGTTTGTAACTGCACCACTATTATTACAATAAAGTGTAATAGACTTAGGCAAACTAGGTACCACATCCAAGTCCAACAGAAAGTACTATCAGTTTGCCTGTCTACGGTGTGACCCTAGAGGATTGTTGTAACCTGGACCACATCCAAGTCCAACAATAAAGTGTAATAGACTTATGGGCTCGTGGTTCCTTCGAGTTTGCCTGTCTACGGTGCGACCCTAGAGGATTGTTGTAACCTGGACCAGCAGCAGGACCCACTAGCAGTAGATGACACTCCCCTAGATTAGGATGTCTTTTATTTATCTATTCTGGATTACTGTATTGAGATATTGAGATGATTTCTAGATATGTATTTATCTTAGACACTTAGACTTCTATCTATTTATATCTCTATGGATTTCGTCTCATATCTATCTATCTTATCGTATTTCACCTTAGATGTGATTGAGACTGTATTCTGTTATGTCACCTCCATTCGGAGTGTATATACTGTACATGTACCTTATATTGTTAGATGATTGACCTAGGACAGCGTTCTACCGCCGACACTACGGTGTAGGTTGGACGTACCCACTTCTCGTGCCCTTACTCTAGGGTGCGGGTCGTGACAGGCAAGGACTACAATTGATTCAAAGTGAGTTTTGAGAAAGGACTATCAAATAGGCGTTCATAAGTTGAACCAAATGATAGGATAACAAGGAAAGGATGCTCCGACCGTGGGTCGTCGAGGGGTCTCAAGGAAAGAATGCTCGCGACCGTGGATCGTCGGGGGGTCTCAAGGATAGAAGTCTTGAATTTGGTTTTGATAGAGATAGTAACATTGGAAGAGGAATGACTGTATGAGACGTCAGTTTGTATCGAGTCTTGTATGGTCAAGGACAACTTGTACAAGAAAGAAAGGGTTTCCTCGGATCGACAACCTGGGGCCTCAGGACCGATCCGGCCTAGAAGGAAACAGGTATAGTTGTGCCAGCTAGAGGCAACAGGTATTCGGTGGACGCTCATCGGGGCTAGCTACTTGCGGTGACCGGACTATCCTATACGCCAGCTATAGTCCAGGATGGCTTGTAATGCCAGTGACCCGTGTTCATATAGATGTCAACAAAATGGCGACTATCCGCGCGTATGCCTTTGGAATTGAGTCGAGTCGATGGTGTATACAAGTTAGAACATAATGTTTGGGGACTAAGATGTGACTTCAACATAGGCGACATGCTTGGCACAGGGGTGTGGCGTGGAGTCGTAAGTCTTGGCATATAAGTTGCATTTGTTGGATCTGAGTTATCTGGAGTCTAAGTCAGGAACCGCCGCAAGGCAAAGTCGGTCGACACAAGTTCAGAAGTCTTGATTGGGTCAGTTGGTGATCAAAATAGCAAGGGCCGCGAGGCGGCGACATGGTTAAGTGACATTGAGTGGCGAGGCACGGCACAATGAAGGAGGTAGCACGGTCACACGAAAATGGAGCCTCATTGCGTAGTTGCGTCTCTGATTATGGCTGTAAGACAACCACGACTTGATAGGTTAACGTTGTTGTTGCAAGCACGGGATGGTATTGAGGCACGAAATAGACCAATACGTCGGTCCTAAAACTGATCCTAAGGCAACATTAGAAAGACAATATATAGAATGGACTATGGTGTACAAAGTAAATTAACGTGTTGGTTTTGTATGGGTGGGCGAGGAGCTCATTCCACCAGTACATTTGAGTACTGACACCTACATAGTTTACATGTGCAGGCACAGGTAGAAGCTCGTAGTGCGGGGCTCGCTTGGATGCGTCGAGGTATGGAGTTCCTTGGCGATTCGAAGCGTGCGGCCGTATGGAAACAAGACTTATACGGGACATAATGTATGGACGTCGCCTTCCGAAGCTTTCGCTGGCTCAAGCAAATGTACTTTGAGAGATGAGAGAGAGTAGAGTGACTTGTAAAGTGAGAAGAGTGAGCTTGAGTGTTTGTAATCTTGGCCTTGCGCCCCCAATGTAACCGTTATTTTTATATCAATAAAGAGCTTCTTTGTATAACTTGTGTTTGTTCTAAATTTTTGCTGCGTGTTCAATGTCTCTGCTTGGAACTTCTGTGCGACGACCCCGTCACAGCCGTTGGATCGGCCGTTATGGAACCCGTCTTGCACGAGCACAATCTAGGCTCGTGCGACATCACGCCTTAGCGAGGACGATTGCTCCTACGGGAGCGGGGCGTGACAACTCCGGCTGGGGCGGAGGCCACGGCCGCTGCTGCGACGCTCCGCTCCACAAGCCTCAGTTGGTTCGATGGCCATCCGGAGGGCAGTGAAGGAGGAGGGGGGACCGAGGTCGGGCGACGGCTGCTGCTCGCCGGGAAGCAGGGGGGCGGCGGAGCGCAAGCTTAGCGCGCCGAAAAGGCCTACGGCGGCCGCGGGCAGAGACTGCTAGCAGGCTTCCCAGGGCTGCGGATGCTGCATCGCCCCAAGGGCCCAACGGAGGAGGCTGCAGAGGGCGGGAGGACGACATGGCGAGGAAGATGGGGCGATGGCCGGTCAGCTAGGAGCGGTGGAGATCCCATTGCGAGAACGCTCCAGGAAAGGGGGAAGGAGAAAGGGTGGCCATTTTTATTTTATATATATATATATATTATATATATATATATATATATATATATATATATATATATATATATATATATATATATATATATATATATCACACCTCGTAAATGAGCACAATTATTTATCTTCGTTGGATTTTAGGTAAATTAAATCTAATGGTTGAAAGTTTCAATTTATATTTAAGGAAGATTGGCAATAAAAAGATTTCAAATCTTTTAAATTTTAACAAATCTAAATGGATTATTTAATCACATAGAAACCGGCTCAGCTGCTATTTCTCTCCCCTACGTCCTTCTTTCTCTCCTCTCACAAAATTATTCATATTTCTCTCTCATAGCATTACTATTTTTTTTGATGAATTTGCCACATAGACAATCCTAATCGGAAGCTACCTGTGTCTTCGGGTCCGTAGAGACTGGCGAAAGAAAATATCCGGCTATATGAAAAGTCCCTTCTGTAGGTCGTCAAGTCTTCGATGTCGCATCTGACAATCCCAATCCCATCTATTCATATGTAAGCCAACCACAATGCAATGGAGATCAATGATAAATCCAAAGACTAGATTTTCCAAGAGGAAACAAAATAGTAATGTTTGTTCAGCCCCGGAAGAATTTGCTATTTGTTTTGCAATTTAATGAATGAGATTGATTTGATCCGATATATTTAGAACACTACTTCATATCTATCCAACATATTCATATTCTGAGAAAATGTAGAGGTACCACCTTATGCAAAGGAGAATGGGACAGTACCCTTATACATTTATGTAGAAAGGGTGAGACTTGAACAGTACAAAAAAATTACTGTTGACGAGAGGGTTGGTACGTGGTGTTGATGAGAATTAAACAGTAGTACAAAAATGAGATTTTGTTGTGGTAGATGATGATTACACTTTCGAATAGAAACTTCCTATTAGGGGCCGTTTGGTAAACCGTAAGTGTAAGAAAATATGAATTTAGACTTTCAAGTAGGAAAGAGTGATAGGAATCCATTCACTTTCTTGTCCTCCTAGTAGGGGACAAAGGTGTTTGGTTAGGATAAGGAAGTGAGAAGTGGAAAATTGAAGAGTATGTTATAATAATAACTTTTATTTGAATTAATTAATATTAATAAAAATATTTGGTTAATTAGTTAATAAATTTAATTATATAATTAAATATCTAATATTAAATTAATACTTTAATTAATTAATACCAATTAACTAATATTAAATATAATTAATAAACTATTTATAGATATTTAATATTAGTTCTTAACTATATTAATTATATTAGTCAATTAATCTTTTGAAAAATCTCAAAGAGCTCTAGGAGCCGTTCATTCCAAAAAAAAAAAAAAAATTGTGTTCTCTTCTTCCCCACCCCCACCGGCTGCATAAATAACAATTATCAAAAAAAAATTGTGTTCTCTTCGCGCTCCATAAATAACAATTATAAAAAAAAAAGCAGCAGCAGAGGGAATCACCCCACATCCAGTGGATGAAGCTGGATGTGGGTGGCCGATTTTTCAGCTGCTTTCCTGCCGACAGGAAAATGGCTATGTCAGAAAAACCTCTTTCATGTCCCCTTTCCCATTTGAACCAAACATTGGAACTCTTCTTTCATGCTTCAATTCCAGTGAAATCTCCTTTCCTCCTCCCACTTCCCTGTTACCAAACAGGGCCTTATCGGATGAAGAATAGACGAAGAGGAGGACGGAGATAGAAGAGGAGTAGTAGCAGGGTTAGAGTGGGACGAGTTTAAATAATTTATGAGATTTGTTAAAAATTTAAAGATTTGGCATGTCAATAATTTATAAACCTTCCTTGAATACAAATTGAAATTTTCAACCATTAGATTTACTTTACCTAAATCCAACGGAGAGAAATAATTGAATAGTCAGAAGTCCCAAGCAAAAATATTGAATAGTCAGTATTGAAAATTTAAAGCAAAACACAAGTCATGCAAAATACTCTTTTATTGATATTGAATAAAGATTACAATGTGGACACGAGGCCAAATTACAAGTCTCTCAAGCTCACTTTTCTCTCATATTACAAGTCACTCTGCTCTCTCTCATCTCTCAAAACAAGCTTCAAGCGACGAGAGGCAGATTCTTCGGAATGGCGATGTCCATACATTATGTCCCGTATAAGTTCTGACTCCATGCGGTCGCACGCCTCGAAATGCCAAGGAACTCTATGTCTCGACGCATCCAAGCGAGCTCCGCGCCATCGGACTTCTATCTGTGCCTGCACATGAAAACTGTGTGGGTGTCAGTACTCAACTGTACTGGTGGAGTGAGCTCCTCGCCCACCCATACAAAACTGACACGTTCATTTACTTTGTGCAGCTTAATCCCCCTTTTTATTGTCTTTCTAGTCTTGCCTTAGGATAGATTTTAGGACATAGACTTGGGCCTATTTATGTCTCTAGACCGTCATCGTACCAATGCACCGATAACTTGCTTACACTTGCCTCTAAACCCTTTTCGTGCCAACGACATCAGAGTGTCGTCTCGTGCTTGTCTTTCCGACTCATAATTTGGAACGCACAACTTGTTTTGTGTCATCGACTTGGTCCGTGCTTCAAATATCGAAGTCGTGCCTCACATATCAACAAGACTTAAGCAAACTTGCCATACGGCCTTTCCTGACTAAACTTCGAGACAACTTGATGACGATGCCACATTCATGCCTAAGCACGTGTCCTTGCTATAGTCAAATCTTAGGCTCCAGAATGGTGCTGCAACCGTGCACACCTAACCCCCGTTGATTCAAGGTTAGAGCTTTCTATAATTATACCTCATTAACCCAACTCATAACTTGCTAGTACTCGACGCAATCAAAAGGCATACACACGGATCGCTGTACTTATGCCGACACATCTATATGAGTGGTCACTAGCAATATCAAGCTATACTTGATCTTTGCATACGGTGACCATTCGCGTACGAGGTACGAGCTCCCACCGAATGACCCGCAACCTATATTGTTACGGTTCATTCAATCAAGTCGTACCGTCGATGAAGGTCGTACAATATCTGTTCTTCCTCCTAGGTCGACACGAACCCGGTGCCCCCAGATCGTTCGAGGAATTTTCCTTGCGCGCAAGTTGTTCAATGACCATGCAAGATTCAACTCGATCTACCAAGTCCTTCCTTAATCATAACCATGATTTCTAACTTTCTATCGAGACTCCCAAGTAGCGGGACCGATCTCGACGACAACCAGTCGCGTAGACTTCCTTATCGAGACTCCTAAGTAGCGGGACCGATCTCGTGAACTTCTTTATTGTGACTCCCAAATAGCGGGATCGATCTCGACGACAACCAGTCGCGTGGACTTTCTTATTGAGACTCCCAAGTAGCGGGACCGATCTCTAAGAACTTTTATCCTTTGAAATCCAGGGAATGACTACTAAGTAGTCTTCCATCTTAACTTGAACATAACGTGTTTGTCACGACCCGCACCGTTCATCGGGTACGAGACGTGTCCAAGCCCAGCCTACACCGCAGTGTCGGCAGTAGAATGTTGTCTAGTTGTCTAATACATATACAAGTCACAAAGTCTATAGAACTAACAAGGCAGTCTAGATCTCATCCACAGAAATATGACGCAATCAACTCAATTGAGACTGAATGTAGAATGATAATATATAAAATAAAGTATCAAGCTCATCGAGAATCCAATTCACGTCTGGTGGACACAAATCCACTACCAATAGACGAAATAAAATAGTACATGAAATGGAAATAACTGAATCGAAACTACTAATCATCAAGGTATCCTGGTCTGCGGTGGTACCGTGGTCCAATGCTGGCTCAAACCTGCTCGTGTGCACCTGGCTCAATACTCGGCTAAACCTGAAGAGATCATCAGGTCCTCAGAGGACTAACAAGATACATAAAATATGCCTACTAATATGACATTAAATAACATGTAAGGAGGACAAGAACGGTACAAGAAAGATATCTAGAACACGACAAACAATATAGAAATGTAATACTAGACTTGGCTATCAATCAAACGATTAACCCCTATAGCTTATAGTACAATGCAAGATACTCCCAATCTATAGTAGGTTTCGACTGTAATACAATGTAAGATACTCCCAATCAAGATTAGCCAATTCTAGTATCGATTTTCTCTCCTAAAATAGACACCTATAAACCGTAGTACAATGCAAGATACTCCCAATTTATAGTATGTATCAAATCAAGTCAATCAATCAATATCAAGGTCGAAGAATCTGTTATAGGTCGTAGCACAATGTAAGATACTCCCAATCTATAGTATGTCTCAACTGTAGTATAATGCAAGATACTCCCAGCTAAGAATAGTGAAGTCAAGAACAAGGTGTAGAATTGGCAACTCTATCACAAGACACGATAACATGAAGAAGACTAATAGACAAGTAATATTGAATATCCTATGCGTGCACGTAATCTAGAACATGGAAGACAATCAAGGACACCAATCACAATATGGAAATCATGTGACAATATGAAAAGGAATACAATAGAGAGAGAAAAACAATGTAAATACTGTATATGTTCGATAAGGTATACTTGTCTGCTAGTTGTCCAAGTTCACGTTGAGTCTTCAAATATCAAGACCTATCCAAGAATACACATATATAAACAAAATTAATATTCTCATATTTATCTATATATTGTATCTAACTATTTGTTGTTTAACTATCCCATTACAATTAGTCTTTATGAGAAAAGGTTGATTAAATTGAAATAAATAGAAAGATGGAGGGGCTAAGCAAAAGTTACTTGCTTGAATAATATGTTTCCTTGGGACAATGTGTTGCTATTCTACTTTAGTAAAGGAGGATTAAAGTATATAATTGTTTTCTTTTGTTCTATTGTTAATTACTTTCTCATGAGAACATTTGTTATGGGGGTTTATATGAAATATGACAAAACAAAGTTAAAGATGGACATATATCAGCGCTGCTGTGTCCACTTCTTCCTATATTCCCATATATATTATATAATCTAACTATTTGTCATTCTATTTATTCCATTAAATTAATTTATTTAAGAACAAAATGAGTTAAATTTGAAATAGTACAAAGATCGAAGGGTCAATATGAAATCATCTTCACATGGTGTTATAACCATATAGAATGCACATCCTGTATTCTTTATATGCACAAGTTACTTATTTTCTATAAGTAAATATATGATTATTTTAGTTATTTTAGTTAAGTTACCCATTAGTATGGTTTACGCAATTATTATAAAGTGGAGGGATCTAAGTGAAATTATGCACTACAACATCTAACTCTCCCCGACTCTATAGTATAGAAAATAAATTCGTCCCACTCACGTGAAGGACTAGTAATGATTGGCTTTCTAAATAATAGTGTTACTGGTGAATAATGTTTGAAAAAGAACAAAGATTGTTTATTTATTTATTTGTTTTTGGAACAAGTGTCCTAAGCTAACATAGTAATTGCTGCTATGAAAAGAGGACAATTCATATTTGGTCTTATTCTTGTTCCCCTCATACTCACGTGAACAATGATTATGTAATGTCTTCTCTTATGTAAAGAGTGCACGAGAAATACAAGAAAGAAAATTGACTGCTACTTACACTGTGTTGAGAACATTTGTGGGAAGGGAGAAAAAAATTTGAGGGCAAGAAAAATGGAGGAGAGTAAAATAAAAGTAAAGTTAATTTTTTCTTTCTTGTTTGGATGGACAAAAAGTAGAGGGAAGAAAAAGTTTAAAAATAATTTTTTATTTGTTTATGGATATATGTATAATTACTATTTCCTCCTTGGTATTCTCAAATGATGATTTAATATTAACTTTTCGAGGGATGGTGGGATAAATTCACTCAAATTCCTCTCATCTCTCTCAATTTCCTCCCACATTTGGAGGAAAATTTTTTGGTGGGACCCACCTACTTTTTTCTCTCAAATTTTCCTCTCCCATGTTCTCTCCCCCTTTCCAAACACCATCATTTAAAATTTTTTTCTCCCTTTTTCCTCAACTTTTTCCTTCCTCCCATTTTCTATCCTTCCCAAACAGTACCTTATAGTTGGGGTTTCACTCTAGTGGTAGCTATTGCTTCTTCTCCTTATCTAAATATTGAAAATAGAAAGAGAGAGCAAGAGCATAAAGAGAGGTCAGGTACTCACGGTCACTAGTTTTTCGGCTCTCGACTGTTGGGAAAGAAACGCGGAAACCTTTCCCCAAACCGGAGAGTACCTGCGAGAGGACCAAGCAATACAACGCACGAACCCAAACACAATCACACAAAAATAATCCACGCAGACACAGAGAATTTTTGACGTGGAAACCCTTGCGGGAAAAAACCACGGGACGATCGGAGTCCAACCCTGAGAAGCCTCCACTAATGGAATAGAAGAATTACACCCTCTACAAACTCCTCCCGATCCAAATCGGATCCCCACAACACTCAGAGATAAGAACAATGATTACAAGGCTACGAAGAGCGAGAACGACGAGTAGAGATTACCCGAACACGATCTCCTTCGAACAGCGACCTTCAATCCTCCGTCTTCTTCTCCGAAGTTGTAATGGCACTCTTGCCTCCTTCCTCTCTCAAACTTGTGTTGTCCAATGCGTTGCACTGTCAATTAGGGTTGGGAAATCCCAATATAACTCCCTAATCCCGCAACCAACCTGGACCGTTGGATTAGATTCAATGATGAAAACTCATCCAGAATCCCGCTTCAGCCCCCGACGACACAGAGTTCGGCCAGAACTCTGTGTGGGGCAACCAGCACCTACTGGCCAAACCCTGGAACGGCCAGACCGAGTTCGGCCAGAACTCGGCCTGGGACCGAGTTCGGCCCGAACTCGGATCCCCTGCTTCCAGCAGCTCCAGCAGCAGCAGCAGCAACTCCGTCGCCTACTTTCCGAGCTTCTCCGACATCGGACGGCGCTCGTCGCACTCCGGGTCTTCTCCACATAGGTTGGGAACCCCACCCACTCCAACAAATCTTTCCCTTCACAACTATGGGGAGGATGTCGTCATCCCGACGACCTGCCTGCAGTACTCAAACTTCCCTCTTGGTAGAATCTTCATGAACATATCAGCTCCGTTGTCATCTGTATGCACCTTCTCAAGCTCCGCGTCCTTCTTTTCAACCACATCCCGTATCCAATGATGCCGAGTCTCGATGTGCTTGGACCGGCTATGAAACGTCTGATTCTTCACAAGGTGGATCGCACTCTGACTGTCGCAAAGCAAAGTATACTGCTCTTGTTTCAGTCCCATTTCCTGCAGCAGCTTCTTCATCCACAACAGCTCCTTGCAAGCCTCCGTCGCCGCAATGTATTCTACCTCTGTCGTCGACAAGGCAACACACTTCTGCAACCGCGACTGCCACGATACTGCTCCTTCCGCAAACATCATCACGTAGCCCGAAGTCAATCGCCTCGTGTTTACATCTCCAGCCATATCAGCGTCGGTATACCCAACCAGCTTCGGCTCGTCACCACCAAAGGAAAGTCTCCAACCAGCAGTGCCCTGAAGATAACATAGAATCCACTTGACCGCACTCCAATGTACCCTTCCAGGATTTGAAAGATACCTGCTAACCGTGCCAACCGCGTGAGCAATATCTGGCCTCGTACACACCATAGCATACATCAGGCTCCCCACAGCTGAGGCATATGGAACCCGCTCCATATCTTCTTTTTCGTCCTCGGTAGATGGACACTGTTCCTCAGTGAGCTTAAAGTGAGCCGCGAGGGGGGAACTCACTTTCTTCGACCCGTCCATCCCGAAACGCTGAAGTACCCGGTGAATGTACTTCTTTTGGGACAAGTGTAGCAGCTTGGACTCTCTCTTTCGGCTGATCTCCATCCCAAGAATAGTCTTCGCTGCGCCCAAATCCTTCATAGAGAAGGCCGCGCCCAGTTGGTGCTTCAACTCCGCTATCCTAGTGGCATTCTGACCCACTAATAGCATATCATCAACATAGAGCAATAAGATGATAAAATCATCATCGACAAAATACCTCACAAATGCACAATGATCCGACGTCGTCCGTGCATAACCATGCTCCCCCATAAACGACTCGAACTTCCTGTACCACTGCCTCGGAGCCTGCTTCAGACCATACAAGCTCTTCCTCAACCGGCAGACCAAATGTGACTTGCCCTTCTCACATAATTCCTCTGGCTGCTCCATGTACAACTCCTCCTCAAGATCACCGTGGAGAAATGTCGTCTTCACGTCCATCTGCTCGACCTCCAAGTCGAAACTGGCTGCTAATGCTAGCACCACCCGGATAAACGAATGCTTGACGACAGGCAAAAAGATCTCATCATAATCCACGCCTTTCCGCTGACCGTAGCCTTTGACTACCAGTCTCGCTTTGTATCGAGGGCGAGTAGCATCATCCGTCTGCTTCACTCTGAACACCCATCGATTCTTCAAAGCCTTCTTGCCCTTTGGCAACCGCACCAGATCATAAGTGGAATTGGTGTGCAAGGAACTCATCTTCTCCTGCATAGCCACCATCCACTCCTGCCTGTGTTCGTCTTCCATAGCCTCTGCGAAACTTTCGGGCTCCCCCCCGTCAGTCAATAGCACATACTCATCCGGTGAGTATCTCGTAGATGGTCGACGATCCCTGTCACTCCTTCTCAGTGGAGCCACTGGTGCTAGCTGTATACCGACAGCCTCCGCCCGTTCTGGAACTACCTCTCCGGCATGCTCATCCTCCTGAGGGACACCCTGACCACCATCAGCAGGCTGATGATCAAGGTTGGAAGCAACTCCATGTACCGGCTCCCCCATAACAGGATCCTCTGCGATGTCCTCTGGAAACTGCTCGAAGCGAAATGACTCTAACTCAGGCAATTCCTCAGCCTCAGAAGGCGTCTCGGAATCCTGAGTGTTGGTCATGGTCTGATCCTCGACGAATACCACGTCCCTGCTTCTGTAGAGCTTTCCTTCCACTGGGTCGTAGAGTCTATAGTCAAAATCATCCCGACCATAGCCGACAAAGACGCATCGCCTCGTCTTCGGCTCAAGTTTGGTCCTCTCGTCCTTCGGTACATGCACGAAAGCTTTACAACCAAACGCCCGCAGGTGATTGTATGACGGCTCTTTGCCGTACCATACTTTATCAGGCACATCACCCTGCAAAGGAGCACTAGGAGACAAATTAATAACATAAGCATCTGTGAGAAGAGACTCACCCCAATAACTGCCCGGCAAGTTTGCTTCTGACAGCAAACACCGCACCCTCTCCATCAGTGTCCTGTTCATGCGCTCCGCTACACCATTGAGCTGAGGTGTCTTTGGCGGAGTCTTCTGGTGTCGTATCCCTTGCTCTCTGTAATACGTATCAAAGGGACCAATGTATTCGCCGCCATTGCCGGACCGAACACACAACAACTTCTTGCCCGTCTCCCTTTCAACAGAGGCCTGAAACTCCTTGAAAGTAGGCAGCACCTGATCCTTGGTCTTTAAGACATAGACCCAAACCTTCCTGGAACAGTCATCAATAAAAGTCACAAAGTAAGAAGCACCACCAAGAGATTTTACCTTCATAGGACCGCAGACATCCGAGTGAATCAACTCGAGCAACGCCGGCTTCCTCGAACTTGGGTGACTTTGGAAAGACACCCTATTTTGCTTCCCAGCTAAACAGTGCGTGCATTTCTCCAACTTTGTAGACTTGAGCCCCGGAATCACTTTCCTGTTCACCAAGTAGCTCATTCCCTTCTCGCTGATATGGCCGAGCCGCCTGTGCCACAACTCGGTAGACGCATCACTGACTGCGTTCACCTCTTGTGCCCCCTCTGCGCTCCCCTCCATATAATAGAGACCGGACTTCTTGCTTCCTCTGACAATCACCATCGAACCTCTGAAAAGTTTCCACTGACTGTTCCCGAAGAGACTGAAGAATCCCTCGTCATCCAACCTTCCAACCGACACCAGGTTGAAACGGATATCAGGGACATGACGAACATCCTTGAGAACAAGAACCGCACCCGTCTTCGTTCTCAAATGCACATCTCCAACGGCAACCGCCTTCGACACATCTCCGTTGCCCATCTTCAACACGCCGCAGTCGCCTGTCGTGTAAGTGGCAAACAGTGCCCTATTGTGAGATACATGTGCTGAAGCCCCTGAGTCCACCAGCCAAGAATTGTCATCGCATGCGAGGTTAGTAATAACCTCATCACCTACGACGATCACATCGCCTCCATGCACCGAGGCCGCCGCTGTAGTGTTCTCTTCTTGCTTCCCCTTGTCGCCCTTCTTCTCTCTCTTCCAAGCGAAACAATTCCGCTTGATATGGCCCTTCTTACCGTAATGGTAACACTCCGAGTCCTCGTAACGACCCTTGGACTTCCCTCTGCTCTTGTCTCTGCCACCACCTGGACCCCTGCTTTTGCCCCTTCCGTGGCTCTCTGAAACAAGTGCCTCTGAGTGATGGGATGTAGATGAAGTGCCCTGAGAACGTCTCTGTATCTCTTCATTCAACACCCCGCTCTTGGCAAACTCCAGACTGACCACGCCCTCTGGAGCAGAAGCGATCATAGATACTCGTACGGTCTCCCACGAGTCTGGTAATGTACACAGCAGCCACAGTCCCTGAACTTCGTTGTCGAACTTGACTCCCATAGAAGATAGCTGGTCAACCACGCCCTGGAAATCACTCAAGTGATCCGTAATAGACGTCCCATCTTTGTACCGCAGACCCATCATCGTCCGGATCAGGAACAACTTATTTACCCCGGTCTTCTTCGCGTACAAAGATTCCAGCTTATCCCATAACATCTTCGCGTGCTCAATATTGGCAACGTGGTTGTACACGTTCTCGTCAACGAACTGCCTGATGTATCCGCACACCTGTATATGCTCGAATTTCCAGTCCTCCTCGAATTTATCACTGGGCTTCTCGGATGCAAATACGGGCAGATGCAGCTTCTTGACGAACAGCAAATCCTTCATCTTGCTCCGCCAATAATGATAGTTTGTGCCGTTCAGATTCACCATGCGCACCGGCTTCGCGTCCATCCCTCCTCTCTGGTTCCTCTGTCAACTCCTGACACTCTTTGAACCCAAAGCTCTGATACCACTCTGTTGGGAAAGAAACGCGAAAACCTTTCCCCAAACCGGAGAGTACCTACGAGAGGACCGAGCAATACAACGCACGAACCCAAAAACAATCACACAAAAACAATCCACGCAGACACAGAGAATTTTTGACGTGGAAACCCTTGCGGGAAAAAACCACGGGACGATCGGAGTCCAACCCTGAGAAGCCTCCACTAATGGAATAGAAGAATTACACCCTCTACAAACTCCTCCCGATCCAAATCGGATCCCCACAACACTCAGAGATAAGAACAATGATTACAAGGCTACGAAGAGCGAGAACGACGAGTAGAAATTACCTGAACACGATCTCCTTCGAACAGCGACCTTCAATCCTCCGTCTTCTTCTCCGAAGTTGTAATGGCACTCTTGCCTCCTTCCTCTCTCAAACTTGTGTTGTCCAATGCGTTGCACTGTCAATTAGGGTTAGGAAATCCCAATATAACTCCCTAATCCCGCAGCCAACCTGGACCGTTGGATTAGATCCAGTGATGAAAACTCATCCAGAATCCCGCTTCAGCCCCCGACGACACAGAGTTCGGCCAGAACTCTGTGTGGGGCAACCAGCACCTACTGGCCAAACCCTGGAACGGCCAGACCGAGTTCGGCCAGAACTCGGCCTGGGACCGAGTTCGGCCCGAACTCGGATCCCCTGCTTCCAGCAGCTCCAGCAGCAGCAGCAGCAACTCCGTCGCCTACTTCCCGAGCTTCTCCGACATCGGACGGCGCTCGTCGCACTCCGGGGTCTTCTCCATATAGGTTGGGAACCCCACCCACTCCAACATCGACAAGGCTCGGTTCTCACGACTCCTGAAGCGTCGACACAGCGCTTCGACTCATGCTCGTACACGCGAAAGATCACCCAACGTACCCTGGGCTCGGGGTCACAGGGACATCACGCCGTCGGAAAAGTCAAGTGGTTGGCTCCGGTCGGTTCGGCAACCTATCGAGTATGTGGTGTCGGCCGGAAGGCAGACGCACGGAGGCGGTGCTCGAGTGCGAAGCCTGTTCGCTGGTTAATGCAGACGAATGTGCCGAGAATTCTCAGTGGATCTCCGGAGCAGTTGCAAGAGCTTGGCACCACGACACTGGTTTCATGCAAGGGAGGACTAGAAATGAGAAGGTTTAGGTTTGCGGCTGATACTGCTTCTCCTCATATAACAGGTAGGTCGAGTTAGGGTTTCCTGCTCCAGTGGGCCGGTTGGCCAATGGATTAATTTACTAAAAAACATGTTTTATAATTGGTGAAATTGGTGAAATTGGCCAATGGATTAATTCACAGGCTTAGTCCTATAAGGGGTCGACCAAACAGGTTTTATAATTGGTGAAATTGCACTAAGGCCCTCCTAAAATAGTGTTTTACATGAACCCTATCATTTACCTGTTTGTTGGTCATTGGCTTTGAAATACATGATATATTTATATATATACACAAACAAAAATTTGAAAGTAATAATAAAATATTATAAAAAATTTCTAGCACCAATATTTGGTCCAAGGGCTCACAGTGTTTCTTTATCCCTGACATGCTTTTTCCTAAACCAACCGTGGCTCGTGTCTTAGACTGACTTGTTTTCTAGGTGACACTATCGCTCAAGTTACATACTTTATCTGACGAGCCTTGAGATCGTGGGACTATGTGACTTGACAACCGCAGACAACAGGAGACAGTGCTTGCTATGACTTCGATATCCCAACAGAACTCTTGTCTAACTTGCTCATGTAATGACTTGACGAGCAAGAGCTGCGTCAAGCCTTGCATCGAGGGAACGTGATGTGCACGCGTTCGACTTGAAGAACTAAGTTCTTTGGGTGCGTAGACTTACGCCACAAGCCGTGCTCTGCAACGTGCACTGTAACTTAACCCGTGGGACGAGCAAGGCAATGCCAAGCCCTAGACGATGGGACCATGCATGTTTTATCAAGCATTTACGCAGGCGACGCCTATGACTCCAGCATTGTGGCAACTTAGCAACTTAGACCAACTTCCTTCTCCCAAGCCACGGGACGAAGGACCGAGTATCATTTTGAAAGCATGATGAGCAAACTTCTAAGCCGACCATGGGACCTTTCCATATTCTAACTCAGTCTGACCCAAGTTGGGATTAATCCCTTAGCTATGTGGATGCGCCACTTTTATTATCAAGCCTACTTGTGCATTTGAAATTTTTTATTTTATTAGTGTGAACTATTGACGTCGGAGAAGAAGTTTGGGTCCTCAGGCGCTGCTACAAGATCTGGCCAAACAAAACCAGCAGGGTCAGCCCCGAATAGCAAGTACCACAAGTGAGCATAAAAGAATGAGATAAAACCCAACCATAAAATAATAATACTAGTAATAATAAAATCTTCCGGTCGTAACCTCAGTCCACAGCCTGTCACAACACGATAGCCCAACCCAACAACCAAATAAGGACATGGATTGGACCACGATCCATGACAGTCCATGTCCCTCGGCTACTAACGGAAGTTACAAGGCACAGTTAAGTCATTTTTCAAGCGGCCATTCATTCCTGCGGCTTTCTATATTTGGCGGAGTTATTTCCGCGATACTGATTAAAAGGAATCCTCAGATCGTGTCAACCCAGCAGGGCTAGACAAACCATAAGACATATAGCACATTTATTATGCACCGATCTCCCGGAGGGCTACCGCGCTAATTCATATAACACATAGCTCGTAGAAGTCGAATATAGTCATCTGCTAAAGATGAATGACACCATATCCGTGGCGGCCAACCTGACACGTCAGGATTGGACCTAGGGTGGCTAGTATAACACGATCTTCAGATTCTTTCCACCCAATGCATCTACCAAGTTGGTTGCCTAGTTAATCCCTAGGTTATCCTCGGAGTTCACATGTTGTGGTCACATGCTCACTCCCCTA
This sequence comes from Iris pallida, assembly GCA_029216955.1. Classification (NCBI taxonomy): domain Eukaryota; kingdom Viridiplantae; phylum Streptophyta; class Magnoliopsida; order Asparagales; family Iridaceae; genus Iris; species Iris pallida. The sequence continues at coordinate 1,200,833 of JANAVB010020199.1, read as the reverse complement.
GATGTCGTATATTGTACGAGTACCCCAAGAACGGATCCGTACTGGCTCATAGAGTCATACGTATGCACCCCCTTCTTGGTGTAATGCAACACACAACACATACCACGTCATTGCTACCGACCATTCGCTATGTAAATGCTGGACTCTTGGAGGTACTGGCAGGTATCACGTTGGAATACTTAGCACATAGGATAGCACCTCGGTGCTCACGTAGATTGTATCTTAGTACACACATAGGGTTATCCAGCACACGCATAGGTAGTCAGATCAGGAATGAAGACCAAGACACAAGAAGGAAGAGAACAAAAAGGCAATACAAACTTAGGGTATGAAGTACTCGCAAGTCATAAAGTGGCCCAAACGACGCACGGACAAAAGTGCAAGGTGAAAGGTGCACACAAGTGAGACTCGTCTCACAGTATTGGTATTTATATACGGATACGTATTTTATAGTGTATTTTGTATTTCCTTGGTTTTCGTAATGCTTTAAAAATTTTCCTAACTTATAGATTTTCTCCTTGGCCGGCATACCGCCAGTATACCGGTGTATATCGATGGCATACCGTCCAGATAGATTTTCCACATTTTAGATATTTTCGATTTCAGATATTTTTATGTATAGTGTTTCCGATATTTTTGTGAATAGTGTTTTGGATATTTTGATGAATAGTGTTTAGATATTTTTATGAATAGTGTTTAGATATTTTCATGAATAGTGTTTAGATATTTTCGTGAATAGTGTAGATGCACCCTATTACCCAATGGATAATTGGTTTTATTTGGATGACCATGATTGACTTAGATTTTCACATGGATCACGATCCGACGGCTAAGATTAATTTTCCCTTCTATATATACCATTTCACTTTCTCTCTCCTCCCTCTTTTTATTCTCTTCACTCTCTCTTCATTTCTTCTTCCCTTCTCTCCCCATTGGAGCTTGCCAAGAGCTTGGCATTGAGGCCCAGAGTGTGGTTTCGTAACCCTCTTGGTGGTGGAGTAGAAGATTAGGCTTGGAGCTTAACCTAGGCAAGTACATCTTGCCAAATCTATGAACCATATTGTTTTGTTGTCTTTTTTTTGTTTTTCTTGGTATTAAATGCTTAGAATTTTTCCAAACTCATTTTGTTAAATATGTTTTCCTTATGATTCTCGTATATATGCATGTTTTCTAAAATTTGTTTAAACAAGGTTTTGATTTTCTGTTAAAATCTAATATGGACTTAGTAGAAAACTTGGTATCAAGAGTGATACTAGTGTTACCATCATGTATCTTAGTCACATATACATATATGAGGCCCTCACATAGTTTGCATATCATGGATTTTGAGTTTGGTGGCAATCGGAACCCGTTTCGGTGTCCCGAGAACCTCTGTTTGAGAGTATTTTGAGTTATTGATCTATCAAATGTTTTGATTTATGAAAACTAATACTCCCATGTTGTAGGGAATTCAATTCTATGCAATTTTGACTTTTAAAAATTCGAATTTCGATTTAAAACGAAGTTTTTATGGCCGAAACAAGTTTTGAGTTCAAAAATCAACTTTCTGTGACGGTTCGGAAAATCCGTCGGAAATTCGCAGAAATCCGTCGGAAAATCCGAACTTGCACCACAAAACTTGCTGTGACACTTCGGAAAATTCGCCGGAAATCCGCAATAATCCGTCGGATAATCCGGTTAGGCTATTTTTGTCTATTTTTGCCCATTTCTGCCCGTTTTTGTCCGTTTTTGATATTTTCTTCGATTGTAATGATTTCTTAACATGATTAGATGATCTTGTATAGTTAGAAAATGATTGTACACCCTATATACACTTGACACTAGCACATGTTCAATCATTTTCTACGAAATGTACTTAGCTTAAATTATTGTTTCCCACATGCCATGATATGTCTTTTGATAGATTCTTTCTTACAAGCTATGATAATTGTTACATGTCTTCCTTGCATACATGATAGTGGTCCGTCGTGGCGCACTCTCCTTACATGTCTTCTTTGCTAACTAGATAGTGACCCATCGTGGTGCACTCTTGTACATGTCTTTTTTTGCTTACATGATAGTGGCCTGTCATAGCGCACTCCCTATAGTGGCTTGTCGTAGCGCACTCCCAGCTTCCAGTTTATTATGTTTTCTTGTTGTGGCTTGTTGTAGTGCACATTCTCGCTTTTGTCCAGTCTTGCATGTCTCATGTCTAGGATAGAGTCTGCGAAATGTCACACCCAGAATCCAAGAAAATGGTAAGGATTATATAACTAGATTGATCATTAGAACATGGGTGGGGAGGATTTCCCAGTTACCTGTTGCCTTTGGTCTAGGTCGTTATAATATTTAATTTAAGGGTTTGGAGCTATCCGTCGAGATGAGCACTCTTCCAGCTTCACCGTCGCGTGGGAGCACAAGGATACACCTTTAATCACTTTCCGGCATGACCAATAGGTGACAGCAGGCAGGTAACCGGACTTGGATTTCTCAAACTTGCATTTGTTAGTAATTTGGATTGTGACAACCCTAGTTAGCTAAAGTATCAAGCCGTAATCATTGCTTGGCCGTGATTGATGGATGAAGTCCATTCTTGTCTAGTCTAGTCTTGCTCCAGTTTATCTTATTGTGGTACTTAGCTTGCTGTCATTCCTTACATGCTATTCTTCTTACTATATGCTCGGCTTCACCATATGCGCACATGCTCCAGTTACAAAACATGCTCACATGTCCCGACTACTTAACATGCTCACATGTCTAGTTTATCTTTCATGTTCACATGCTTCCTTTTTCTTACATGTACACAGTTAACATTCTGTCATATATCCTTTACCTTATGCTACATGTTGCTTTACTCATTGTATTTCCTATTCTCGGGATAAGTGTATTGGTAGCGCACGAGTCTCGATTTGCTTTTACTTATTTCTGTCTCTATCCGTTGTTATGAATTGTATGCTGGTTTTAGTTCATAGTTTGGCTTCCTTTGTGGTACTTGCTATTGGGGGTCTGACCCCACTGGTTTTGTATTGACCAGATCTAGTTGAGGAGCCCGAGGATCTTCCGGACCTTTCTCTCGATGGTGACCACCCGGAGCACCAGGGGACTTGAGTGGGTGTTCTTTCTCTTATCCACTCTTTTCTGTAGATATTCTTTTAAGGTGTTTAGCTACCGAGCACGTGTTTAGCTCATGTTTTGGACTTGACATTTGGCCTACGGGCTTAGACATGATGTTATATTTCTAGACTGCAGCTAGAAGCTGATCATGTATTACTTAGTCTTGCTAGTTCTTCATTTTGTATTACTAGCTTCATGATCATCTATATATTATAGTTTGGGATGCTTTACTGTCTTATATGCTTGATGATCATATTCTTGTACTTTACTTCTTGTCTAAGACTGAGATATCTAGGATTTTGCGACCTAGGATTGACTATTGGTTTGTAGCAGTGACCCCCATCTATACAGCTTATACGTTATTTCGGAGTATTGGAGTACTTTGGTATACGTAGCTGGCCTGGTCCGTCCCTACTTGCCAGTATTCTGGTTCTGGGGCATGACATAGGTTTTAGTGGTAGCCCATGCAGGTCTGATTTATCAAATATGTGGGGGTTGCTGGTAGTTATCTCAGTCACAATTTCTTCTCCATTGATATCCTTCGTATTACTCTCTACCTTTGATATTTGACCTGATATCTGCTTTGATCGTTGATCCTTCCTGTTTTCTCGACCTGATCCTTGTGTCCTTAAACTTTCAGGGGCACTGTTCCTGGTCCTTCTGATCAGATTATCCGTATCCTAGCTATGGCAGGTCAGCTTCCGCCAGTTCTTCCAGTTCGGGAAGAGCATCCTCAGTATTCGAGAGCAGAGTCTAGAGTGGACCGAAGGACAGAGTCGCCAGTTCCTCCTGTTCAGCCAGCAGTACCAGTTCAGCTAGAGCAGCCAGAGGGTGTTATTCGAGCACTGGTGGATGTTTTGAGTGGTTTTATGGCATCGCAGCAGCGCCAGAGCGATGTTCTTACCCACTCTGTCCAGACGGCTTTGGAGAGGGGTGGTGCTCAGGTCTACAATTCTGCGAGCAGCTTCATGCGTCTTCATCTCCCGTACTTCTATGGTACAGAGGATGCTATTGCATCTGATGCGTAGCTTCAGGATACTGAGGCCATTCTGGAGGCGGCAGGGATTCCGGCTAGGAAGCGTGTGGCAGTTGTCAGATTGCAGCTCTTGGATTTGGCCCGCGACTGGTGGGCGGCTCATGAAGTATCTCTTGTGGCACCGATAGCTTGGGCAGATTTTAGAGAGAGGTTTCAGACTCGTTATTTTGATGCAGTGTCGCGTTATGATCTGCAGCAGAGGTTCATTGGCTTGCGACAGATGAACAGGTCCGTCGACAGCTATGCGGCAGAGTTTAGCAGGCTCAGTCGGTTTGCCCCTTCCTTAGTGGCGACCGAGTTGGACCGAGCGAGGAGGTTCCAGCAGGGACTTCATCTGGAGATCATACTGGCAGTTGAGCAGCATGAGTTCCAGACATTTGATGCAGTGATGAGGGCGGCGAGGAGGCATGAGTACACCTCGCAGAGGATCGTTGATAGAGTCGGAGGTCAGAAGAGGTCTCACATTCAGAGGGGATCTTCTACCCATTCGTCTGCACCAGCTCCAGCAGTTAGGACATTGGAGATTGGATCACCTAGAGGAGCAGTTCCAGCAGCTTCCTTTCAGCATTCATCTCCGATGCAACCTTAGCAGCAGAGGTCATCTTCATCTATTGGATGTTCTCATTGCAGAAAGCCTGGGCACATTCTTTCTGAGTGTCATAGGGCACATGGGTTGTGTTTGGTCTGTGGAGCTTCAGACCATATGATGGGATCTTGTCCACGGAGGGCTGGTTCTTCCTCAGTACATCCAATTCCATCGGCAACCCCGGTAGTCCAGCAGTATAAGGCTCAGGTACCGGTTCAGCATCAGCAGACTCAGAGGCATTCACCAGCGCAGTCTCGGATATTCCAACAGCAGAGGCCTCAGCAGTATGTGCAGGTCCAAGCACAGAGGCAGCAGGGCCAGCAGCCGGTTAGAGCAGCAGTTTCGAGGCATGGGCAGGCAGAGTTTAGTATGTTAGAGCAGGTTTTGGATGAGGGCAGTCATATTGTAGGTATTGTCCTATTCTTCTTCCACTCTTATTTATCCTTTGGGTTACATATATTTGGCGAGTATCTCGTCTCACTCTTCTGTCTTCGTATCTTGAGATACATGATATTTATCACATGTCTCGACTACGAAGATACGTCCTGGGTAGGGTCATGTCTTGGATTAAGTCATTGGTACCGGCTTATTTTGAGAATTAACTTTTATTCAAGTTGTGGAGTCAGCGTAGGCCTGCTCCTACTCAACTGACTCAAGAGACATATTTATTCATATGTCTCCAACCCTTCTTGATTGTGGTTGTGTTACTGCTTACGCATTTACTTATATTAATGTTGTCTTTATCTTAACAACATGCCATGCTTTGTTTTGATTGACATGATTTTTAGCTCTTTGGTTTGGTTTTCATGCTTGACTAGATTTAGGAAATTTCGATGACGGAATTTATTTTTAAGTTGTGGAGAGTTGTGAGACTCGTCTCACAGTATTGGTATTTATATACGTATACGTATTTTATAGTGTATTTCGTATTTTCTTGGTTTTCGTAATGCTTTAAAAATTTTTCTAACTTATAGATTTTCTCCTTAGCCGGCATACCGTCAGTATACCGGTGTATACCGACGGCATACCGTCCAGACAGATTTTCCATATTTTAGATATTTTCGATTTCAGATATTTTTATGTATAGTGTTTCCGATATTTTCGTGAATAGTGTTTTGGATATTTTGATGAATAGTGTTTAGATATTTTCATGAATAGTGTTTAGATATTTTCATGAATAGTATTTAGATATTTTCGTGAATAGTATAGATGCATCCTATTACCCAATGGATAATTGGTTTTGCTTGGATGGCCATGATTGACTTAGATTTTCACATGGATCACGATCCGACGGCTAAGATTAATTCCCCCTTCTATATATACCATTTTACTTTCTCTCTCCTCCCACTTTTCATTCTCTTCACTCTCTCTTCATTTCTTCTTCCCTTCTCTCCCCCTTAGAGCTTGCCAAGAGCTTGGCCTTGAGGCCCAGAGTGTGGTTTCGTACCCCTCTTGGTGGTGGAGTGGAAGATTAGGCTTGGAGCTTAACCTAGGCAAGTACATCTTGCCAAATCTATGAACTATATTGTTTTGTTGTCTTTTTTTTGTTTTCCTTGGTATTAAATGCTTAGAATTTTTCCAAACTCATTTTGTTAAATATGTTTTCCTTATAATTCTCGTATATATGCATGTTTTTCAAAATTTGTTTAAACAAGGTTTTGATTTTCTGTTAAAACCTAATATGGACTTAGTAGAAAACTTGGTATCAAGAGTGATACTAGTATTACCATCATGTATCTTAGTCACATATACATATATGAGGCCCTCACATAGTTTGTATATCATGGATTTTGAGTTTGGTGGCAATCGGAACCCGTTTCGGTGTCCCGAGAACCTCTGTTTGAGAGTATTTTGAGGTATTAATCTATCAAATGTTTTGATTTATGAAAACTAATACTCCCATGTTGTAGGAAATTCAATTCTATGCAATTTTGACTTTTGAAAATCCGAATTTCGATTTAAAACGAAGTTTTTATGGCCGAAACAAGTTTTGAGTTCAAAAATCAACTTTCTGTGACGGTTCGAAAAATCCGTCGGAAATCCGCAGAAATCCATCGGAAAATCCGAACTTGCACCAAAAAACTTGCTGTGACACTTCGAAAAATCCGCCAGAAATCCGCAATAATCCGCCGGATAATCCGGTTAGGCTATTTTTGTCTGTTTTTGCCCGTTTCTGTCCGTTTTTGTCCGTTTTTGATATTTTCTTCGATTGTAATGATTTCTTAACATGATTAGATGATCTTGTATAGTTAGAAAATGATTGTACATCCTATATACACTTGACACTAGCACATGTTCAATCATTTTCTACGAAATGTACTTAGCTTAAATTATTGTTTCCCACATGCCATGATATGTCTTTTGATAGATTCTTTCTTACAAGCTATGATAATTGTTATATGTCTTCCTTGCTTACATGATAGTGGTCCGTCATGGCGCACTCTCCTTACATGTCTTCTTAGCTAACTAGATAGTGACCCGTCGTGGTGCACTCTTGTACATGTCTTTCTTTGCTTACATGATAGTGGCCTGTCATGGCGCACTTCCTATAGTGCCTTGTCGTAGCGCACTCCCAGCTTCCAGTTTATTATGTTTTCTTGTTGTGGCTTGTTGTGGTGCACATTCTCGCTTTTGTCCAGTCTTGCATGTCTCATGTCTAGGATGGAGTCTGCGGAATGCCACACCCAGAATCCAAGAAAATGGTAAGGATTATATAACTAGATTGATCATTAGAACATGGATGGGGAGGATTTCCCAGTTACCTGTTGCCTTTGGTCTAGGTCGTTATAACATTTAATTTAAGGGTTTGGAGCTATCCGTCGAGATGAGCACTCTCCCAGCTTCACCGTCGCGTGGGAGCACATGGATACACCTGTAATCACTTCCCGGCATGACCAATTGGTGGCAGCAGGCAGGTAACCGGACTTGGATTTCTCAAACTTGTATTTGTTAATAATTAGGATTGTGACAACCCTAGTTAGCTAAAGTATCAAACCGTAATCATTGCTTGGCCGTGATTGATGGATGAAGTCCATTCTTGTCTAGTCTATTCTTGTTCCAGTTTATCTTATTGTGGTACTTAGCTTGCTGTCATTCCTTACATGCTATTCTTCTTACTACATGCTCGGCTTCACCATATGCGCACATGCTCCAGTTACATAACATGCTCACATGTCCCGACTACTTAACATGCTCACATGTCTAGTTTATCTTTCATGTTCACATGCTTCCTTTTTCTTATATGTACACAGTTAACATTCTGTCACATGTCCTTTACCTTATGCTACATGTTGCTTTACTCATTGTATTTCCTATTCTCGGGATAAGTGTATTGGTAGCGCACGAGTCTCGATTTGCTTTTACTTATTTCTGTCTCTATCCGTTGTTATGAATTGTATGCTGGTTTTAGTTCATAGTTTGGCTTCCTTTGTGGTACTTGCTATTGGGGGTCTGACCCCACTGGTTTTGCATTGACCAGATCTAGTTGAGGAGCCCGAGGATCTTCCGGACCTTTCTCTCGATGGTGACCACCCGGAGCACCAGGGGACTTGAGTGGGCGTTCTTTCTCTTACCCACTCTTTTCTGTACATATTCTTTTAAGGCGTTTAGCCACCGAGCACGTGTTCAGCTCGTGTTTTGGACTTGACATTTGGCCTACGGGCTTAGACATGATGTTATATTTCTAGACTGCAGCTAGAAGCTGATCATGTATTACTTAGTCTTGCTAGTTCTTCATTTTGTATTACTAGCTTCATGATCATCAATATATTATAGTTTGGGACGCTTTACTGTCTTATATGCTTGATGATCATATTCTTGTACTTTACTTCTTGTCTAAGACTAAGATATCTAGGATTTTGCGACCTAGGATTGACTGTTGGTTTGTAGCAGTGAGTCCCATCTATACAGCTTATACGTTGTTTCGGAGTATTGGAGTACTTTGGTATACGTAGCTGGCCTGGTCCGTCCCTACTTGTCAGTATTCTGGTTCTGGGGCGTGACATAGGTTTTAGTGGTGGCCCATGCAGGTCTGATTTATCAGATATGTGGGGGTTGCTGGTAGTTATCTCAGACATAATTTCTTCTCCATTGATATCATTCGTATTACCCTCTACCTTTGATATTTGACCTGATATCTTCTTTGATCGTTGATCCTTCCTGTTTCCTCGAGCTGATCCTTGTGTCCTTAAACTTTCAGAGGCACTGTTCCTGGTCCTTCTGATCAGATTATCCGTATCCCAGCTATGGCGGGTCAGCTTTCGCCAGTTCTTCCAGTTCGGGAAGAGCATCCTCAGCATTCGGGAGCAGAGTCTAGAGTGGACCGAAGGGCAGAGTCGCCAGTTCCTCCTGTTCAGCCAGCAGTACCAGTTCAGCCAGAGCAGCCAGAGGGTGTTATTCGAGCACTGGTGGATGTTTTGAGTGGTTTTATGGCATCGCAGCAGCGCCAGAGCGATGTTCTTACCCACTCTGTCCAGACGGCTTTGGAGAGGGGTGGTGCTCAGGTCTACAATTCTGCGAGCAGCTTCAAGCGTCTTCATCCCTCGTACTTCTATGGTACAGAAGATACTATTGCGTCTGATGCGTGGCTTCAAGATACTGAGGCCATTCTGGAGGCGGCAGGGATTCCGGCTAGGAAGCGTGTGGCAGTTGTCAGATTGCATCTCTTGGATTTGGCCCGCGACTGGTGGGCGGCTCATGAAGTATCTCTTGTGGCACCGATAGCTTGGGCAGATTTTAGCGAGAGATTTCAGACTCGCTATTTTGACGCGGTGTCGCGTTATGATCTGCAGCAGAGGTTCATTGGCTTGCGACAGATGAGCAGGACCGTCGACGGCTATGCGGCAGAGTTTAGCAGGCTCAGTCGGTTTGCCCCTTCCTTAGTAGCGACCGAGTTGGACCGAGCAAGGAGGTTCTAGTAGGGACTTCATCTGGAGATCATACTGGCAGTTGAGCAGCATGAGTTCCAGACATTTGATGCAGTGATGAGGGCGGCGAGGAGGCATGAGTACACCTCGCAGAGGATCGTTGATAGAGTCGGAGGTCAGAAGAGGTCTCACATTCAGAGGGGATCTTCTACCCAGTCGTCAGCACCAGCACCAGCAGTTAGGACATTGGAGATTGGATCACCTAGAGGAGCAGTTCCAGCAGCTTTCTTTCAGCAGTCATCTCAGATGCAACCTCAGCAGCAGAGGTCATCTTCATCTATTGGATGTTCTCATTGCGGGAAGCCTGGGCACGTTCTTTCTGAGTATCGTAGGGCACATGGGTTGTGTTTGGTCTGTGGAGCTTCAGACCATATGATAGGAACTTGTCCACGGAGGGCTGGTTCTTCCTCAGTACATCCAATTCCATCGGCAACCCCGGTAGTCCAGCAGTATAAGGCTCAGGTACCGGTTCAGCATCAGCAGACTCAGAGGCATTCACCAGTGCAGTCCCGGATATTCCAATAGCAGAGGCCTCAGCAGTATGTGCATGTCCAGGCACAAAGGTAGTAGGGCCAGCAGCCGGTTAGAGCAGCAGTTCCGAGGCATGGACAGGCAGAGTTTAGTATATTAGAGCAGGTTTTGGATGAGGGCAGTCATGTTGTAGGTATTGTCCTATTCTTCGTCCACTCTTATTTATCCTTTGGGTTACACATATTTGGCGAGTATCTCGTCTCACTCTTCTGTCTTCGTATCTTGAGATACATGATATTTATCACATGTCTCGACTACGAAGATACGTCCTGGGTAGGGTCATGTCTTGGATTAAGTCATTGGTACCGGCTTATTTTGAGAATTGACTTTTATTCAAGTTGTGGAGTCAGCGTAGGCCTGCTCCTACTCATCTGACTCAGAAGACATATTTATTCATATGTCTCCAACCCTTCTTGATTGTGGTTGTGTTACTGCTTACGCATTTACTTATATTAATGTTGTCTTTATCTTACCAACATGCCATGCTTTGTTTTGATTGACATGATTTTTAGCTCTTTGGTTTGGTTTTCATGCTTGACTAGATTTAAGAAATTTCGAGGACGGGATTTATTTTTAAGTTGTGGAGAGTTGTGAGACTCGTCTCACAGTATTGGTATTTATATACGGATACGTATTTTATAGTGTATTTTGTATTTCCTTGGTTTTCGTAATGCTTTAAAATTTTTACTAACTTATAGATTTTCTCCTTGGCCGGCATACCGCTAGTATACCGGTGTATACCGACGGCATACCGTCCAGACAGATTTTCCACATTTTAGATATTTTCGATTTCAGATATTTTCATGTATAGTGTTTTCGATATTTTCGTAAATAGTGTTTTGGATATTTTGATGAATAGTGTTTAGATATTTTCATGAATAGTATTTAGATATTTTCATGAATAGTGTTTAGATATTTTCGTGAATAGTGTAGATGCACCCTATTACCCAATGGATAATTGGCTTTGTTTGGATGGCCATGATTGACTTAGATTTTCACATGGATCACGATCCGACGGCTAAGATTAATTCCCCCTTCTATATATACCATTTCACTTTCTCTCTCCTTCCTCTTTTCATTCTCTTCACTATCTCTTTATTTCTTCTTCCCTTCTCTCCCCCTTGGAGCTTGCCAAGAGCTTGGCCTTGAGGCCCAGAGTGTGGTTTCGTACCCCTCTTGGTGGTGGAGTAGAAGATTAGGCTTGGAGCTTAACCTAGGCACGTACATCTTGCCAAATCTATGAACCATATTGTTTTGTTGTCTTTTTTTTTGTTTTTCTTGGTATTAAATGGTTAGAATTTTTCCAAACTCATTTTGTTAAATATGTTTTCCTTATGATTCTCGTATATATGCATGTTTTCCAAAATTTGTTTAAACAAGGTTTTGATTTTCTGTTAAAACCCAATATGGACTTAGTAGAAAACTTGGTATCAAGAGTGATATTAGTGTTACCATCATGTATCTTAGTCACATATACATATATGAGGCCCTCATATAGTTTGTATATCATGGATTTTGAGTTTGGTGGCAATCGGAACCCGTTTCGGTGTCCCAAGAACCTCTGTTTGAGAGTATTTTGAGGTATTAATCTATCAAATGTTTTGATTTATGAAAACTAATACTCCTATATTGTAGGGAATTCAATTCTATGCAATTTTGACTTTTGAAAATCCGAATTTCGATTTAAAACGAAATTTTTATGGCCGAAACAAGTTTTGAGTTCAAAAATCAACTTTCTGTGACGGTTCGGAAAATCCGTCGGAAATCCGCGGAAATCCGTCGAAAAATCCGAACTTGCACCACAAAACTTGCTGTGACACTTCGGAAAATCCGCCGGAAATCCGCAATAATCCGCCGGATAATCCGGTTAGGCTATTTTTGTCTATTTTTGTCCGTTTCTGCCCATTTTTGTCCGTTTTTGATATTTTCTTCGATTGTAATAATTTTTTAACATGATTAGATGATCTTGTATAGTTAAAAAATGATTGTACACCCTATATACACTTGACACTAGCACATGTTCAATCATTTTCTATGAAATGTACTTAGCTTAAATTATTGTTTCCCACATGCCATGATATGTCTTTTGATAGATTCTTTCTTACAAGCTATGATAATTGTTACATGTCTTCCTTGCTTACATGATAGTGGTCCGTCGTGGCGCTCTCTCCTTACATGTCTTCTTTGCTAACTAGATAGTGACCCGTCGTGGTGCACTCTTGTACATGTCTTTCTTTGCTTACATGATAGTGGCCTGTCATGGCGTACTCCCTATAGTGGCTTGTCGTAGCGCACTCCCAGCTTCCAGTTTATTATGTTTTCTTGTTGTGGCTTGTTGTGGTGCACATTCCCACTTTTGTCCAGTCTTGCATGTCTCATGTCTAGGATGGAGTCTGCGGAATGCCACACCCAGAATCCAAGAAAATGGTAAGGATTATATAACTAGATTGATCATTAGAACATGGGTGGGGAGGATTTCCCAGTTACCTGTTGCCTTTGGTCTAGGTCGTTATAACATTTAATTTAAGGGTTTGGAGCTATCCGTCGAGATGAGCACTCTTCCAGCTTCACCGTCGCGTGGGAGCACAAGGATACACCTGTAATCACTTCCCGGTATGACCAATAGGTGGCAGTAGGAAGGTAACCGGACTTGGATTTCTCAAACTTGTATTTGTTAGTAATTAGGATTGTGACAACCCTAGTTAGCTAAAGTATCAAGCCGTAATTATTGCTTGGCCGTGATTGATGGATGGAGTCCATTCTTGTCTATTCTAGTCTTGCTCCAGTTTATCTTATTGTGGTACTTAGCTTGCTGTCATTCCTTACATGCTATTCTTCTTACTATATGCTCGGCTTCACCATATGCGTACATGCTCCAGTTACATAACATGCTCACATGTCCCGACTACTTAACATGCTCACATGTCTAGTTTATCTTTCATGTTCACATGCTTCCTTTTTCTTACATGTACACAGTTAACATTCTGTCACATGTCCTTTACCTTATGCTACATGTTGCTTTACTCATTGTATTTCCTATTCTCGGGATAAGTGTATTGGTAGCGCACGAGTCTCGATTTGCTTTTACTTATTTCTGTCTCTATCCGTTGTTATGAATTGTATGCTGGTTTTAGTTCATAGTTTGGCTTCCTTTGTGGTACTTGCTATTGGGGGTCTGACCCCACTGGTTTTGCATTGACCAGATCTAGTTGAGGAGCCCAAGGATCTTCCGGACCTTTCTCTCGATGGTGACCACCCGGAGCACCAGGGGACTTGAGTGGGTGTTCTTTCTCTTACCCACTCTTTTCTGTACATATTCTTTTAAGACGTTTAGCCACCGAGCACGTGTTCAGTTCGTGCTTTGAACTTGACATTTGCCCTACGGGCTTAGACATGATGTTATATTTCTAGACTGCAGCTAGAAGCTGATCATGTATTACTTAGTCTTGCTAGTTCTTCATTTTATATTACTAGCTTCATGATTGTAGCACCCAGTTTTCCAAATGAGGATAATTTTGAAATTTTGTGTTTATAATTATTTTAATAATGATATTTAATTCATGATATGATTTTTGGTGATTTTAAATTATTTTAAAATTATTTAAATCAATGACTTGTGGTTTTGACGTTTTGCTAGTGAAACCCTAGAGACTGTTTGACCTAGAGCCTAACCATGTGATTATGATATTTTAATGTTATTTCTGGCCTAAGGATATTTTGTATTTGACCTCTTTGAATTATTTTGATATTATTTTATTATTTATGATATTGTTTTGGGATTATTTGAGTCGGGTTCGAATTTCATCTCAATCCGACTTGTAACGGGGACCCGTGGTAACTTAGACTCTAGTTGGACCCATGCATTAGTTAGCCATGGCCCACATTTTAATTAGTTATGTTAGAAAGATTAGTCATAATCCTAATTATTAGGTTAACCATTTAGAGTTTTTATTTTGACCCTTTTACCCCCAAACCCTAACCAAAATTGTTTTAAACACTTGTAACTAAGGGAGGGGCAAACTTGTAATATTCAATGAGGGGAGGGGGGGGGGGATAACCATTGTGGCCGGCCCTAATAGGACTCCCATCTCATTTCCTTTCTTTGAGAAGTCTTCTTCCCCAAGTGCTCTCAAGCTCTCCCAAGGAAGAAGCCTTTCTCCTTGGATTTTCTCTCCTTTAGGTAATATTTCCTTCTTTTTTATTTCTCCATTTTGCATTTAGAAAAGTTTTAACCATAGGAATGACCCCCATTGTTGTGTCCCTATTTTGTGTCCTCTTGTGTCCATTATGTGTCCTTTAGGGATTTCTATTGTATTATTGTTGTGTCTTGTGTTCATGGGAAAAACCCCCAAACTTGGACACACTTTATATTTAAAATATTGATTAAATGAATTAATTCATATTAAATCTCAGATTTGAATATTTAGAGATGTGTTCTTGAGTACTTTACATTTCATTCATGTATATATTATAGATGTGTTTATGTTACATATATAGATTTGTGTATGTATATATATATATATATATATATATATATATATATATATATATATATATATATATATATATTGTAATGAGAGTGTATCTATATTTATATATGTAATAAATGGTTCATGATGATTATATAATCAAGTTTGTGAGTCTGGTTCCTCATATTATTATTGTCATTATTGTTGTGGATAATTAGGATATATATTATGTATTCTTTTGGCTCAAACTATCTAAATCCGTTATGATTTTTATCCACGTTTTTAATTTCAGCCCTAACTTAGAAATGTCATAACTTCTAGCTCAAAGCTCGGTTTAATCTTCCGTTTTTTTAAAAGAAGCGTATTGAAGTTAGATTTCCAAAAACATGTATTAATAGGCCTAATTCTTTATGTAATTTTTTAGAGAATTATTTGAGTGTCAGCTGTACGAAAGACAAACGCGTTCTCGGTATTTTCGCGATTCCGGGAGTTTCCGGAAACGAAAACGCGATCCGTTTGAAGTTTCGGAAAGCTAACACATAGATCTATAACATACTTTAATCCTAAATTTTAATTCATGCTGAGATGGTACAATATTGATTATTAGTAGGAGTTACTATTCGGCATATGCATTTTGTGCACCCTTATGTGTAATATAATGTTCTATTTGATTTTAACCCATGTTAATGTATATACATTATGTAATTAAATAGAGAATGCAAGCATGAGTAAATGGTTAAATAAATAATGTATGAGGTGTGAGTATCCTATCTAATGTAAGCATGTATAAGTATGGCTTGTAATGAATATGTAGGTTCCATGGTATGTAATGTATGGTGCACATAGTAGTGCAAGAGAATAAATGAATGATGAATGAATGCAAGCATGAATGTAATGTAATAATAGATATAATGTATGCAATATACAAGTTAATGAGATGTAATGTTCTATGTTAACACAAATCCTATATTACCTCATGTACCCCTTACACTATGTTGACACTATCACACTTGACACTTTGTTCACTTATACTTTGACACTCTTTGATATGTATACACTATGTATGCCCATTTAACCCTCACTTGCCCCTTTGCCATGTTCACCTACACACACATAGCCTCTTAAATAAGTATTTATGAATATAGTTAACTTAGCTATGTATGTATATTATATATATGTTAGCATATTGTGTTGTAATATATAAGTTTATATAACCATTTGAAATGCCATGATTATAGACCTAATGTTGAATACCAATATATGCATGTGTATATATGTGTAGACATATATAGCTTAAAGTAATAGATTACCTAGTGTATATCCAATGTGAATTCTTGCCTATTTGAGTATTGAATAATTGTATGCTATATAGAGTTGGGTGTATGTTGGCTTGTATAGCCTTGTATTGATGTGTGCTTGCTAGGATAGTCTTGGTTAGGCCTAGTAAGACTTGCTGGGTTAGGACATGACCTAGTTTGACCTAGTTTGACTAGTACAGTCGACCAGAGTTGACCAAGGGTTGACTTTGGCCTAGTTTGACCTAGATTCATGTAGAATATATTGTAGTACTTTATATTACTCTTCTGGACATGTTGTGACTTGTGCTGTTCTAATTAGGAGCCAGACACCTCTCATCGGACAATATCTTTACCTTGAACATTCAGATATCAGGCGAGTACATTCTCTGATCATTTCATATCATGTTTAGGATTATATTTCCTGCTTTAGACTATCTTACTTGATGCTGACACGTTGGTAACACGGATTGGTACTATATGGATCCCTTCATGAGATGTTATCCCTCTCGGGAGCATCAGATACTTTTGTCATATGTGTTTCACTTACATCACGTATCTTATGCTTCTATCATCATGAATCTTCGAGAATCAGCTAGTGACTCATGTACCCTCATGATCACCGAGCCTTTACGAATCAATTCATGAATCACCCTTTATGGGCAATGTAGTATAATCATGAATCTTAACGTAACTTGAATGGATCCTTGTGTATTGATTGGGGTACGGGGGAGTATGAATGGTCATGTGAATAAATATCCAAAGTAGTGTAGTCATGAATCACTCTTAGTGTAGTCATGAATCAGTCCTAAGCCATTCACATGTTTGTCTGTAATCTAAATCACTAGCACTGTCTCTCTTTATATATATCATAGATATTTACTTACAGTCTCTCTTTTATATTATGCTATTTCTTCTGATCCTGTATTTTATTCTCTAGCATGATTACATTTCCTTTCCTGCTATGACTTGTTGAGATGTATTGTGCTCGCTCCAGTCCTGACTGGACCTGTTGATAAATTTTACAGATAGCCTGGAGGTTGCCAGCTAGCCTAGAGGAGACAGTAGAGGTTGTATAGATAGCTAGGGTTTGTTCATAGTTTATTTTCAGTCGTCTTGAGTTGTATTTATGGATTACTGTATTTGAGTTTTGAGATGTATTCTGGGTTTGTATCTTAGACACTTAGGCTTCTATCTGTTGTATCTCTTTTCGATTTTATGTTTTATCTATCTTCCTTTATGCTCTACCTTAGATGTGATTGAGTTTACATTCTGCTATGTCACCCCCATTCGGGGAGTATAAACTATTTAGTCTTATACTGTTAGATGCATTGAGACCTAGGACAGCGTTCTATCGCCGACACTGCGGCGTGGGCTGGGCGTTGTTACGTTCTCGTGCCCTAACTCTAGGCACTATGCAGCCTTATGCGGCACTATGTGGCCTTTTGCGGTGCTATTCATTCCATACAGCACTATACATCCATACGACACTATTTATTCCTGCGGTACTATTCATTCCATGCGGCACTATGCATCCATGCGGCACTATTCATTCCTTTGCTACTATTCTTTCCATGCGGCACTATGCATTCATGCGACACTATTCATTTATGCGGCACTATGCATCCATGCGGCACTATTTATCGTCCCTATCAGAACCAAGACAGATGAACATAGGAGATGTTCAAATATTGTTTTGGGAATAACTTCCTCAAAATAAGTCAAAATTTGGTGGTTTAAAAGCCAAAATTGGGTAGAATAAGATTTTCTACAACCTAGGACCATTAGTTTTTGAAAACAACCAAGTTGTAGGAACCCTAGAAGGGGGTGAATAGGGTCAAGCTAACTAATCAAGTACTTAGCACAAGCTAATTGGCAAATTAAAAATATAAGTGCAAGAGAAGAAGCAATAACAATACCGACACATGATATATCCTGGTATCCTCCCAAGGGGCACTCCAGTTCCGAAACTCTCTCCTGAATATTATTATTTATAATTAATATGATTTTTGAGTGATTTTTAGAATAATTGTTTTTGGTATTTTAGAGACTTTGACTTATGTTGACCTTGTAGACTAACCTAGTGGCTAACCTAGGTCATGACTAAGTGATTAGGATTTGAGAACCTAGGTTGACTTAAGTTCATGAGGATTAACTCATTGGAATTAATTTGGAGAAAATAGGAGCTAGTTTGATTAAGGAATGGCTTGTGAAGTCACAAGTCATTTTATGACTAATAGGCTTAATGGTCCATAGCCCACACCCATTGAACCAAGCTCTAACCCTAGAAAATCTGACCAGCCCCTATGGTCAGCCCCCCTATTTATATGCTCCTAAAATTAGGGTTGCCTCTTTAGGAAACATTGCCATTTGGAAGAGGTGAGTCCCCATCTTTGTAAATTCTTAGAAAACCCATTTCTTCTCCAAATTCCTTCAAACAAATTGCAATAGAACCTAAATCCAATGTTCTTGCTGTTGGTATTGCGTAGACACGCGGTCGTGCACACGCGCGCGCAGGTAGATTTTCTTCCCTGCTGCTCGAGTGCATTTTCTCTGTGCACAGAGGGTTTCGACCCTTGAAATTTGACATAAGGGTTGTGTCAATGACTGAAACGAGGCTCGTAAAGTTTCACGAGTCCTCGTGTCGTATCGGACACGTTATGGGCTGTGCACATGTGTTACACTGTGCGGTCCAGTATGTTCTGAGTTTGTGTTCTGTGTTGTAATTGATTATTAATGTTTTAATTCATGATTTTATTTGCTAATTAGATCCTATATATCATGTATAATCTTTGTTAGACTAGGTTTACATGTTAGATTAGTTTTTGATAGAATATTGTGGCTCGAATTGGGTTGAAATAGCATGATGGCTGATACATTATTTTTTTTAGTATTTTCCCAACTGTTAATCCCAGTTTAATTGCTATTATCATTGATTAATCCCTCCTACATGATTGTTAGTTATGCTAATACAGTATATTGCATTCAGAGTTGGTTTTTGGTTTGTAAATGGGATTTTGGCAATGGTGTTAGATTCGAATGGGATAGAACTGTTTTGATTTCCCCATAGAACTGTCAATTTGTTCACATATTAACTGTCATTTAACTATATGCCTAAACATGAGTTTATTTCCAGATTTTCTTAAGGTAGTGCACTGATTTTCCTGTCCCTATATTACTGTTTTGAAATGGGTTAAATTGCAATAGCTAAGATTGAATCTCTGAATGCTACTCACTGATTTCACACAGATAACTTCCATGTTTCCTGTCAAATTTTTCCTAAAACCTGTGAATGCATTGATTCATAGCATGAACCTGAGATTCTTCTTCATCTTAAACTGAGTTTTCATTTTAATACACTGTGGGTTGGTTTTTGAATTGGTTTTCTTTCCTTTTTACTTAACTGAGTTGTGTGGTTAATTCCTATTTCCTGAAATGTGATTCACTGATTTTCCCAAATGTCATTCACTGTTTGTTTCCCTGATTCCTGAGAAATTAGTCTCTTAAATACTAAGACTGATTTCCTTTCCTTTTCAATTTATGTATGGGATGTTTCCTGTTAAACTGGCAATTGGGTTCCTTCTTTACTGCTAGTTAAAAAGAATGTTCTTCATTCCTTAAAATGCTGTTTCCCTATATCACTGTATGATGGTGGTCTAATCCTGAAAACCTGAACTGTGAATAGATTTATTGAATGTTCATTTCTCTTCCTAAAACCTGGGATGTCGGTTTCTATTTATAAACTGTCAATATGATATAGGATGTTGAACTAAGAATCAATTTTCAGTTCTTTTTCCTTGACTATGTGATTCACTGCATATGTTTAAAACTGAGTATGGGTTTGGGGCATTGTTTGTTTGAAAACTGTTGTTCAGTCCCTTCAATTGGTTTTATAAAACTTGAGTTTGAATGATTCAATTGCTAAACTGGAACTGAGATGGATGGTTTCCAGTTATGTGTATCATTTCCATATTTTTGCTATTAGTGTAGTTCACTGTTATCATTCACTGTTTCTCACATTGTTCACTGTTTCATGATGCTAGCACCATCACTCCCTAGTCACACACACACACACACACACACATATACACTGGTACACTCTATGATTTCCCTCTCTCTATACATGTATCCTATATATATATAGTGTTGTACACATATATTAGTCATATATAGGATTGTGTGAATGTATGTATATATATGATATTGTGTAATATGATGTGTTATGATATATGGGTGATAGGATATAGAGGCCATAGGTTATATACTCTAAATTAGATTATATCTATATACCAATGTGTGTATTGGTAGGCTTGACATGGTATTGCCTAGATTAGCTTAGTAAGCCTATAATAGTCTTATTAGACCTAGATTAGACTTGGTTGACCTAGTTTGACTTCTAGGGTTGACCAGAGTTACCAAGAGTTGACTTTGGCCTAGATTGACCTAGATTCATGTAGAATGCATTAATTGTATCGTATTATCATTGTAGACTCATAGTGACTTGTACTGTTCTATAGGAGACAGACACCACTCCTCGGACAGTCTATATTCTCTCAGATTCACCGGTTACAGGCGAGTACATTCTCTGATCATCTCATATCCTGTATTAGGAGTATAATTCCTGCTTTAGATTACTTTACATGATGCTGACACGTTGGAAACACGGATTAGTACTATATGGATCTTGTTGGGCGATGTTATCCCCTTAGCGGATACATCGGGTATTTCGTATTCGTGTACTTTATCGTGAACATCGTGTACTCCTTGTATTTGTGACATTCGTGTACGAAACGTGTGAAATCGTGTATAATCATGTATTCATATGACCTTCGTATACAATAACATAACTTGGCTAGATCCTTGTGTATAGATTGGGGCGGGGGAGTAGAAGTGGTTATGTATTCAATCTAGTAGATTACTCGTGTACAACCTCTGTAGATTACTCGTGTATAACATCGTGCCGTTTACATAACCATCTTGTGCTCTGAACCACTAGACACTATCAGTTCTCTATTATACTGTAGCTATTTATTTACAGTATTTCCTGTTTATCATATTTCTTCAGTTTCTTGTATCTTACTCTCTAGCATGATTATATATCCTGACCTGCTATGATTTGTTGAGATGTACTGTGCTCGCTCCTGTCCTGACTGGACCTGTTGAAATATTACAGAGGACGAGGCTGAGGCGTTCTTGCCTACCTACTACGGTGCTACACTAGACGAGTGCCTGGACTTGGACCAGCAGCAGGATCCACTAGCTGTAGATGACACTCCCTTAGACTAGGACTGTCTTTACTATTCTGGATTACTGTATTAGACTTTGAGATATTCTGGGATGTACTATTTTAGACACTTAGAATTCTGGATTGTATCTCTGTGATTCTCTGTTCTGGATATTTTTTTTATCTTTCATTATCAATCTATCTTACCTGTTCTACCTTAGTTGTGGTTGAGTTATATTTCTGTCATGTCACCCCCATTCGGGGAGTATAACTATTATTGCCTTCAATTGTTAGTTGTTGTGACCTAGGACAGCATTCGACCGCCGACACTGCGGCGTAGGCTGGACGTACCCACGTCTCGTGCCCTTACTCTAAGGTGCGGGTCGTGACACGTTTTTAGTGGTGGCCCATGCAGGTCAGGGATATAAGTGTAGTGGTATTCGAACTAGAATATCGCTGCAGCCTGCAGTAGGAAATTAGCATATTTTTTTTTGAAGGTACTCAATCACACTAGGAAAATTCCTTATCAGATTTCGTATATCTATTTTGCTGCTTATTGTCTTCCTTAGAAATTTAAATTGTCCTCCTTTGATTTTTTGACTCATTCTCAGTAATTGCTTCTTGTTTGATCTGTGTCTCCAGGATGGTTGAGACGCGATCGCATCTCCCCGTGACGGGAGAGGCTGGAGAGGGTTCTGCCACCTCTCGTGTCCAGCATCCAGCTCCCGGTGCCACAGGGCCAGTGCAGCCCTCAGGAGTGGGAGTTTCTGCCACTTTTGGAGGAGCACCTCCAGCAGTCAGGAGGCCAGTTGTGATTCCAGAGATCCTTCCCACGCAGCAGCCTCCGCCTGTGGGAATGGTAGATGCTGCCCATCTCTTCTCCTTCGTGGAGAGGATTCTGGAGTCGCACCAGCAGCAGCATACGAGGCAGACTACCGATTTTCGGCAGAGGATCGATGAGGCATACCAACTGGTTCGTGCCACAGTCGAGATGATCACAGCTTAGGGGGTCCAGCAGCCCCGTCGGAGGGAGAAGGACATTCAGGACTTCTAGAAGATGCACCCTCGAGAGTTCTTCGGCATGGAGGGCATTCACGTTGTAGATGACAGGGTTGAGCACATTGAGGAGATCTTCCGACTAGCAGAGATACCAGATCGACTCCAGATCGAGGCAGCGGGCAGCCAGATGCAGGATTTGGCCCATGCATGGTATCAGGCAGATCCCAGAGTGGGAGTTGAGGGCCAGACTTGGGCCCAGTTCAAGGAGCTGTTCAAGGAGCAGTTCTTTCCTGATGTTGCCTTGGGAGGTATCGAGGCACAGTTCGAGGCTCTGGTTCAGGGGAACCAGACGGTAGCTGAGTATGCCAGGGAGTTCTGCAGATTGGCCCGGTTCATTGATGACTTGACCGAGAAGACGAAGGCGAGGAAGTTTCGCCGAGGTCTGATTAGAGAGATTCGGTCGCTGACTAAGAGCAACCGGAACGCCACTTTTGCTGAGATATTTTC
Organism: Iris pallida; assembly: GCA_029216955.1. Classification (NCBI taxonomy): domain Eukaryota; kingdom Viridiplantae; phylum Streptophyta; class Magnoliopsida; order Asparagales; family Iridaceae; genus Iris; species Iris pallida. The sequence goes on along the minus strand of JANAVB010020199.1, from coordinate 1,178,168 downwards.
TGGGGCCATGGCGGCGGAGGACGACCTAGGGCTGAAGCTGAAGAGGGGTCGTGACTTCCAGGGTGGCAGTAGAAGTCAGGGACAGGCTAAGAGGCCTCACTTCCAGCAGCAGCAGCAAAGGCCAGCTCAGCTACAGTATCAGCATCAGGGCCGTGCACCTTTTCAGCAGGTGCAGCACCAGCATCAGAGGGGACAGCAGGCACCCAGGCATCATGCTATTAGTTGTACTTTCTACAAGAAGCCTGGGCACAAGTGGGACGAGTGCAGGAAGAGACTCGACAGATGCTTGATGTGTGGATCAGCAGACCATCAGATGCGAGAGTGTCCAGTTGCGTCGATGCGTCGGGTACCAGGAGGAGCTGGAGCAGCCAAGGCTCCAGCAGGCCAGCAGAGGGGACCAGCCCTGCAGACCCAGCAGCAGAGGTTCTAGCAGCACCAGCAGCAGACACGGGGTGGATAGCACGGGCGAGCTTTCGCCATGGCAGATGAGGATGCTGAGGTCATCGGAGAGATGATAGCAGGTTCGGTTCTTCTCGACTCCTTTCCAGCATTTGTACTCTTTCATTCCGGGGCTTCCCACAGCTTTGTGTCTGTATCATATGCTATTAGACACAGTTTGATTTCGGAACCATTGCCTAGGACCTGCAAGATCACGACCGGGGGTGGGGTCACCCTCGTGAGTGATGTTTGCAGAGGGCGGAGTGTCATTTTGGGAGGCCGAGAGTTGGGGGTGAGTCTACTAGTCATGCCATTACCGAACTACGATATTATATTAGGTATAGACTGGCTGAGTAGACACCACGCCCGCACTGATTACCGTGGGGGTAGAGTTTTGTTCGGGGTGCCAGGAGAGCCAGAGTTTGAGTACACCCGACGGCAGGCAGAGCAGGACGGCGGAGTCTTCTGTGGAGCATCAGTCGAGGAGTAGGTAGCTCCGTATTCCTTGATCGCAGAGTTTATGGACGTGTTTCCAGAGGAGTTGCCAGGGCTTCCACCGGACAGAGATGTAGAGTTCTCGATAGACTTGGTTTTCGGCGCGGAACCTATCTCCCAACATGTCTATCGAGTGAACAACAGCGGGTTAGTGGAGCTGAAGAAGCAGGTGGATGAGCTGCAGGACAAGGGCTTCATTCGCTCGAGTTCTTCACCTTGGAGTGCACCGGTACTTTTCGTACCCAAGAAGGATGGGTCGGTACGGATGTGTATCGACTACAGGGCACTCAACAACCTGACAATCAAGAACAGATACCCAATGCCGCGGATCAAAGATCTGTTTGATCAGTTGAGCGGAGCTCGAGTGTTCTCCAAGATTGATTTGAGGTCGGGTTATCACCAAGTGAAGGTGAAGAGGGAGGATATTCCCAAGACCGCTTTCAGGACGCGGTACGGGCAGTTTGAGTTTTTGGTTATGCCGTTTGGGCTAACCAATACACCAGCAGTGTTTATGAATCTGATGAACAAGGTGTTCCACCAGTACTTGGACAAGTTCGTGGTGGTGTTCATTGATGATATCTTGATATATTCCAAGACAGAGGAGGAGCACGAGGAGCATCTGCGGATAGTGCTAGAGACTCTCAGGCGGGAGCAGCTTTATGGGAAACTCTCCAAGTGTGAGTTTTTCTTGGGCCAGGTGGACTTCTTGGGGCACGTGGTGACTGGAGATGGTATCTCAGTTGACCCCAAGAAGATTGTAGCAGTTGAGGCTTGGACAGCGCCGACTTCAGTGGCAGAGATCAGGAGTTTCCTGGGGCTAGCAGGATACTATAGGAGATTTGTGCAGGATTTCTCCCGGGTTGTAGAGCCGTTGACACGGTTGACCCGGAAGGATACTGAGTTTGTTTGGTCAGAAGAGTGTCAGGCAGCTTTTGATGAGTTGAAGAAGCGGCTTACGACAGCTCCGATTCTGACATTGCCTTCAGGATCGGGTGGTTTCACTATTTATAGTGATGCTTCAGGGAAGGGGCTGGATTGCGTCTTGCAGCAGCATGGAAAGGTGATTGCAAATACTTCCAGGCAATTACATCCCCATGAGAAGAACTACCCTACCCATGACCTGGAGCTGGTGGCGGTGATTTTTGCTTTGAAGTTATGGAAGCACTATCTGTATGGCGAGAGGGTGGAGATTTTCACAGATCACAAGAGCTTGAAGTATGTGTTTACACAGAAGGAGCTCAACATGAGGCAGCGCAGGTAGCTTGAGCTGATGAAGGACTTTGACATCGCACTTCAGTATCACCCGGGGAAGGCCAACGTGGTTGCCGTTGCCTTGAGTAGGTATCCGACAGCCATGTGTTTGACTATGGATCGGCACCTGCTTGCAGATTTGGAGAGCCTTGGAATTGAGGTGATTGTGCCAGGGGTACAGATGCAGTTATGGGGCCTTCAGATACAGTCGAACTTGATGGACAGGATCAAGGCGGCACAGTTTGATGATGTGGCTCTGCGGTGTATCCGAGACCAGATCAGTGCAGGAGTGGAGGATGTTGAGTTCTCACTTGCAGAGGATGGTGCCCTGAGGCACGGTTCCCAGTTATGTGTGCCCAGCGGGGAGCTCAGAGAGCAGGTTATGCAGGAGTCTCACAGATCGCAGTACTCTATACATCCTGGTGCCAACAAGATGTACAGGGATCTGCGAGAGCATGTCTGGTGGTACGGGATAAAGAGGGAGGTGTCCCACTTCGTAGCTAGATGCTTGATCTGTCAGCAGGTCAAGGCAGAGAGGCAGAGGCCCGGAGGTTTATTGCAGCCGTTGCCCATTCCAGAGTGGAAGTGGGAACATATTACCAGGGATTTTGTATTGAGGTTGCCGTGTACGCCAGGAGGGAAAGACGCGATTTGGGTCATCGTTGACAGGTTGACCAAATCGGCCCACTTCTTGCCATTCAAGGTGGGTACGTCTACAGAGAGGCTCGCAGAGTTGTATATGAGACAGATAGTCAGGATTCAGGGAGTTCCCATCAGTATAGTCTCAGATCGGGATAGTCGCTTTACTTCCTATTTCTGGAGGAGTCTGCAGACTAGCTTGGGCACTCAGCTCAAGTTTAGTACCGCATACCACCCCCAGACGGACGGACAGTCAGAGAGGACTATTCAGACCTTTGAGGATATGCTACGGACGTGCGTCCTAGATTTTGGAGGTTCCTAGGAGGATCACCTGTATTTGGTAGAGTTTGCTTACAACAACAGTTATCAGGCCAGCATTGAGATGTCACCGTTTGAGGATCTGTACGGGCGTAGGTGTCGTACACCCTTATCTTGGGATGATGTTGGAGAGCGAGCCTTACTGGGACCAGAGATGGTTGTTGACGCAGCCGAGAAGGTGAAGCTCATCAGGGACAGACTTTGCGTGGTGCAGGACAGACATCGGCACTGGGCCGATAGCGACCGGAGGCCGCTGGAGTTTGAGGTACAGATTTAGAGATAGGATTAGAAGTAGGCTATTTTAATTTTTGTTTTGTTTGACTAATCATGTTTGATTTTTAGTAACTTGAGACCTTGCTTGTGATTAGGTTGGAGACATAGTTTTTCTGCGGATATCTCCGACTCGTGGTACGATACGTTTTGGTGGAGGTGGAAAGCTTAGCCCGTGCTTCATCGGCCCTTTCGTTATCAGCGGTAGAGTCGGTGACGTGGCATACTGGCTAGACTTGCCATATGCACTAGTGGGCGTCCACAACGTATTTCATGTATCACAGCTGAGACGGTACATGGCTGACCCTAGCCATGTGCTCGATCACTCGGAGATAGAGGTTGGACCTACTCTCAGTTATCCAGAGCAGCTTGTGGAGGTTTTGGATCGCCGGGAGAAGGTATTGAGGAACCAGGTGATACCCTTGGTACGCGTCGCATGGAGGCATTATTCTTCAGGAGAGTCTACCTGGGAGCGGGAGGATGAGATGCGCGAGCGGTACCCCTATCTTTTTGGACCTTGAGGTATACTTTTCTATCCTTCTTAGCAGTTAGTTTTGCCTTTAAATTTCGAGGATAAAATTATTTTAAGGGGGGGAGATTTGTCACTACCACTTTTTTAGCTTGAGGGTATTTTGGTCATTTTCAAAATTTTGGAATTTAATTTGAATTATTATTATTATTTATAATTAATGTGATTTTTGAGTGATTTTTAGAATAATTGTTTTTGGTATTTTAGAGACTTTGACTTGTGTTGACCTTGTAGACTAACCTAGTGGCTAACCTAGGTCATGACTAAGTGATTAGGATTTGAGAACCTAGGTTGACTTAAGTTCATGAGAATTAACTCATTGGAATTAATTTGGGGAAAATAGGAGCTAGTTTGATTAAGGAATGGCTTGTGAAGTCACAAGTCATTTCATGACTAATAGGCTTAATGGCCCATAGCCCACACCCATTGAACCAAGCCCTAACCCTAGAAAATTTGACCAGCCCCTATGGTCAGCCCCCCCTATTTATATGCTCCTAAAATTAGGGTTACCTCTTTAGGAAACATTGCCATTTGGAAGAGGTGAGTCCCCATCTTTGTAAATTCTTAGAAAATCTATTTCTTCTCCAAATTCCTTCAAACAAATTGCAATAGAACCTAAATCCAATGTTCTTGCTGTTGGTATTGAGTTTTTACATGGAGGAATCAATTTGGAGAACTTTTGGTGGTTTGAGGAATCATTTCATTGGGGCTTTTTGAGAGCTTGTTCACCTATAGGTATAATCCTTTACTTTGCTCATAAATTCTGTTAAAAATCATTTCTAGGTTGTCCTAACCCTAACCTAGCAGTAGGATAGGCTAACCCTAGAATTTGGACCCATTTTATGTCCGTATCGGACACGTATCAATGTGTCTAGGTTAGTGTTCGACGAATTGCCTCAAAGGGCATTTCGTTCGATTTTTATGATTGTGTTTGAATGGAAAAATCCATTTTAGGCTCGCTTATGCTAATCTAGGACACTGAGCACGTTTTCGTGTCGGGTTGGGCCGACACGAGCGCGTGGACACGCGGTCGTGCACACGCGCGCGCAGGTAGATTTTCTCCCCTGCTGCTCGAGTGCATTTTCTCTGTGCACAGAGGGCTTCGACCCTTGAAATTTGACATAGGGGTTGTGTCAATGACTGACACGAGGCTCGTAAAGTTTCACGAGTCCTCGTGTCGTGTCGGACACGTTATGGGCTGTGCACATGTGTTACACTGTGCGGTCCAGTATGTTCTGAGTTTGTGTTCTGTGTTGTAATTGATTATTAATGTTTTAATTCATGATTTTATTTGCTAATTAGATCCTATATATCATGTATAATCTATGTTAGACTAGGTTTATATGTTAGATTAGTTTTTGATGGAATATTGTGGCTAGAATTGGGTTGAAATGGCATGATGGCTGATACATTGTTTTTTTTCAGTATTTTCCCAACTGTTAATCCCAGTTTAATTGCTATTATCATTGATTAATCCCTCCTACATGATTGTTAGTTATGCTAATACAGTATATTGCATTCAAAGTTGGTTTTTGGTTTGTAAATGGGATTTTGGCAATGGTGTTAGATTCGAATGGGATAGAACTGTTTTGATTTCCCCATAGAACTGTCAATTTGTTCACATATTAACTGTCATTTAACTATATGCCTAAACATGAGTTTATTTTCAAATTTTCTTAAGGTAGTGCACTGATTTTCCTGTCCCTATATCACTATTTTGAAATGGGTTAAATTGCAATAGCTGAGATTAAATCTCTGAATGCTACTCACTGATTTCACACAGATAACTTCCCTGTTTCCTATCAATTTTTTCCTAAAACCTGTGAATGCATTGATTCATAGCATGAACCTGAGATTCTTCTTCCTCTTAAACTGAGTTTTTATTTTAATACACTGTGGGTTGGTTTTTGAATTGGTTTCCTTCCCTTTTTACTTAACTGAGTTTTGTGGTTAATTCCTATTTCCTGAAATATGATTCACTGATTTTCCCAAATGTCATTCACTGTTTGTTTCCCTGATTCCTGAGAAATTAGTCTCTTAAATACTGAGACTGATTTCCTTTTCTTTTCAATTTATGTATGGGATGTTTCCTGTTAAACTGGGAATTGGGTTCCTTCTTTACTGCTAGTTAAATAGAATGTTCTTCATTCCTTAAAATGCTGTTTCCCTATATCATTGTATGGTGGTGGTCTAATCCTAAAAACCTGAACTGTGAACAGATTTATTGAATGTTCATTTCTCTTCCTAAAACCTGGGATGTCGGTTTCTATTTATAAACTGTCAATATGATATAGGATGTTGAACTAAGAATCAAGTTTCAGTTCTTTTTCCTTGACTATGTGATTCACTGCATATGTTTAAAACTGAGTATGGGTTTGGGGCATTGTTTGTTTGAAAACTGTTGTTCAGTCCCTTCAATTGGTTTTATAAAACTTGAGTTTGAATGATTCAATTGCTAAACTGGAACTGAGATGGATGGTTTCCAGTTATGTGTATCATTTCCAGATTTTTGCTATTAGTGTAGTTCACTGTTATCATTCACTGTTTCTCACATTGTTCATTGTTTCATGATGCTAGCACCATCACTCCCTAGTCACACACACACACACACACACATACACTGGTACACTTTATGATTTCCCTCTCTCTATACATGTATCTTATATATATATATAGTGTTGTACACATATATTAGTCATATATAGGATTGTGTGAATGTATGTATATATATGATATTGTGTAATATGATGTGTTATGATATATGGGTTATAGGATATAGAGGCCATAGGTTATATACTCTAAATTAGATTATATCTATATACCAATGTGTGTATTGGTAGGCTTGACATGGTATTGCCTAGATTAGCTTAGTAAGCCTAGAATAGTCTTGCTAGACCTATATTAGACTTGGTTGACCTAGTTTGACTTCTAGGGTTGACCAGAGTTGACCAAGAGTTGACTTTGGTCTAGATTGACCTAGATTCATGTAGAATGCATTAATTGCATCGTATTATCATTGTAGACTCATAGTGACTTGTACTGTTCTATAGGAGACAGACATCACTTCTCAGACAGTCTATATTCTCTCAGATTCACCGGTTACAGGAGAGTACATTCTCTGATCATCTCATATCCTGCATTAGGAGTATAATTCCTGCTTTAGATTACTTTACATGATGCTGACACGTTGGAAACACGGATTAGTACTATATGGATCTTGTTGGGCGATGTTATCCCCTTAGCGGATACATCGGGTATTTCGTGTTCGTGTACTTTATCGTGAACATCGTGTACTCCTTGTATTTGTGACATTCGTGTACGAAACGTGTGAAATCGTGTATAATCATGTATTCACATAACCTTCGTGTACAATAACATAACTTAGCCTGATCCTTGTGTATTGATTGAGGCGGGAGAGTAGAAGTGGTTATGTATTCAATCTAGTAGATTACTCGTGTACAACCTCTGTAGATTACTCGTGTATAACATCGTACCATTTACATAACCATCTTGTGCTCTAAACTACTAGACACTATCAGTTCTCTATTATACTGTAGCTATTTATTTACACTCTTTCATGTTTATCATATTTCTTCAGTTTCTTGTATCTTACTCTCTAGCATGATTATATATCCTGACCTGCTATGATTTGTTGAGATGTACTATGCTCGTTCCTGGCCTGACTGGACCTGTTGAAATATTACAGAGGACGAGGCTGAGGCGTTCTGCCCTACCTACTACGGTGCTACACTAGACGAGTGCCTGGACTTGGACCAGCAGCAGGATCCACTAGCTGTAGATGGCACTCCCTTAGACTAGGACTGTCTTTACTATTCTGGATTACTGTATTAGACTTTGAGATATTCTGGGATGTACTATTTTAGACACTTAGAATTCTGGATTGTATCTCTGTGATTCTCTGTTCTGGATATTTTTTATCTTTCATTATCAATCTATCTTACCTGTTCTACCTTAGCTGTGGTTGAGTTATATTTCTGTTATGTCACCCCCATTCGGGGAGTATAACTGTTATTGCCTTAAATTGTTAGTTGTTGTGACCTAGGACAGCGTTCTACCGCCGACACTGCGGCGTAGGCTGGACGTACCCAAATCTCGTGCCCTTACTCTAAGGTGTGGGTCGTGACACCAACTTCAACTGAGAGTTTGGATACGAAGACTCTCCAACTTCAACCTTTCATAATAGGTTTTGATCTCGTTATACAATAAGATGAAGATCTTACTTTTCAACTCAATAACTCTAACACAATTTGTGGATGGCAAATATAAGCTTTGTTGAGTTATTTGTGGATAGGCTTTGGTGGTTTAGAAATTTTTAGGCACAAAGCATCATCATTGAATGAAGGGGTTCAAGGCTATTTATAACCAAAGCATTGAAATGAGCTCAAAGGCGACTTTTCAGTCAGCGATCGGTATACCGTCGGTACGAACCGGCATACCGTCGGTATATAGGTCTGGAATGCAACGGCTAGAAATATAGCCGTTGGGATCATTAAATGCTCGGAATTCGACCGTTGGATTTTCAACGTTACTGAATCGGTATACTGTCGGTATAGATCGGTATTCCGTCGGTATGTCGATTTTGTAGACATAAACGTTTTGTGAACAAAAATCGGTATACCGTCGGTATAGACCGGTATACCGTCGGTATAGACCGGTATACCGTCGGTATGCCAATTTTTAACTGAAAATGATCCTGGACTAATTTCTACCCTAGCTTTCGATTTTGCCATCCATTTCTTGTGTTTAGAATTATTCCTAAGACTCATTACAGACTTCAGATATATTTTGACAGGTGTAGGCTTCTTCCGAGTCATGAAATGATGATGGCATGGCATGGCTTCTTTTTTTGATAGATGTTGGCTTTTTTCCTTGGCGGTAGCTGTCCAAAGATATCCAGTTTGTGAAAACTGAATACCTTTCGAGGGCTTCGCCCCCGAACCCCCGATGAGGGGAACTGCCCCCTCGACCCCCGTCCGCTGACCGGGCAGCGGAATCCCCGAGTACGTGGCTCCAAAGATGTCATCGGGTGACTCAGAGAAATCTTGTGGAATCCGTCGTCTTTGGCCCACCATGATTTCTTCATTGCATATATCCACATTGATCTTGCTTATTGCTTTTCTGCATGTACATGTTAGACGAACAAAGCAATATACATAGTAGCAAGTATGATAAGTTTAATACACATTAGGACAATGCTGAGTTTAAGTATGTGCTAAGGTGATAGCATAAATGTTAGTGATATCATAATGATTAAACTTAATTGAATGACCACAATCAAAAAACATAGTTTTGATTTTGGCAACTCGATTAAATTTAAGATAGATAAGCTCATATCACTAAAATGTAAACCAATAGACACATATCACCAAAGGTATAAGTATAAGTAGAAATGCTATAGCGATAGTATGAAGATTAGTGATAATGAAATGCTAAACTTAACATATTATCCATATTCAAAAACAAGATACAATCATTGGGCCAACACAAGTTTGATAGATCAAAACCATAAAAATTCATAAAATCCTAGTTTTAGAAACTTAGATCTACACAAAACTAGTCATTAAAATCAAAAACTCGAAGAACTAAACTTGTAGAGAATAAAAAGAAGAACAATATAGACAAATAATATCAACAGAAAAATTAAGAATGAAAAATGCACAAATCTCCACTTTTGAGCAAGTTAGACTTGCCTAAGAGGGTTGGTGGTTGAGGGAAATGAATGAGAGAGTGAATGAAGAAAGTGAGTGTGGAAGAGATTATTTATAGTGGGTGAGGGTTGGCTTAAGAAAATCCTAATATCTAAACATGCTCTAACCATTCCACTAATGACATGCTTAAAAGCTACATACAACCATTAATAAATAACAAATAGAATTATGCACATGCTAAATACATGATATCATGTACAGAATTTATTTAAGAATACGTATAACGGGATCGAAAAGTGATATCTCTATCCTCCTTAGAAAAATTTCGTCCTCAAAATTTCTGCCAAGACAAGATAGAGAAATCAAAGCAAACGAGATACCAATTACAAGACTAACTATGCATGCAATCTCATCAATTTTAACAGGCATTAGAGAACAATCATCCACCCTAGTGGGTGCAACTGGGAAACATATTACAAAGGCATAAGGATAAACATACCTTCTGAGTCGAACAAGTCTGGATATCGAGATCTAATCTCGTCCTCGCGCTCCCATGTCGACTCCCCCGGTGAGTGATGGCACTAAGCGACGCAGACAAGAGTAATAGTCCGTTTCTTGAGCACCTTCTCTCGTCGATCCAAAATGGATACGAATATCTCCTCGTAAGTCAGATCGGTACCGACGAACAGCTCAGAATGATCGAGGAAGTGACTCGGATCTGGGACATACCTACGCAACTGAGATACATGAAACACGTCATGTACATCATGTAGCGAAGGCGAAAGGGGAAGACGATAAGCAACATCGCCTATCCGAGCGAGAATATCAAATGGACCAACGTATCTCGGACTAAGCTTTCCTCGGGTTCCAAATCTAATGACACCCCGAGTAGGCAAAATCCGCACAAATACTTGGTCACCAACACCAAACTCTAGAGGCCTACGATGTTGATCTGCCCAGTATCGGTGTCTGTCCTGTGCAACTCGAAGCCGCTCTCTGATCAACTTGACTGTCTCCACTGTCTGCGTGATCATCTCCGGTCCCAACAATTTTTGTTCTCCCACATCGCCCTATGCCAGAGGGGACCTGCATTTTCTTCCATATAATGCTTCAAACGGTGCCATCTATATACTTGTCTGATAACTATTATTGTAAGAGAACTCTACTAAATGAAGATGATCTTCCCAATTTCCGTCGAAGTCTAAGGTACAAGCCCGTAACATATCTTCTAATGTCTGAATGGTTCTCTCTGACTGTCCATCTGTCTGCGGGTGGTAGGCTGTACTGAACCTCAACTTGGTACCCAAACTTTGATGTAAACTCCGCCAAAACTGAGAGGTAAATCGTGTGTCTCGATCTGATACTATGCTGACTGGAACACCATGCTACCTCACAATCTGCTTCATATACATTTTTTTCAACTGCTCAGTAGACTGTCCTACTCTAAAAGGAAGAAAATGAGCAAACTTCGTGAGCCGATCCACGATTATCCAAACTGCATTTCGACCGGTCGAAGATCTAGGTAAACCGGTCACAAAATCTATCGTGATGTGCTCCCACTTCTATTCCGGAATAGGAACCAGTTGTAGCAATCCTGCTGGTCTCTGCTGCTCTGCCTTCACTTGCTGACATACTAGACATCTGGATACAAACCTCGCTATCTTTCTCTTCATGCCATTCCACCAAAAGTGCTGCTTCATATCCTGGTATATCTTTGTGCCTCCGGGATGAATAGAATAAGGAAAACTATGAGCCTCTGACATAACTTCATGTCGAAGGTCTTCACTTGGTACACAAAGACGGTTTCCGAACCTAAGTGTACCATCATCATGGATTACTAACTCCTTCATGAGACCTGACTCACACTCTGATCGAAGCTTCTGGATCCGCAGATCCTCTGCCTGGGTTGCTCTGATCCTCTCTACTAAAGTAGACTGAATCTGCAAACTGGCCATAGCTCCCGTATCTTGTGGCAAGATCACTTTAATTTCTATTTCCTGAAGATCTTCCAAAATATGCCTCTGCGAGGTTAAAATGAATGCACCACCTCTCCTGCTAAAGGCATCTGCTACTACATTCGCCTTGCCTGGATGATATTGAAGATTTATATCAAAGTCCTTCGTTAATTCCAACCATCTTCTCTGTCTCATGTTCAGGTCCCTCTGGGTGAATACATACTTTAAGCTCTTATGATCAGTGTAAATTTTCACTCGGTCCCCATATAAATGATGCCTCCATAACTTAAGCGAGAACACTACTGCTGCTAATTCCAGGTCGTGAGTCGGATAGTTCTTCTCATGGTCCCGAAGATGTCGAGATGCATATGCTATCACGTTACCATGCTGCATCAATACACACCCAAGTCCCTTCCCGGATGCGTCACAATACACTGTAAACCCTTCCGATCCTATTGGAAGTGTCAAGATCGGGGCTGAGATTAATCTCTTCTTCAACTCTTCAAATGAGGTCTGACACTTTGTTGACCAAACAAACTCTACATCCTTATGCGTCAAACGCGTCAAGGGTGCCAAAATCCTGGCAAAGTCTGCCACGAACCTCCTGTAGTAACCTGCCATTCCCAAGAAACTACGTACTTTTGCTACCGTCTTCGAAACTGGCCAATTCTCTACTGTCTCAACCTTCTTCAGATCTACTGATACTCCTACTCCAAAAATAATGTGTCCCAGGAATGAAATACGATCCAACCAAAACTCATATTTACTAAGCTTCGTATAAAGTTGATGCTCCCTCAAGGTCTGCAAAAATATCCGAAGATGTTTCTCATGTTCTTCTTCACTACTGGAGTAGACGAGGATGTCGTCTATAAACACTACTGCAAACTTATCCAAATATGGTATAAAGATGTGATTCATCAAATCAATGAATACTGTTGGGGTATTAGTCAGTCCAAATGGCATCACCAGAAACTCATAATGCTCATACCGCGATCTAAATGTTGTCTTGGATATGTGCTGCTCCCGGACCCTCACTTGATAATATTCAGATCGAAGAAATCTTAGAGAAGACGTAGGCCTTACTCAATTGGTCAAACAAGTCATCAATCCTTGGTAACGGATACTTGTTCTTCACTGTTACTGCATTTAACTGCCGGTAATCAATGCACATTCGCGTCGATCCATCCTTCTTAGGTACTGAAATCACCGGTGCTGCCCAAGGCGATTTACTGTCACGGATAAACTATCTTGCCTTCAGTTCTTCTTCATGCTAGTATAACTTGTCTAACTCTGACTGCGACATCCTGTAAACTCTGCCGACCTTAGGCTCCGTTCCAGGATTCAACTCAATACAAAACTCCACATCTCTCGCCGGTGGTAAACCTGGAAGCTCATCTGGAAATACATCAAGAAATTCTCGGACTACGCTTGGCATCTGCTCCTGCTCTGCCAATGCATCTGCAATAATGCCCTCGGGTCGATCCCTCAATGATCGAACAACGAAGAACTCCTCAACGCCAGGTATATTAAATACTATCCTACCTCCCCGACAATCTATCGTCGCATGACTGTATCTCAACTAGTCCATGCCTAGGACAACGTCAAAGTTGCCCATAGGAAACTCAATCAAAGATGCGGGCAATAATCGCCCACTCACTACGATCGGACACGCTAAGCACACTCTGCTAACTCCTACAAGCCTATTACCAGTAAATATATTCATCCTCTCTGGCAATGCCTCGAACTTCGCTACTGCATGAAAAGAGGTAACGGAAATATTACCTGTAACCACGTCGTCTGAAGCTAGTGCATTCTCCAGAGATAAGGTGAAGGCCTGGCCCTGGCCTTGCTGAGCTCCCTGCTGCTGTCTTCCTCGACCATGATATTGATGCGGCCTCTGCGGGCCTTCCTAGTTCTGTGCCTGGCGAAACATCTGAGCCTGCGTCGGTAGACGCTAGGCTAGCGGCCTTACGGCCAATGCTGGTCCTCTGTTCGGTGCTGCCCCCAGAGCTGGCAACGCCGGAAACTGCTGAACTGGCCCTTCTGGCCTCTGTATCATAGGACAATTGACAATCCTATGATCTGGACTACCACACCTCATACACAATCCGCTAGCTGAACGACATACATCCCTAGTGTGCCCTTCCTTACCACAGTAAGTACATCCAATGGGCGCCCCCTGGCGCTGCTGCTGGTTCCTCGGCTGCTGATGCCGAACTGGTGCTGTTATCTTTGATACCTCCATCCTCCGCGGTGCTCCTGACTCATGAATATGGATGCCATGTGCTGGTGTCGATGTTCGCTGTACTGCTCCTCAGCCCCTATTTCGGGGATGAGACCTCTTCTGGCCCCCATGTCTTCTTGCCAACCTTTGTTGGGTTAGTTCATGCCTCCTAGCTGCCGTTAAAACGGCGTCAAAAGTCTGATAGTCGTGCCCTTCTACTAGCAGTAGAATCTCCAAATAAAGTCCTTGCTGGAATCTCATAGCCTTCTCTGGCTTTGTATCCACCATCGTCGGTGCAAACCGACTCAGTCTGCAGAACTCCGCTACATATCCATCCTCCGTCTTATCCGCCTGCTTGAGACTGATAAACCTCTGTTGTAGCTCATACCGCGCTACCACGCCAAAATACTTGGCCTTGAATCTGGTACTGAAGCTATCCCAAGGAACATGATGCCTCATTCCAACCTCTTCCGATGCCCACCAGTTGCGGGTGAGATCCTGAAGTAACAGTCTGACATGGTCAACCTTCTCTTTTGTTGGAACCTTTGCTGCGCTCAATATGGCCTCAATATCTTGAAGCCAAGCGTCCGTCGGGATGGCATCCTCCGTGCCGTCAAAATATCTCGGGTTAAGTCGACAAAACCTCCCCGACGCTCCCGAATCATTCCTGACACTTCTCTCAAGGGTTAATTGTAACCCATGATTCAGTAGCACATTCTGTTCCTGCTGCTGGGTTTATTGTTGCTGATAAGCTGCCACCTGATGCTGCTGAGTGACGAGAAATCCCCGGATGACCTCCAGGAGTGCTGCAGCATCAGGTACTGTCGTCGCTGCCGACACCGTTGGGGGTGCATGAGTTTCTAGAACCTGCGGTTCCACTAGCTCTGATATCACTTCCACTCGGATCTGGTCAGAAGAAGGTATTCTTTCCTACTACTGTCCCGTCGAGCCATGCTCTACTGGATGTTCCTCCATGTTAACCTCGGCTGCTACTGAGAAAGAAGCACCCCTATAGGAAAAGATACATGATATTAAATAACAGGACGAGAAAGATTCGAGGATGCAATTCAGGTTATCAATCAAGGTGAAGGAAGAGAAGTCGAGGCAAAAGATTCAAGGAAAACAAGTTTTGATTGAGACTCTTATAATAGTAACAGTCCTCAAGTCTAAAAATTAGACCTGTATGGGCCACCAATAAAATCTTATCACGCCCCAGTACTGAAATACGGAGACGGACTAGGCCAGCTACTCCATATGAGGTATACAAACGTCAAACGACGATCGTGGCTGTCAAGAGACAAGGGGGTGCATGCTACATTCAAGTCTCCTATGGTCTCACAGAGCATCTATTTCTCAATCATTCAAAGCAAGAAAATATCAATTAATGAATATATAAGATAAAGCAGTAAGGCATCCCCGATGCCTCATCAAAATGATCATGTGGATCTAGCTTTATAAGTTAGCTAGCCCAGAGAGTCATAGGTACATAATTATATTCAGCTGCAGTCTGATCTAACTACAAATTATGCAAAAGACAAAATATTCAGATTAGTCGGCTTAACAGGTACCAGTGGCTAAATGCCAGAACATAAGTAAAGATACTATAGTGGTGGTAGAGAAACCCACTCGAGTCCCCCTCCAGCCATGCTTCTGGTATGCACCACTGACGTCGGAGAAGAAGTTTGGGTCCTCAGGTGCTGCTACGAAATCTGGCCAAACAAAACCAGCGGGGTCAGCCCCGAATAGCAAGTACCACAAGTGAGCACAAAAGAGTGAGATAAAATCCAAGCATAAAATAATAATACTAGTATTAATAAAAACTTTCGATCGTAACCTCGGTCCACAGCCTGTCACAGCATGATAGCCCAACCCAACAACCAAACAAGGACATGGGTTGGACCATTCACCATGACAGTCCATGTCCCTCGGCTACTAACGAAAATTACAAGGCACAGTCAAGTCATTTTTCAAGCGGCCATTCATTCCTGTGGCTTTCTATATTTGGTGGAGTTATCTCCGCGATACTGATTAAAAGGAATCCTCAGATCGTGTCAACCCAGCAGGGCTAGCCAAACCATAAGACATATAGCACATTGATTATGCACCGGTCTCCCGGAGCGCTACCACGCTAATTCATATAACACTTAGCTCGTAGAAGTCGGATATAGTCATCTGCTAAAGGCGAATGACACCATATCCGTGGCGGCCAACCCGACACGTCAGGACTGGACCTGGGGTGGAAAGTATGGCACAATCTCAGGATTCTTCCCACCCAATACATATACCAAGTTGGTTGCCTAGTTAATCCCTAGGTTATCTTCGGAGTTCACATGTCGTGGTCACATGCTCACTCCTTAGATGTCGTACATTGTATAAGTACCCCAAGAAGGGATCCGTACTGGCTTATGGAGTCATACGTATGTACCCCCTTCTTGGTGTAATACAACACACAACACATACCACATCATTGCTACCGACCATTCGCTATATAAATGTTGGAATCTTGGAGGTACTGGCAGGTATCACGTAGGAACACTTAGCACATAGGATAGCACCTCGGTGCTCACGTAGATTGTACCTTAGTACACACATAGGATTATCCAGCACACGTATAGGTAGTCAGATCAAGAATAAGAACCAAGACAAGAGGGAAGAGAACAAAAAGGCACTACGCACTTAGGGTATGAAGTGCTCGCAAGTCATAAAGTGGCCCAAACGGCGCAGGGCAAAAGTGCAAGGTACAAGGTGCCAAAGTCACATATGAATTCTGGTTAAAGTGAGACATAAAAATTCTTTAAGCCAAGACAAATATCTACAACTTTCATGTTGGGAGTTGGAAGAAATTTTGGCCACAATTCAGCCAAATAGGGCATAAAACAGCCAAAAATAGCCAAAATACGCACTATGCGGCATTCTGTGGCACTATGCAACCTTCTGCGGTACTATGCGGTCTTCTGCAGTACTATTCATTCCATGTAGCACTATGCATCCATGCGGCATTATTCATTCTGACGGCACTATTCATTCAATATGGCACTATGCATCCACGCGGCACTATTCATTCCTACGGCACTATTCATTCCATACGGCACTATGCATCCATGCGGCACTATTCATTCCTGCAGCACTATGCATCCATACGGCACTATTTATCATCCCTGCCATAATAGGACCGATAAATATAGGAGATTTCTAAATATTATTTTGGGTATAACTTCCTCAAAACAAGTCAAAATTCGGCAGTTCAAAAGCCAAAATTGGGTAGAATAAGATTTCCTACAACCTAGGACCATTAGTTTTTGAAAAAAAACCAAGTTTGATAGATCAAAAATATGAAAATCCATAAAACCCTAGTTTTAGAAACTTAGATCTACACAAAACTAGCCATTAAAATCAAAAATTCCAAGAACTAAACTTGTAGAGAATGAAGAGAAGAACAATATAGACAAATAATATCAAAGAAAAAAATTAAGAATAAAAAATGCACAAATTTCTACTTTTGAGCAAGTTGTACTTGCCTAAGAGGGTTGGTGGTTGAAGGAAATGAATGAGAGAGGGAATGAGGAAAGAGAGTGTGGAAGAGATTATTTATAGTGGGTGAGGATTGGCTTAAGAAAACCCTAATCTCTAAACATGATCTAACCATTCCACTAATGACATGCTAAAAAGCTACATGCAACCATTAATAAGTAATACATAGAATTATGCACATACTAAATACAGGATATCATGTATATAATTCATTAAAGAATACGTATATCGGGATCGGGGAGTGACAACTCAGAAATACTTTCGCCCTCGAAACTAACTGAGTACTTACTCATCGACTTATCACTTTAATCAACATTCTATAACTCTCGCACACACTACGCCTATGCATTTCTTCAATCCGAGCCACGCTCGCACTACCATTAATCTTTTCTTTAAAATAAGATTTCAAAATCCTCGAAACTTTTTCATTCCTCAAGTCTCACTTGAATTCAACGCATCACTTGGTTGGATCGTACACATATCTCAGGCGTCCCCAAAATACATGTATTGCAGCCAAGTCGCATGATAGAGAATTCGTCATTCTTACTCGAGTCGTATCGTGCACATATTCAGGCATCCCTGAAATATATGCATGTCAGTCGAGTCTCGTGAGTGGGTATTTCATACTTTTGAATCATTCCATTCATCAATAACAATATTCTCTCTCGAAACATGGATGTCTCGCCTAACTCACTAGGCCATCTTGCTAGACTAACGTCAATTGTCAGGATTGGAATCACAGTTCCCCAACAATAATGCCAACACTGACCCCAATCCTAGGGTCAAACCAATTTGATAGTCCGGGGTTTTCTACCCAAGCTCACATTACTCAGATTTTTAAACATCGAGCATATATATATATATATATATATATATATATATATATATATGTATATATATATTAAACTCCCCTTTTTATTCATGTAAGGCGCAAAATGTCGAAGCCTTTACAAGTAAGCGCAAAAAGAAATAAAAAGAGAAAAAATACAAAGGGATGAGGAGCCTCTCCTGCCTAAAATCAGGAGGACAAAATATCCCAGAAAGCCGGCTGTCCATGGTTGCAACGACGGGCGGTCTTGAGACTCTGGCGGATGACCTCTCGTGTGAGCTATGCGGCAAAGAATTGGCGTCCTTCATATCTAGCTTTGTTGCGGTTCTTCCAAATGACCCACGTGGTGGCGGCTGCAACGATCTGGTGGCAATATGACGCATTGGCCCAGATTGCTAGAAGATCGTTGAAGCTCCCACCAACCATAGCCATGCTACAACATTGGGATATGGTCGCCCATACGGTGGCCGAAGAATCTCTGTTGCGAAGGATGTGGTCGATCGTTTTCGATTGTTTTTTGACGCAGCAATGGCAAGCTACTGCTAAGCTGAAGCTGATGGTGGTGAGGATGTCGTCAGTGGGGAGTTTCTTGCAGATCGATCGCCAGACCAGGAATGACCATTTCTTTGGAATACAAGGGTGCCAGAAAGGACTCAATATCGGTGTAGGAGGCCCAGATCTTTGAACGACCCATCTAGCAGAGGCGACAGTGAATACGTCGTTGGTGCTCTCCGACCACGAGAGTGTGTCGTCGTCCGTGCCAATCTTCAATCCGAAATTTCGAAGGGCGGTAGCGGTCTCGTCTCCACTCCAATCCCGGACTCTCTGCCAATTCCAGTTGTCACCGTTGTTTCATAATTCTTTGATCTTGCTGGTAGCCGTTGCGGCCGGTAGGCAAGGGATAAGGTCGACTCCCATTCATCTTTCAAGGAATAGAGCTGACACACCTGCGCCCAGCTGAAGGCGAATCTTTGGTTCTACGAGAGTCCGACCGTGCAGAATGCGACGCCAAGCCGCGAATGCTCTGCAGTTGCTAATGGCGCTAGTCGGGTGTATGTGTTTGAAGTATCTGGCCTTCGTGAAGCATGCCCAGAGATTGCGGCCGACACGAAGCTTCCACCAAACTTTCATGGAGAAAGCGTCTACGATGTGATGCAGTCGGGAGAATCCTAGACCACCCTCGTTTGTTGGCTTGGCCATGGAGTCCCAGCTGGCACAATGGTGTTTGTCTTTAGCATCGTTGGGCCCCAAAGGAAGTTGGCGAAGAGGTTCTCGATGGAGTTGAGAACCTTCTTCGGAGGTAAGCATGCAGCGAGGGTGTACATAGGGATGGATGAGAGCACATGGTTAATCATTATGATTTTGTCGCCAGGCGATAATGTTGCATTATGCCAACCTTCTATTTTTTTTTTCTGATTTTGGCAATGAGACCTTCGAAGATGGCCGTACCTGATTTGCCGTAAACCAGCGGGCAACCGAGGTAGGAGAAAGGAGGGTAAATGACTGAGAATGAGGTGATATTGGATATTGTAGCAGTTTGCTCCCTGTTGGCCTTGTGGTGGACATAAATGATACTTTTCTGGGGTTGACTCTTTGTCCAGAGCAACGAGCGTATCTAAGAAGCACATTATGAATAGCTTCCACGGACCCCACTTCTCCGGAAGAGAAGATGAGGATGTCGTCGACGTAAACTAGGTGAGTGATGATCGGACATCCGCTAATGGTGTGAAAATGTTTGAAGTTTGGGGTCCTAGTCAGTTTGTTAATATTTCTGCTGAGGGCTTTCGCTGCGATGATAAAAATGGTAGACGAAAGTGGGTCTCCTTGCCTAACTCCCCGACTGGATTGGAAGAAGCCGGCCGCTTGCCCGTTTATCACTGTGGAGAACCACGAGTTGTTGATCGATCGCCAAATTACACTGATCCACGTTTTCGAGAAGCCGAAAGCTCTGCAGATCCAGATCATGAACTGTCAATCTAGCCTGTCGTAAGCCTTCTCCATGTCCAATTTGATGGCGATGTTCCCGCCTCTAGACGGTAATTTCATGCACGTAATCATTTCCTGTGCAAGCATAATGTTGTCTTAGATGTTTCTCCTCAGACAAAGCCACTCTGTTCTTCAAATATGATTTTGGGAAGAATGTCGGTCATGCGTGTGGCAATAATCTTGGAGATGATTTTGTTGGTGAAAGTGCATAAGCTGATGGGTCAGAAATCACAAAAAGTCTTCGGATTGTCCTGCTTGGGGATAAGGACCAGATTAGCGCAAGAAATAGATCTAGGGTACCTGGCTCCTTGGAAAAAGGCGGTCGCCGCTTCGAGGATATCTGTCTTGATGATGTCCCAATACGTGCAAAAGAAAACGTCGTTGAAACTGTATGGTCCGGGAGTGCTGTGGGAATCCAGTACCCAGACAGCTGCTTTCACTTCCTGTTCTGAGGGGAGGAGCTCCAATCGGGTGTTGTCCGTGTCATTGATGAGGAGTAGTATCTCCGAAAGGAAATCAGAGTCTCACATGAGAGTTTCTTTTGAGAATAGCTACGTATAGAAGTTAGCCGCCGCCTGTTGAATTCCCTGCTGGTCTGTAAAAATATTTTCGGTGTCATCGGCGATCTGATGGAAGTTGAGCTTCTGTCTGCGTCCCTTGACACAGGCATGAAAGTAACTGGTATTTTTATCCCCATCGCTGTCCCATTTGAGTCTGGCTTTCTGCTTCCAGAAATCGGTCTCGACATTTAAACGGAATTTGAGGATGGCTTTGGAAAGGTTCGGGGCTGTTCTGGTTACTTGTGAATTTTTCGTCAAAAAGAGGTCCTCGGCTCGTGTCATATCATCTTCGGCGGTGCGAACTGCTTGGAAAATATCTCCGAAAGCCTGCATGCTCCAAGTGGTGAGCGCTCTTCTGGTAGCCTTTAGTTTGTTGGCCACACGAATGAGGGGGTCGGGGGAGTCAGTCCTGGACCATGCGTCCTCTACGATCCTTAGGAATTGAGGGTGATGGCACCAAATTCCAGGAAGGTGAAACTATTCTTGATCTGGTTTAAGGTACGATTGATTTCGATGAGAAGGGGGCATGATCGGATTCGGTGGCATTATGGTGAGCGAGGTTGGATGTGATACGCATGTCTTTCCATTGAGCATTGATGAGGGCATGGTCCAGATAGGAGTATTGCCTGCGGGCGCCTTTCTGCATGTTACACCATGTGAAAGCGTTGCTTGTGAACTGGAGGTGAGATAGATGAGCGTTGAAGATAAAGTTATTGAAGTCTAGCATGGCCACCGGGGGGGAGGTCTGCCCCCTCCCTCCTACCCCTATCTTCTCGTCTCTGCTAGTTACAACATTGAAGTCTCCGACACAAAGCCAGGGAGGGTAGGAGGTGTTGGAGATAGTGTCGAGGAGGTCCTTCCAGAGCTGTTTACGGTCGTTGATGTCGCAGCTACCAAGGACTGCTGAGAGCAGGGCACATTTCGGAAGGGTGGGGTGCTCAATCCAACAAGAGAGAGCTTGCGTAGTATCTTACACTATGCTAATATTCACTTCTGAGGAGTGAAGGAGCCATATGTCATGTCTGCCAGCGACAGCAAAGTGGAATCCCAGCTGCAGCTGAATCGATTTGATTCTGTTGGGAGGGGGGATTTTTGGTTCTAAGATGATAAGGATGTCTATTTTATGAATTCTCTTAAGGTGCATAATCTCCTCATGGTGGGTTTATTGGCTAGGCCTCTAATATTCCAGGATAGGATGTTAGGCATTTGTCTTGTTGGTGTTTGGCGAGTTTCGCGGCCGACCTGGTAGTCATTGTCGTGGACTCGATGGCTCCTTTAGTAATATGTCTTTTGTTTGCTGATAGCTTGTCAAGGTTCTTCTTCTGGAGGGTGTTCGAGGGGTCATCTTCTGTATTGTGGGTCTCTGATTCTTTATCTGGGCAGGGAAGTGCACCAAAGTGGGTGGATGGGGTGAATGCTCCTGCGTTGTCATGCCCCAGAACTAGAATACTGGAGAGCGGAGGACAGACACAGCTAGCTACGTATATTGAAGTGTAACCCACCTCGATGTACGGTCATGACTGTCTAGATACATGAGGGTTTTACTATAAGCCAACAGTCTTTTATGGTCAATAACAAGCCTAGTGTCTCAATCTCAAGCAAGTAAATGTAACAAAATAGTAGATCATCAGACATACAAAGTAAGGTGTTCCATACATTACATATTTAAATAATCATGAAGCTAGTCATACAAAATGCGAAGACTAGCAAGTTTAAGTCGTACATGATCAACCCTAGGATTTGTCGATCATGTTACAGTCCTTAGGCAGACAGGAATGTAATTTAACACGAGCTAACACTTGCTCGGCGGCTAAACGCCTCAAAAAGTAATTTACAATTAGATTGGGAGAGCAAAATAAACCCACTCGTTGCCAGGATTGTGCCTAGTGTTCACCATCTGGCTAGAAGGCTGGAAGATCCTCGGGTCCTACTCCGAAATCTGGTCATACAAAACCAGCTGGTTCAGACCCCAGAAAGAGCAAGTTCCACACGGGAGGCTTCACTTAAAAACTAAAACCAGCACATTAGCACATAAAGACATAATGATAACGAAAGACATAAGTTAGAGAAATAAGGTGATAAACGATAAGATAACTAAAGGACTATTACAGTAGCCAAGTTACAACCCATAAACCAAACAAGGACCGGGGTTGTAACCCTTCACCTGAATAGAACTTAGTCTCTAACCAATTATCGATAATGTAAAGTATAGCAGTAACAAGCTAAAATAACCATATACTGGTCTTATCTAGGCAAGACCAGACGAGACTCTATTCATCAATAACGGCCAAGCAACGAGTACGACTTGATACTTTAACTAACTAGGGTTATCACAAGCTTAGTTACTAACAAGATGTATCAAGATGTTCCAACAGCCACAAGCCCTTTAGTCTTAATTCAGGTTATCTGGTCACAAGTTGAGAGAGTTGGATTAGGTGACTTAGAGGTGCAACACATGACGGTGCGCTAAAAATGTGCCCTACTCGACGGCAGGTTACAATTAGAACGCCCAGATAACGGGACTGCCTGTAGCTGGGAATCTCTTCATGGACTACTTGATTAATCTAGTCATTATCCTAGTCAGATTCAGTACAAGCATAAACACCCACGGTGTCAAGACGAGACATGTAGCTTATATAAGCACAAATACCCACGGTGTCAAGACAAGAGTTACTTAGCAAGTCAAGATAGTTGTCGTGATAGCATATCATGATAGATTACTTATCAAGATTACTTGTCAAAGGTGCGTCACAACGGACCACCATCAAGAATTATCATGTCAAGTTACTTATCAAGAGTGCACCACGATGGATCACTATCAAGAGTTATCATGTAAAGTTACAATGTCATGTTGTGTTCATGTAAGTGCACCCCGACGGGTCACTATCAAGGAGTTATTAGAGAGTGTACGTGTCATACCAAGATTGTGTTTAGAGCTCACAGTACATGTGCAACATGGAAAATAATATTTTAAGACTTAGTCAAGTAAAGAGTACAAACAAGGACACAAATTATACTAAGGACCATGAAGACAATAAGGACATTTGCAAAGGGTGGCACAAAGTAATCAATGGGGTGTCATGAAGAGCATGCACCCAAAAGACATGTGCTGAGAGTGGTATGCGCCCACATATATGCGTCTAGGGCTAAACCTATTATGTAAAGCATATGCTATGGAGGGTATGCACCAAGGAAAACATGCACCCATGGGCTATGCACCCACGCCTATGCGCCTATATATGGGGGGAAGGGTAAGTCAGAGAATGCACTACAAGTCTCAGGGCCTTATGTGCCCAAGCCAGGGAGCTATGCGCCCACCATTGGCACAACATGGGTGTACGGAAGGATGCAAGTCCAAGGTAAGCTATGCCCCAAGACCTATGCGCCTACATATGCATGAAAATGCCATGAAGGATTACAAGTCAGGAGCTTATGCACCATCCAATGGAGGCCATGCGCCCACATGTATGTCTATGTGCCCCCATATGGCCTTATGTGCCCACATGATTTAGCTATGCGCCCACAGGTTTGCACTCAAAAGTGTGCAAACGCTGTTCATCTTCTCCAAGTTGGCCGAGAGCACAAGTCATGAAACCCATGAACTTCCAACTCTCATAACTTGGTCAAAACACAATGAAATCTAACTTTTCAAATTCAAAGTTGTGTAAAATCAAATTCTCTACTGCATGGAACTCTTAGTTTTCGAAAACAAGATGGTTTGCTAGATTAAAATCCAAGAAAACCACAAAATGGTACATGGTTAGATCTATAAAAATATATACATAAAAATACAAAATGACAAGAACTAAACTAGCTTAGAATGTTGTATAGAAGAGATTAGAACAATAAAATAGAGGGTTCCTTCATGAAGCAAGTTGCACTTGCCTAAGCTTGGTGGGTGGAGGAATTAATGAAAGAGGAGGAGGAAGAAGTAATGGAGGAGAGAGAAGGTTGGTGGACTTTAAATGGGAGGGGGTTTAACATGATAAACCAAAGGAAATAAACCAAGCCAAACCAAAATGAACCAAGTCAAACCATGATATGTCATGATAAACCTAAGCAAGATTAAACCAAAATTAGCTAGCAAGGCAAGAGAAGTAAAAACACGTGTCAGGGTTCCGTACACGTATACTGGAAAAACGGATAACGAAAAACGGAGGTGACAACTCTACCCACCTTAAAAGAATTTTGTCCTCGGAATTTAATCAAGAGGCTAGAGATGTCGGGACAAGCTATACTAATCACGAGCAATTTACGATTAGCAGTTAATCAAACAATCATTCTTGCAAGCAAGGATTTAAAAACATAAGGCATAAGGAAGACATTATACCTTACGAGTCAAACAGGTGTGGATATCGCGTCTTTTATCATCCTCACGCTCCCACGTTGATTCACCCAAAGAGTGATGATTCCAAGCAACACGGACTAAACTAATAGTCTTGTTCTTCAGTATATTCTCTCTCCGGCCTAATATGGATACGGGTCTTTCCTCATACGAAAGGTTGGTACCAACAACCAATTCTAAATGATCAAGGACATGACTCGGATCTGGGATATAGCATCGGAATTGGGATACATTGAAGACATCATGTACCTCACGTAACGACGGCAAAAGAGCGAGACGATAGGACACATCACCTATCCGCTCTAGAATGTCAAACAGCCTTATATACCTAGGACTAAGCTTTCTTCGTACGCCAAAAAAAATGACGCCATGGGTAGGCAAGATCCTAAAAAATACATGGTCGCCGATAGAAAATTCAAGGAAACGCCGATGAGAATCGGCCCAATGACGCTAGCGATCTTGTGCAACTCGAAGATGATCTCTGACTTGTCTAACCACCTCAATAGTCCGCGTAATCATCTCTGGACCAAGCATCTGCCTCTATCCTATATCATCCCATACTACGGGGATCTACACTTTCTACCGTACAAGGCTTCAAAGTGCGCCATCTGGATACTGGCCTGGAAACTATTGTTATAGAAGAACTCCACGAGATGCAGGTGATCTTCCCATGAACCACCGAAGTCGAGTGTACATGACTACAATATATCTTTAAGATTCTGGATCGTACGTTCTGACTGACCATTAGTCTGCGGATGATAAGCTGAACTGAACTTAAGACGAGTCCCCAAGCTTCCCTGAAGACTCCGCCATAGGCTGGATGTGCTTTGTAGTAGTGCTTGATTTAATGTCCTCTCTTTTTGCAGTGATTGTAGTATATGACGTTGTTATCATATAAGATTGGTTGTGTGTGGGTCTTGTTTCTTAGCTCAATGTTGATGGATTTAGGGAGTTCTTTGGAGATGTCGAGTTTCATGTAGACTTTAGCATAATTGGCTCTGGTCGGATTCCTTGTTTCCTCCGCCATGGCTACGAAAGTGCCGAAGGAGTTGACAATCCTTTTTAGAGCTGCTGGTATGAAACATATCAGAGGTGGATTAGGAAGGGTGACCCATGCGGACACAATTGGTGAGTCCTCGATGGGGATGAGATTCTGCGACCATCTGACCACTGTCATGACTTTGGAGTCTATTTTGTTCAGGCCCCTAGTCTAGACTATCTTTTGGTCAGTCACAGAGGATAAGTGAAGAAGGATGTTTTTGGGGTCTAGTGGAGCTACGCGATACTCTGATGTAAGGCTCCATTTGGCAACTTCCTCCTGCACTCGGGCTAGCTTGGGACATCTCGAGGGGAATCGTAACACAAATGTGGACGAGAACCTCGCGTAAAGCGACTCTTGGTCCGCGGAGGAGAATGGAATCGATAAAGACTGCCCATCTGCTGGAGAAGGGTAGTCGATCTCGAGAAGAGAGACATCTGAAAGGATGGGTTTTTTTGGGCCAAACGGTCCGGGCGTACTTTGTCAGCATACGAGGAGGAGCCTGCCGAAGTCAGCGTACCCAGAGCTGAGGAGGGTTTCCCTCGCAAGCTAAGAGTACTGGGACCAGAGGAAGGAAGAAGCTCATCTGAAGGAGGCCAGCTAAGGGAGGCAGCTAATGGAGGGGGAACCAGAGGTAGAGGGCACATAGGATGCTCGGGAGGGCGCATAGGGAGTTCGAGAGGAAGAGGGCACATAGGGTGCACGCGGAGGGAAGGGTGGATGGCGCATAGGAAGAACAGGGAAGGCCACTGCTATGCGCGCAAAGGGGCGGGGCAATGACGGACAAGTAAGAAAGCGGAGGGCGCATAGTAGGAGAGGCGAAAGGGAGTTGCGGGAGAGTAGGCAGGCACATAGGGGGACAGAGCCTGTGGGCGCATATCGGAAGAGAAAGGAGGCGCATAGGGGGTAGAGCCTGTAGGCGTATGCAAGCACGGAGGGGACCCAAGGGAGAACTCCCGAGGGGGACGTATGGCTGCGCGCAACGCATGAACGCGTCTGAGCCCCGGAGGAAAGGGGGTACATGAGCGAAAAAAGATGGGGTTAAAAATTCAAACAGAGAAAGGGGGAAAGAGGAGGGGGCGGGGGAGGGGAGGACTGGGGGGAGGGGGGAGGGGTGAGGAGGGGGTGGGGAAGAGGCAGCGGGGTGATGGTGGGGGTGGGGGCGGTACAGAGGGGCCGCACTGGCAACACTTAGTCCAAGGGGTTTGAGTCATTCATTAAAGCCATCCTACACTAAATCATGTTCAACCATTTCCTCGACATATCAATATCGTCCATCCAATTAGCAACTTGCATAGTCTATCTTTTCAAACATATTCGATATAACCTGCCTATCTATTCCTCCCAAGTCAAGCATGCTACAACACGACTTGTCGCTAAACCATAATTCTTATTTTATATTCCTTAAGTCATTTATCCCAATTAACGTAATCGATCACAATGTCGTCTGACTTTAACAATGTGTCACACCCTAATCTCACGCGAGTTCGATTATCCACGGTCGAAATAAAATCACCATGCAACGCTCCCGCGGAATAATCATTCTCATCGGAGCGTAACTCTTGTTTTGAGTCTAGACTAATTTATTCTTGATACGCAGATTGGATGTCCTCAATCCTCAAATTTACTCAATCATCAATCACATGTCCGATCAATCCTAAGAATCTACCTTTGCCTCAAACCACAAGTCGAAGCAGGCCAAATTGCCACATCTTGATTTCTCGAGTTCGATCATTCCTACGACCTGAATCACCATGTCCGCGCTCACGCGGAACGATCATCCCCAAATCTGACGTGACGCATGGACAAGGCTAAATTGTGTCACAGAAAACAAGAATGTCGACATTATGGTTATCGGCGTAACCATCAAGACACGATCATTTTCTTCCAACATTTATTTCATCAAATTCCCAAGCATGGCATCCATCGAAATAATAATATTTTACACGATCGTTATTTTCCGACTCAGACTACCCCCGAGTTATCACATATCGATCTTTGATACGCCTCAATACCATTGATGATATGCATAACCTGACGATCATTATTTATGACAAATTTTGAGTCGTACGACTAATGCTATTGTCCGAACTGGATAATCTCCTCAATATTCAAGATCAGTTTTGATCAATATCCCTCGAACTAGCTATATATTCAATTCATTCAACCCAAAATTATGTATGTTCATCCGTCAATCTTAAGTCATCAAGCAACACATTTCCTCAAGTCGCATTGTTCTATGTCAACTCAATCATCGAGCAACATCTATTCAAATCCGTAGAGCCATTATTAAATATTTCAATCATTTTCGTGCATGCTATCATCCAATCGTGCTATTTTTTGTATATAATTCATATCGATTTTCTCGATCGAGTCATCCATTTGTACACCTTAACTTTTTCTTCGATTCAATTTATCCTTCCCTTATCACTTGCATTTTGTGTTCAGCGCAATTCCAATCCCATGCGCGTCGCTTCTAATACTGTTTGAATCAACTCGTCAAAATTGTCAAAATCACAACTTTACTCAATGATACTCAATCTATGGCTTTGCATGCATGCGACGCTTGCTGATAGACTCATTGGCACCCCGTATCCTTAATCGTTCGACATCTCCGAAGCTATCTCATTCACTACTCAGGGATGAAGTCATACAATAAATCCTCGAAACAAGTTTTGAATCATACTTCAGATTTTCATTCGAGCCCAAGCACGTTCATCTATATCACATCGACGATAACATCGTCTAATGACACCCTTATCGATAGTCATCTTGTATACTTGATCGAGTCTAACTCATTTTTGTCTGACATAATTTGAATTCCGCACTCGACTTTGCTAAGGTCGACACGATTCTAGGTGTATATGCCCAGCCCAACTTAGTCAACCGTACTTGTTTAAAGTTAACTTGTTCAACCAATTTTTTTCTCTTTCGTGATACTTTTTAAAATATTTAGACTTATTGTATGGACATCCCGTGAGACACTTGAGAGAGAGCGTTAATATATTAATTGTGACGACAATATCAGAGTTTACGAAACCAACATCAAAGTTAAAGAATTCAATCGAAGTCCAAGGACGTAAAGCCGTGCTCTGATACCATTATGTCACGCCCTGCTCCCATAGGAGTGATCATCCCCGCTAAGGCGTGATGCCGCGTGAGCTTAGATTGCACTCACGCAAGGCAGGTCCATAACAGCCGATTACGGGCTAAGCGACGGGGGTCGTCGTACAGAAGTTCCAAGCAGAAACAATGAATAGTCAGCAGCAAAAATTTAAAGCAAAACACAAGTCATACAAAATGCTCTTTTATTGATATTGAACAAAGATTACAATGCGGGCACGAGGCCAAATTGTAAGTCTCTCAAGCTCACTTTTCTCTCACATTACAAGTCACTCTGCTCTCTCATCTCTCAATACAAGCTTCAAGCGACCAGTGGCAGATTCTTCAGAATGGTGATGTCCATACATTATGTCATGTATAATTTCTGACTCTACGTGGTCGCATGCTTCGAAATGCCAAAGAATTCCGTGCCTCAATGCATCCAAGCGAGCTTTGCACCATCGAGCTTCTACATGTGCCTGCATATGAAAACTGTGTGGATGTCAGTACTCAACTGTACTGGTGGCGTGAGCTCCTCGCCCACCCAAACAAAATCGACACATTTACTTACTTTGTGCAGCTTAATCCCCTTTTTTGACAATCTTTCTAGTCTTGCCTTAGGATAGATTTTAGGACATAGACTTGGTCCTATTTATGTCTCTAGACTGTCATCGTGCCAATACACTGATGACTTGCTTATACTTGCCTCTAGACCCTTCTCGTGCCAACGACATCAGAGTGTCGTCTCGTGCTTATCTTTCTGACTCATAATTTGGAACGTACAACTTGTTTTGTGTCATCGACTTGGTCTGTGCTTAAAATATCGAGGCCGTGCCTCATATATCAACAAGACTTAAACAAACTTGCCTTATGGCCCTTCCTGACTTAACTTCGAAAAGACTCGATGACGATGCCACATTCATGTTGAAGTACGTATCCTTGCTATAGTTAAATCTTAGGATCCAGAATGGTGTTGCAACCGTACACACCTAACCCACGATGATTCAAGGTTAGCGCTTGCTATAATTATACCTTGTTAACCTAACTCGTAACTTGCTAGTACTCGACACAATCCAAAGGCATACACGCGGATAGCCGCTCCTATACCAACACATCTATATGACTGATCACTAGCAATATCAAGCTATACCGGATCTTTGCATACGGTGACCATTCGCGTACGAGGTACGAGCTCCCACCGAATGACCCACAGCCTATATTGTAACGGTTCACTTCAATCAAGTCGTACCATCAATGAAGGTCGTATAATATCTGCTCTTCCTCTTAGGCCGATAAGAACACGGTGCCCCGGGATCGTTCGAGGAATTCCCCGTGCACGCAAGTTGTCCAATGACCATGCAAGACTCAACTCAATCTACCAAATTCTTCCTTAATTATGACCATGCTTTCCAACTTTCTATCGAGACACCCAAGTAGCGGGACCGATCTCGACGATAACTAGTTGCGTAGACTTCCTTATCAAGACTCCCAAGTAGCGGGACCGATCACGTGAACTTCCTTATTGAGACTCCCAAGTAGCAGGACAAATCTCAGCGACAACCAGTCGCGTGGACTTCCTTATCGAGACTCGCAAGTAGCGGGACCAATCTCTAAGAACTTCTATCCTTTAAAATCTAGGAAATGACTGCTAAGTAGTCTTCCATCTTAACTTGAACATAACGTGTTCCTTTGTCTGTAGCATGCTTTTCCTTGAACCAACTGTGACTCGTGCCTTAGACTGACTTGTTCTCTAGATGATACTATCGCTCAAGTCACATACTTTATCTGACGAGCCTTGAGATTGTGGGACTATATAACTTGACAACTGTGGACACACACA
Source organism: Iris pallida (assembly GCA_029216955.1). Classification (NCBI taxonomy): domain Eukaryota; kingdom Viridiplantae; phylum Streptophyta; class Magnoliopsida; order Asparagales; family Iridaceae; genus Iris; species Iris pallida. The sequence goes on along the minus strand of JANAVB010020199.1, from coordinate 1,147,148 downwards.
AAAAGAAAAAGAAATGCTATCTTTTCTTTATTGGCGCAAGACACCACAAATCGAGTATGCCTGAGAGATCCTGCGCTGAGGATCCCCAGCAGAGTCGCCATTTTTGTGGACACACACAAAAAGAAAAAGAAAGACTGTCTTTTCTTTATAGGCGCAATGCACCACAAATTGAGTACGCCTGAGAGATCCTGCGCTGAGGATACTTGAGTACAAAAAAGAATTCTGGGGAAGGGGACGATGGAGATCGAGCGGCTGTTGCTCCTTTACTCCGTTAATGCTCCAATTACAAAAGTGGAAGAAAACCTAAAAAATTGCTAACTCTCGGCTCACTGGCAAGAAGAGCAGCAATCTGGCTCTTGAAAATGCTCTATGTTCTGTGTTTTGAAGAGGGATGAGACCCTACTTTTATAGTCATTCTTGACCTGGAATGATGATATGCGCCCACATAAAGGAACCACACTGGTTTTCATGTGGGTGTATAACCCTGCCTTGGGCACATAGGGTGTAGGCACATACAAGCTTTGAGATCGTGGGTTGGTCGTGGTGTTGACATGGCCGCATGCTTCGATGCGCGACTGCTCGTGGAGACTGATGTAGCCGTATGCTTCGGTGCACGTTTTGATCATAGCTTTGACTGAGTCAGGCTTGGGTGCATAGCCCTGTTTCAGGCTATGCACCCTCCTTCACAGGATGTTGGGCGCATATAGCCTCACAGGATGCTGGGCGCATATAGCTTCACAGGGTGATGGGCGCATATTGCTTCACAGGGTAATGGACGCATATGTCCTCCTCTGGCTTTGGGCGCATAAGGCTTGATTTGCTGAAAATTTCAAGCTTCTACAAGACCCCCTTCAAAATTTTCGATACTTGAACAAGTTCGAAATACTTTGAAAGAAGCATGGACTATCCTCTTGTGATGCAATGGGCGCATAACACGGCTTCTCTCTTTGGGCGCATAGTGTTTGGCCAGCCTGTCAGGGGGATACGACTGTTGAGATCTTTCTTAAAATCTGAACTGACAGATTCATCGGGGTAGAATTTAAAGAGGTCCATCCTTCGTACATTATCCAAGTCAGCAAGTGGCAGTCGTATATTATGCAAGGAGATGGTTCTTCATGTGGGCGCATAGGCCACTGTAGGCGCATATTGTGCAATGGGCGCATAGGCGCATAGGAAGCGGCCTGTGCCTATAAATAGGCCTTGACGGAGAGAGAGCTCATTATTACCTTCATTTAGAATTTTTTTCAGAAAACTCTTCATCTTCTTTCTTTGAGAACTATGTCTCCCAAGGTTGCGAAGAGATTCGCGAAGGGCAAGGGGGCTGCGTCGAGTGGCTCTCCTCCGGCGGCAGCGTCTTCAGCAGTCCAGGACTCGATTCTGGGTGAGGGCATGCTTCAAGAAAATAAAGTCTCGAGCGTTAATTTGTGACGCTCGGACTTTTCCTCTGCCTGGGCACTTGCGCCTAAGGCAACATACTTCTGTGAGCATCATTATGCGCTCAAAGAAGTCATGCGCCAACACTGTGGTGAGCTATGCGCCCACATGTTGCCATGTTATGCGCCTACGTGCTATGACAAGTTATGCTCCCATTTACTGTTCGTATGTTATGCGCCCATTTGCTTTGGATGCATATCTCTTTGGACGCATAGCCCCCTGGGCGTATAGCCCTTTGGGCGTATGAAAGCCTTTCAGAACTTAATTTTTCCTGCGGATTTCTGAGTCTGACTTTCTTTCTGTTCTTGCAGTAAATAGTTTGTCCCAGAGCTTGGCGGTATTCCATTTGGTTCTGCTTGTCACGTTCTTGGTACAAGCCTTATAACCGGCATGATCAGCGATGTTCAGGCGAAGATCAGTCAAGACCAGCCCACGGAACGGTCGATTACCATAATTAAACAGGACATAACTTTTCTAAAATAGATGATAAATAATGAGAAGCTCGGAGGGTCGTGCTGTTGGAAGAAGCCATACTTCCTCTTCGGTGACAGCGTAGGTTTTGAGGATGACGCAATGATATGTCTGGAAGAATTTTTGGTAGTTACGTTAAATGACCAAAGAATAGGGCAGCCATCTATGAAGCGCCAGTATCCTCTGTCGACGTTTGCTAATCTGGCTATGTAGAGGCAAATAAAATGAGACCTGACTCCTGAACTGCTTGGGGTTGTTTTTGGCAGGATCCAGTTCAACTCTGGTGACCGAAAAAAGGACACATTCAAGAGTGTCAAGGGTTCCACTTCCTATTCCATGAGGAGGCTACAACCGGGTGTTATACTGAATGATTTCCCGACTGATCTGCATCCCTATGCTGTTGAGACTCTTTCTTACCTGATGTTGACGAAGAAGGAGTCATATCAGGGCGGAAAGATGCGGCTGGAAGGCTGGAGACATCCCGTTTCGTTCTGGAGTGACCTTACTGGATGGGTGCTCTCAACTTATGGGGCCACCCTAAAAGCTGTCGGTCTCTTTTATGCTGTCAGGGCCATCCAGTATAGAATTAAGGTTAACTAGTCGATGTTTGTCTCTTTGGCAGAGCTGTACAACCATCATACGTGCACCTTCTTCACTCCAGGCGGAGAGATGAGTTTGGCTCTGTACAAGATACAGGCGGTGTCCAAACTTCCCTGGGGGAGGAGCCATATGCAGAATACGTCTCCAGTGATGTAGAGATCTTAGATTTGGAGAAGGAGAGCTCAAATATGATGAATGTGTACAAAGAGTTACTTTTTCACTTCTTCATTTGTCACCAGACTACGAAGAAGGGTAAGACCGAGGGGTCCATCCCGTATACGAAGTCTTGGACCAACTATGTTTTCACCAGAGAATGGGGGAATGGCTCAGTCTCCTTCTCGCCACCTAAGCCCTTGACGATCTATGAGATAGATCGGCTGATGACCGTTCACGGAGCCACGGATGCCGTAGATAAAGATGATCCTGAGGGAAATTCCCTGATTTATTATTTTTTCAGACAAGCCGAGTTCAAAATGTCAGAAAAGGCGGTGCTTGCCGCTTTTCTGATGATATGGCTTTGTGACTGCGTAGTCCATGGTGGTTCAGGGTCTGTTGAGAGAATCAGCCGGGGAATGATACTTCCGACTGTAAAGCTGGCGTTTAGACACCGTCTTGCATTGCTTCCCGCGATGGTCTGTGCCATTTAACGGGGTTTGCGTCATTTTGTTGTGCACGTGATAACATCCGAAGGCAGGAAGGACTTTGCTAGGACTGAGTTACCCGTCCACTACTTGATGGGGTGGCTAGTTCTGCATTGTCCCAAATTGATGAACGCCGGGCTGATGGCAGATTATTTGCCGGGAGATGCCTTCATTCAGAGGCTCGGAGACACATTGGACCATTTCAGGGGTGTATGTTTGCAGGAAGGCTCTGAGTTTTCTGCAGAATTACAAATTCTTCAGAGTATCGCCTTCATCTGGCAGTGGTCACGCGGGAGACACCCTAGTAGATGAGGGAGCACTCACTACTAGTCTTCCTATTGGAGTATTCCGTTGGCTCCAATCCATTAGGCCTTCCCACCTAGTATACAGGAACAGGAACCACACTTTCCTGGAACCTTACTTGCCAAGCCGCTTTACACTGCAATTTGGCTACAGCTAGGGGTGAGAAAATACCGACTGCTACCGAAATATCGATCGAATACCGATTAAAAATATTCCGAAAAAGCGAACCAAAATTATGTACCGATACCGAATTACCGAACCGATTAAAATATGGTATAATGGTAGTGGTAACGGTTTGAATGTAATACCATACCAAAAATACCGAACCGAACTAATTTTATATATATATATATATATATATATATATATATATATATATTCCGTTAGAATGTTGTGAGTGATTAATTTTATATTACACTTTTTCATTTTTATCTTTGTTTTAGTTGAAAATTAGTTTGTTAGAACTTAGAATGAATTTTGGTGGACTTGAAGTTATGTTAAGAATGCTAAGAATTGAGTTTTGGTCTTTTGAACTTATATTTTTGTGTTTTCATATAATTTTAAAATGAATTTTAGACTTATACTAAGAATTAAACTTAGTGATCGTGTTTGATCTTTTAAGCTCTTTTTTAGGTGTTTGCGACTTGTTACATATTATTCTAATAAATTTGATTAATTGCTTGCATGGTAGAGGCTTGGCTTTGAAATTTAATGCTTCCAAAAAAAAGTAAAAAAATATTTTTTTAGGTTAAGAGGTTCATATTAAGTGTGTTGATTGATCAAACGTTAAATGGTAAAATATCGATACCGAACAAAAATCGACCGAATACCGATTTAACCGAAACCGAAAAAAACCGATTCTAAATGGTACGATATTGGTATTAATTTTTTAAATACCGATTTAAAAAAATACCAAAAAATCCAACCAAATACCGACCGATTATACCGACGCTCACCCCTAGCTACAGCCAGCTTCTTTTGGACAATCCCAGCCCTCATCTCCAGTCGATAGGGAGTTTAATCGACGGAGCGCGTGCATGGGGCTACTATAATGCTGGATGTACAGGTGAGATTTTTACTTTGCCCGAAGATAAACCCGACACCCACATGTTCTTTGCTGCTGCTAAGTTCTATATCCAGGTCAATACCTTTCTTTCTGGGTATGGCCGTGAGCATAGTTTTATATCGGGGACCAAGCTTGCCCCTACCCTTGCTGACATAGGACGAGCACATACAATGGGGAGTAGCAGAAAGGAAGTCATCGCGCCCACAATTGAACCAGTTGTAGCACCGCAACAGAGAATTGTTGATGAGCCTATCATTGCAGTGCCTTGGAGAGCGGACACTGAAGAACCTCTTCCTACTGTTCCTTATAAGAGAAAGGCTCACACTGGGCTGGTGTCACGGCCAAAAAGGACGAAGGTGGTTGTTTCCCGGAGGAGGAAGGTTGCGGACGTGGGTGCCGGCTCGCCTCCTCCCAAAAGGTCTTCTCTTCAGACGGTGTTGCAGGCCGTTGCCATTCGGGAGGTAGACGCTCTCCTAGACTCCGTAGCCATTCTGGTCAAGCCTTTGGAAGCTTTCTCATCTTTGCGTTTGTCCTTTGCACATGACCTCGAAGTTGCAGCCGAGACAGGTGCTTCCTCATCTGAGGAGGTGGATGTGACGACAGAGCCCCATGCTCGTCCTCGACTGATAGATAAGGGTGGTTCTTCTTCGACTATAAGACTTGAGCAACGGGGTGATCAAGGCGAAGGCCCAGACCCTGACGGCGATCAGAAGATTAGTTTCTCCTACGACATATCTGTGGGGGATATGTCTGCAATAGGAACTGCGATAAAAGAGCTGGACGAGAACCAAGTCCAATTGGCTCATCCTCCTGCGGTACGTTGCCTCTGCGCCTCTCTTCGGATGAGATTTTTAGACTTTGATTTTGCATGCTCCTCGTGAGGCTGACCACGACTGTATGTTCCCTCGCAGATAAGGGGAGAGAACCCCTCGTGAAAGTAGTCCCCACCATTGGAGAAGGGACAGAAGTTGTTCCTGACTCCTCCAAATCCGTTGCTGTGGAGGGAGCTGCTAGCGAGCCGGTGTTGGCTTCAGAAAGAGAGGTCGAGCAGCCTGCTGAGGGGGCTGTTGCTGAATCCACTCCTGTTCCGACTGAGCTTGTGGAAGAAACTAGGCCTGATGCTGCACGGGGCCTTGACATTATTCCCCTTGAACAGTCCGGGCCTGCTCTTGGTTTCCCTGAAACCAAGGTTGACGGTGCAGTCCAAGTTGGAGTTGAGCAAGCCGAAGGTACGAAATTACAACCTTTTCGTATTTTCCTTCATCTTTTTCTGGTTTACTGATGTATATTATTTTCTCAGTCAGGTTCGGCTTCTTGTCAGGCGTTCCTTCCAGAAGTGGAAGAAACTTTCCAAGCCACTTCTCCGACGACCTCCACCGAGGATGAAGAGATGGCCCAGGAAGTTGTCAAAGCTTTCTACTCCGTATTGAAAGTGAAGCTTCCTGGGGTCCTGAATCAGAATGCCGCCTTCGGTCCTGTAAAGGCTGTTACAGAGGGCCAAGTGGCGGCCCTCGAGAGCATAGCTGGCTATGAAGAGCGGGCCAACACTCTGAGGAAGGTCCTGAATGACCTGGAGGGTCAGGTGGCCAGGTTCTGAGACATCAAGCAGCGGAGCCCGACGTCAATGTTCCGTACAGAGGATGACGCTTTGATGACGGCTCTTGCGAAGGAGAAGGCCACCTTCCAGGCAAGGAAGGATGCCCTCGTTCAAGAGATTGGCGAGCTGGCTGACCAGTATAGCCAGTTTAATGCTGCGAGTGAGGCCCGTGCTGCCTCGAAGAACAGGCTGGCTGCACAGATCACAGAGAAGTATAATCACATTACGCAGATCAAGAATGAGATCGCCCAGATGAAAGCTGACTTGAGGGCGGCGACATCTGAACAAGAGGATTATCTATCCCAGGCTGCCATGACTGCCACCACTTCTGTAATGGCCATTGTTCGTATTACGTATTTTATATACGTGTACGTATTTAGACCCGTATTGCATGTCTCTCTGCTTGATTTATTTTTGGCATTTCTTTGATTGGTTTATCTTGACTTGGTTCGGCTTGGTTTTGCTTGGTTCAGTTTTTATGTGGACCAAACCACTTCCACCTACCACCACCTTCATTAAATATCCCACCACATATTTCTCTCTCTTCATTACTTTTCTTCTCTGCCATTACTTCTTCAACCACCAGGAAAGAGAGAGAGAGAGAGAGAGAGAGCTTAGGCAAGTACATCTTGCTTCATGGAGGAAGTCCATTTTTATTGTTCCATTGTCTTTCTCATGTGTTTCTAACCCACTTTAGTATTTGACATTTTTTATTTTTATGGTTAAATTCTTGTAAATCTAGCTTTGTGGTATTTTTGGTTTCCGGGAGTTTGATCTATCAAACTTGCATATTTTGCTAGTTGATGATCCCATATTACAGATAATTTCGTTTGGTCCAATTTGACCTACGGGAATTGCTGAGCCGCATAGTCCAACCTATCTCAGCCGCATGGCCTATGAATGCAATAGCAAGCATTTAGTTTACATGTATTATTTAATGCAATACTAACAGTCAGCCGCATGTGCCACTTGGTTGTAGCCGCATAAGCTTGAAATAATGCATTAGATGCATTAAATAATACATGGCCTTAGTCTTCAGCCGCATGCATATTAATGTATTATACCAATACATGCAATATTTTAATGAATAATTTAATACATACAATATTTTAATGCATATTCCAAATACATACACTAAAGCATTCAGCCGCATGCCTCTTTGGCATTCTCCAAATGCTTTCAGCCGCATGGAGGAGCAAAGTGAGCCGCATGCTTATGCAAAACATTAAAATGTATTATAATAATGCATTATATCACAAGGCCAGCCGTATGCATTCAATACATTCAATGCATTCAATGCATTATAATAATGATTCATGCATTAATGCATTATAATGCATTATAATCCATGCATTATAATGAATGCATGCATTAATGTATTATATTATAATGCAAGCCTGTATTTTATATTTAATATCAAAGTAAGCTGCATATGGCATGGTAAACGCATTCCTTTAATACATTTTATTATTATTATTATTATTATTATTATTATTATTATTATTTTCTCATTCTTTTAATTGCTTAGCCGCATGGGCAAGTGACTGCTGTCGCATGAAAATTTTTCAAGCCGTATGAGTCCCCCACAGCCCTTGCACCTTCTAATATTTAATTATTAAATGTGCACTTGTACTAAATTAATTATTCCCGGACACGATGGTGACCCGTTGTGGTGCACTTTTGACAAATGACCTGACATGCTAGTGGTCTAACGTGGCGCACTCCTGACAGTGAACATGACATTATATATATTTTTTGAAGGCTGTTGCGACGGCTAGCATGACATGACATGATTGAATGGCCTGGACACCGTAGATGATTGTGTTTGTGCAATTAAACCGATAATGTTTGCATCATGTCTAGGACAGGGATCCCTGAGTACCACGGTCAGGGATACCTGCTGTAAATGGATAAGGCTAATAACTAGAATAATTGAGTAGTTATAAGAGATTTCCCTAGCTACAGGCGATCCCGTTATCCCGACCACCATTGTGGGACTTGCAGCCTGCCGACGAGTAGGACACAAGTCCAAACTCACTGATATATGGAAAGAACGATGTACTGCTTAATGAACCCAAGTCGCCTGGATAACCTAGATTAGCTGCAGGGCTTGTGGCTGGAGGAACATCTCACTGCATGTTGTGATAACCCTAGCTAGCTAATATAGAAAGTCGTAGTCATTGATTGGCCGAAAACGATTGTATGGTGTAGTTTCAGTGCTCGATTATCGCAGGCTTGATCGTATGATTATTACTTTTAACAATAAAGATCAGAGGCTAAGTTCGGTTCAGGCGAAGGGTTACAACCCCGGTCCTTGTTTGGTTTAAGGGTTGTAACCTGGCTCCCGGAGCAGTTCTAAGCCCTCTCTTCGTTTATTGTATTATTGCACCCCACGTCACGCTTGTAATGCTTTTACCTTACCAACAAGATTTGGAGACGGAGTTCTATTCAGGTGAAGGGTTACAACCCCGGTCCTTGTTTGGTTTAAAGGTTGTGACCTGGCTACTTGAATGGTTCCCTCGTACTCCATTATGACTTTTGTTATTCATTTACTTTCAGTTCTTTTAACTACTTTAATATATTTTCTGATGTGATGGTTTTAGTTCTTAAGTGAAGCCTCCTTTGTGGCACTTGCTCTTTCTGGGATCTGACCCAGCTGGTTTTGTGTGGCCAGATTTCGGAGCGGCTTCAGAGGATCTACCGACTTTCCAGCTTTATGGTGACCATCAGACGTGACCAGGGCAACGAGTGGGTTTATTTTTGCTCTCCCACTCTATTGTAAAAATTTCATTTTGAGGCGTTTAGCCGGCGAGCACCTGTTAGCTCGTATTGTACACCTTATTATTGTCTGCCTACGGGCTGTAACATGATTGACAGATCCTAGGGTTGATCATGTGTGACTAAACTCTTGCTAGTCCTCACATTTTGTAATGACTAGCTTCATGATCAGCTGGATATGTAATATTTGGGACGCCTTACTATTGTATATTTGGTGATCTTATATCTTGTAACTTTACTTGCTTGTTTGAGATTGAGACATTTAGGTTTGTTAATTACCATAGAAGACTGATGGATTGTAGTTAAACCCTCATATATCTAGACAGCCGTGACCGTATAGTGGGATGGATTCCATTTCATTATACGTAGCTTGCTATGTATGCCCCCGCTCTCTAGTACTCTGGTTCTGGGGCGTTACATAGTTTAAGTGGTGGCCCATGCAGGTCTTGTAAATCAAGATATGTGAGGGTTTACCGAATAAATGTCTCAATCAACACTTGTCTTTGATCTCTGCCCGTATCTTCTAATCCCTGAGATTCTTGACCTGATCACATGCTTGTATCGTTGAATCTGTCTTGGTCTTTCCTTATTGTACCCAATGTCGTCTTCTTCAGCGGCATTGTTCCTGGACCTGCCGATCAGCAAGGCGACGCACCTCCCGTGGACCAACAGCAACCAGAAGACCAGTCCCAGCACTCAGGAGCAGCCTTCCGAACCATGCCTTCCGGAGATCCAGAACCCCCGGTGCAGTCAGCCCAGCCCGCGAGGCAGGACGATGGAGCCTTGGTTGGACTTATCAGGGAGTTGCTTGCATCGCAGGATCGTCGAGGAGATGCCTTGCATCAGGCAGTAGCAGATGCTCTTGGCAGAGGTGGACACCATAGAAACAGTGCAGCGAACAGTTTCAAGTGCATGAACCCTCCATTCTTTGATGGCAGCGAAGACGCTATCGCTGCTGATGCATGGCTTCAGGACACAGAGGTGATATTGGAGGCAGCGAAGACCCCAGAAGACGAGAAGGTGGTCGTGGTGCACCTGCAGTTATTAGATCTAGCCCGCAGCTGGTGGGAGGCACAGGCAGTTGGATTGGTGGCACCTATTGCCTGGGCAGTATTCCGTGAGAGGTTCCGGATCAAGTACTTCAATACGGTGGCTCGGTACGATCTTCAGACCAACTTCACCAATTTGAAGCAGATGGGCAGGACGGTCGATGGGTATGTGGCCGAGTTTTCCAGACTTAGTCGGTTTGCTCCCACCTTGGTGGCGACCGAGTTCGATAAAGCCCAGCAATTTTAGCAGGGACTCCACCTGGAGATTTGCTGGCAGTGGAGCAGTTCGAGCATCAGACTTTTGATGCGGTATTGAGGGCGGCTAGGAGGCATGAGTATACCTTCCAGAGGATTGTGGACAGGACCGGAGGTCGAAAGCGATCTCACGGCCAGATGAATCAGTTATCAGTACCAGCCCTGGCAGCTAGAGCTTTGACCATTGGAGCTCCGAGAAGGGCAGCTTCAGTTGCGTCGATTCAGCATTCAACCCCGACGTATCCTCAACAGCAGAAGCAAAAGCAGTCTTTGTCCATGGGCTGCTCTTATTATGGGAAGCCTAGACATGTTGTTTCAGAGTGTCGCAAGGCTCGAGGATTGTGTTTGCTTTGTGGAGCGCCAGACCACAAGGTAGGGTCCTGCCCGTTCAGGACTTACTCATCACTAGCCAGGACCAGTTCATCAGTTAGGGAACCAGCCCCAGTACCAGACCAGCCGTAGTATCCATCCCCGAGGCCGTTGCCGACGCAGACCCAGGCTTTTCATCAGCAAAGGCCTCAGCAGTTTGCCCAGGCGCAAGTTTAGAATAGGCAGCGAGGATTCTAGCAGAGAGGGCCGGCACCTAGAGGACATGGTCAAGTGTTGGCTTTGACCATGGGAGAAGAAGGAGTGGCACCAGGTGAGATAGTAGCAGGTACTATTCTCGTCAACACTTTTCCGACTTCAGTGTTATTTGATTCTGGTGTATCGCATTCATTTGTCTGCACGATTCGCGACACGGATAGGGCTGGAGCCCGAGTCATTATCAGTAAGGCTCAATATACTTACTGGTAATGGTCTTGTGGGAGTAGATAGAGTGTTTTTCTCGTGTCGAATCGTGGTTAGCGGTAGAGAGTTTCCCGCTAGGCTGATAGACTTTCCGATGACCGATTATGAGGTGGTCTTAGGAATGGATTGGTTGAGAGACCAGTATGCTAGGATAGACTGCCATATTGGCAGAGTTGTTTTTAGCATTCCAGGCGAGCCGAAGTTTTCCTTCTCTCGTGACGAAGTGGAACCTTCTCCTCCATTATTGCGGATGGCCGTAGCAGCAGTGCAGTTACCCCGGATAGCCGAGGAATTTCCAGATGTTTTCCCGGAAGAGCTTCCAGGGATGTCGCCAGAGCGGGAGATCGAGTTTACTATCGACTTGATTCCCGAAACAGCACCAGTGTCAGAGAGAGTCTATAGGATGGCACCGTCAGAATTGGAGGTATTGTACAAGATGATTGAAGAACTCCGGACCAAGGGATTCATTCGTGCCAGTGGATCGTCTTAGGAAGCCCCGATGCTTCTTGTAAAAAAGAAGGATGGTACGTCCAGATTATGTGTTGACTATCGTACCTTGAAATCAGTGACAATCAAGAACAGATATCCTCTCCCTAGGATAGATGACTTGTTTGATCAACTCAGAGGAGTGGCAGTATTCTCGAAGATTGATTTGCGGTCAGGGTACCACCAGATCAGAGTCGGAGAGCAGGACATCCCGAAGACAGCTTTTCGATCTAGATATGGGCATTGAGAGTTCCTTGTTATGCCCTTTAGAGCGACCAATGCGCCGGCGGTATTCATGGACCTCATGAATCGTATCTTCATGCCTTATTTGGATCAGTTCGTGATCATGTTCATAGACGATATCCTCGTCTACAGCAAGAGTGAAGCGGAGTATGAGAAGCATCTTAGAATTGTCCTCCAGATTCTCCGGGAGCACCAGTTATATGCCAAGTTCAGTAAATGCGAGTTCTGGCTCGATCGCATTTCATACTTGGGTTATATCATCACCAGAGGGGGAGTTGAAGTGGATCCCCAGAAGATAGTGGCTATCAAAACCTGGCCAGTGCCCAGCACAGTTGCAGAAGTTCGCAGTTTTCTTGGATTAGCCGGCTATTACCGGAGATTTGTTTCAGACTTTGCTCGGATATCAGCACTATTGACACAGTTGACCCGCAAGGATGTGCAGTTTACTTGGACTGCAGAATGTCAGGAATCCTTTGAGAAGCTGACGCGAGGCTTGATGACGGCACCCGTTCTCACCCTTCCAGATGGGACCGGAGGATTTTCAGTGTACTGTGACGCTTCAGGCAAGGGTTTAGGATGTGATTTGATGAAGTATGGGAAGGTAATAGCTTATGCGTCACGACAACTTCGTGATCATGAGAGAAATTACCCAACCCACGACTTAGAGCTGGCAGCAGTAGTGTTTGCACTTAAGTTGTGGAGACACTACCTGTATGGAGATAGGGTAGAGATTTTTACCGATCACAAGAGCCTGAAGTATGTGTTCACCCAGAAGGACCTTAATATGCGCCAGAGAAGATGGCTAGAGCTACTTATGGATTATGATATCAAACTACAGTATCACCCTAGGAAGGCCAACGTTGTGGCAGATGCATTGAGCAGAAGAGCCGGAGTTTACCTGTCACGACACGCACCCACTGTGAGGGTACTGTAGAAGCATGGAAATTCACAACTAGAAGACCCATGCGACAGACAATCTATACGTCAGAGCTCGGACAAAACAACAAAAGCAGCAAATATAGACATGGAAAGAGAACTTTTTATTTTCACACATAAAAGTTTATTACATGTCTAGAGAAGGCTGTACAAAGGAAAACTTCTACAAAGGAAAGATCCTAAGTCTACGGCCAGCAGCCACCATGCGCCCCCAGGCAGGCGCAGCAGCCACTATGCGCCCCCACGCAGGCGCAGCGGCCACCATGTGCCTCCAGTCAGGCGCAGCATCACCATGCGCCTTCAGCAAGGCGCATCCCTTCAGCAGCTCTGTTATGTGCATCCCCAGTTATGTGTATCCCTTCAGCAGCCCAGTTATGTGCTGCTCTTCCAGCCAGGCTCACCTGATAAAATGCTTCGACTAATGAAGAATTTAACCCTCTGGCTGGAACCAAGGAAGAAAGAGCCTAGCACCGCCATTCTGATCTACGGCTCTTCCGGAACAACGGAGACGAGGCCCGAGCATCCCTATCTTTGGATGCAACAGGCACCTTTCGCCTACCTCGGAAACCCTCGACTCCGTCTTTTGGATGTAACAGTCACCTTCAAGTGCAGCAACGACGACATGGCGTCTCATCTTCACCCTCGGGAGAACTTCGTCAACAGAATGCACTAGAGTACCCAAGTTCATGATTAGAAATACATGAGAGAACGAGAAGCAAACCTTCTCTCCATGCCACTATTTATAGGCTGGACAGATCAAACCCACGCACCAAGTGGATGGCTCTCCGAATTCTGAGCAATGAACTTGCATTTAATGGATGAACCGGACGCCTCGAATTCAGCCAAACGGCTATTTAAAGCACTCGAGGAACGAAACAGCCGCACGCGCCCTTCGACTTCAGGCGCATCACACAGATGCGCCTTTCAGAGCCAAGCGCATCGCAGAGGATGCGCCCCCATGCGTCCCAGTGGAACGCCAATCGACGCGCCCCCTCAGCTGCCCATCGAATGTCACAAACATTAAATGCTGAACTGACAGAGTTGGCAGCACATTTCCTAAAGTCTGAACGGTCGGCAGCTTTTTCAGAAGACGAAGCGTCGGCAACGTCAGCATCATCATGACTTTACTCCGACGGCTACTGCCACGTGGCCACTCAACCACCCGCATGCGCCTCCACGGCCATGCGCCCAAATCCGCATGTGCCTCAAAAGCCATACGCCCCAGACTGCTCTCTGATCCCAAAAGACAGAAAGAAAGTCGCCTGCATGCGCCTCAAAAGCCATGCGCCCAGAATGGTTCGTGACTCCTAAAGGTTACGAGCCAAAGTCTCCTCATGCGCCCAATCCAAGGCGCATCCTACCAGATCATTCCCCACCAAATCCGAGATCTCCGAGCCATGGGTCGATGACACATGTCCTTTGACTCAACTCATCCAAGATCTCAGCAACAGAAAGATCTTCTTCTCTGCTACGTGCCGGCTCACAACTACAGTATGAAGAAGTCAACCCCTCGATCAGGGCGCAACACCCATGCGCCTCCATCAGCAATCAACACGTGGCGTCCCCACGCACCGGTGCATCCTACAAACGCGCGCATGAGCAGCCAACCTGCCCAGCTATAAATAGAGGAATCATTTCCTTCTTCCACACACACACAGACAGATACGAACGAACATACCACTAGAGAGGCAGATACAGACACTCAACTTCTTCCTCCTCTCAGCAAGCTCCAGTACCCAGAGCAATCCAAACCTTCAGAGAACCGATAACCGTCGTCAGCTCGTCAACGGAGTCAACGCATTACCACTCGCTCCATCGGCACAAGGGACCCAGATTAAACAAAAGTGTACTTCTAGGGCTACATCTAAGTCCTATATTGTAACACTGTTCTGTTTGTATTGAAATTTACAATCAAAGAATTTTAATGGCAAACAAGCTGGCGACTCTGCTGGGGACTTCTTTCTCCTCCACCGAGAAAGTTGTGTCGCAAGCCGACGACGTGAAGGTGGGCTCCTCCCACAAGACGCTGGTCATACGCCTCAATCAACAGGCGTATGAGGAGTTCATATCTGAAGGCAGTGCGAGTCCTTCAAAGTGGCTACCGAAGCCGAAGAAGACCCGCCGAGTCTGGGTGCGCAAGGTCGACGCCTCGGGCACCACCACCGAAGGGGATGCGCCAATCCAGCCCTCCCTTCCGACTGACGTCCTCAGCAACCAAGATGCGCCCGCTGATGCAGCACCTCTCTCGGGGAAACGTGTGGCTAACCACATTCCCCAGCCATCTCCCTCTCAGGCGAGGAAGATGCGTCGACGGAGCAGGGGAACAGCTAATGCCCCGTACATCGTCTCCGATGTGCCACAGAAGATCTCTGTCTTTGACAGACTCACTCACTGCAGTGGCGAGGAGAATTTGGATTCTGAGTACTACGTGTCCCAACGGCCTGGTACGAAGAAGTCTAAGACAGCACGGGCCATGCGTCCCAAACGTGCTATGCCAACAACAAGCCAGAAGCATGCGCTCACAATCATGTGCGTTGCTGATGGTAAGTTGTACAAGGTCGGCTCGAGTGCTGCGACGTCGAGAACGAGCCGATCTTCAAAACCCTTGTCTCACTTGGGCGCATCTACTGTGTGCACAACCAAGTCGAACAAGACAAACAAATGTTGTGGTTCCCCCTACTGATCGGGATGCCTGTTTGGTATCAGATCAGGGGGTGCAGCACTCACTTGACCACTCCAACGCTTGGCCTTGCCATGCGCTTGAAGGAGGTGCGAAGGTAGCACTCTCCTCCAACGACCTGCGTAACGTGATCACTCACAAACGCCGATCAGGAGAGTCGACCAACAAGCATGATACGCCTCTCACGGGGCATACTTGTGCGGTGGTCACCATCAACTGCTGTTGCAAGGAGGCAGTACCACCAAGGCAGTCAGTCTTTCAGCGACTGCAGTCATCGACACCCCTCCGACATCGCCTTGTGAGGAAGGTGTCGACAGAAGAGGAGCCAAGGGTTGCTTCATGCAACGTGATCTCCAACTCCTCGTCAGTCCGAAAAATGACCGACAATTCCTCGTCCTCATCCAAAAGCCAGCCGAGGAAAACCAAGGCGGCTGTCTCGTCCTCCGGAGTGTTCGAAAGCACTCGGTCGAGGAAGAAGTTCTTGGAGAAAGCTGGGGGTAGTCAGACCCTTGTCGAGCCTCCTTCCGAAGACGAGTGTGTCCAAAGCACACTTGGGGCAGATCCTCGAGGCGAAGTCAGCCTCCCAGAAGCCCCTGAAGACAAGGATATCCCCCAGAACATAGCTGGGGGTAGCCTAGCATCTGCGGACCCGAGTTCCGGAGACGAAGAGGCCCTTCAAGACGAAGCTGAGGGTAATCAGACCCTGACAGATGAGCCCGTCAAGAATGACCTCTAGAACGTGGCTGGGGGTAGCCCAGACGAAGCTTCAGGAGAGGCAACTCCCTTACAAGGGAGTGAGGCCGAGAGTGAGGCCTCAACTCATCCATCCACTCCCGGCCATGTCGTGATAGTGAACGTGACTGAGGTTGATGTCGAGTCTGATGCGCCGCCGCAGGACATCGTCCAGCGCATAGACACATTAGAGGGTGGGCTCAAAACCCTCTCTGCTTCCATGCAAACACTGACTCGGGCGGTGTTTGAAATACGGTCGGCCTTGACCCAAACGCCTTCGACCGGTCCTGACCCAGGGGCCAATGGGGAGTCGAGTGTACCCCTTCAACGGGTACCCTCAGGCACAGACCGCCGAGAAGTACCCCGGACGTATGAGCCCTTAAACGCTCAACTCCAGGTGGTACCACATTCCCCAACTCCCAGCTCCACGGAGGATGTGGCTGAAATGATCAAGGATTTACGGGAGCGCTTTGAATCCAAGAACAGGCAAGAGGAGCGCCAGAAGATGGGCATCCCCCAACCCTATCCCCTCGAGTGGAACAAGGTGGTTTATCCTCCAAAGTATAAACCACAAACACTGACGCCATACGACGGAAAGGACTCTCCGCGTCGCTACCTCACATACTTCCAGTCCCAAATGGGACATCTCCCGAAGGAGGATGCGCTCCTCACTAGCATATTTGTTGGAGCATTGAAGGGAGTGGCGTATGACTGGTACTGCAGCCTCCCCGACAATTCCATATCATCCTTCGACGATTTGACGCGCCTCTTCCTTGACCGCTTCTACGACGGCGGGAAGGATATGACGACGGCATCCCTCATAGAGATACGTCAGAAGGAAAAGGAAACGGTTCGGGTGTTCATCGAACGCTTCCGACAGGCCTGCTTCAGACTTCCTCCAGGCATGCCGTAACATGCGCTCCTCTCCTCTTGCAGCATGAACATGCTGCCTGCAGTCAAACTCTGGCTCAACTCTACTCTCCCACCCGACTGGAGCTCCCTGATCATCGAAGCAGAAGCCGCAGAAAAGAAGGCGGCCAATGCACGCCTTCTGGGGGTCAGCTTCTCTGCCTTTGATGACAAGGAGAAAAGGTCTACAGCCAACAACCCCGGAAGTAAGACAAAGGGGAAGCAGGCATTGACTGTTAATGTCTCAAAAGGCGCACCTGCGCCTACTCAGAAGCCTCCACTTGCACCAAGGCCCAAGGAGGTTTATTCGTTCAACGACGAAGACACCCTGTAACTTTTTGAAATACTAAAGCAGGGTGACAAGATCAAGCTACCGGACCCAAAGCGGCCCGATGAGGTTGGGAAAGTGGACAACCCGAGGTACTGTTACTACCATCGGTTTGTCGGACACCCGACCAAGGACTGTTATGTCCTCAAAAATTACATCCAGCGCATGATCAATGCGGATGTAATCTCCGTCGACTACGAAGAGAAGACGGTGTCAGCCAATATGGTGTCACTCCAGTTCGGCACCTTGTCGCCGACTACTACACAAGATGGCGTCGTCCCCATCCCTAAGGCGACAATGGAGGTGGTTAACTTACCACCTACCCGTGACAATGTGAGTGGACTCATCCCACTCACCACATCTCGAGGAGAGATCCTATGGGTCCACCCCGACCTCGTCTCCGAGGTGACTCAACCGGAGGTACGTCCTACCTCTAAATCCAAATGCAGGAAGATCAAGTCTTGCCGTATGGTCTCTTCTTCAACAGAAGAGGCACTTCCTGTGCAGACGCATGCACAACAGAACGCCCAATCCGACGAAGCTGCCGTCGAGGTGGTGCCTCCTTGCACCGTCCCTGCTGTCCAGGAAGAGGGCCCGTCTAAGCCCTCAGCAGCCAATAAGCAGAAGCAGGTGGAGGCTCGTTTCTACAGGCCTCTACGAAAGAAGAATGCTTCGGGGCTAGCCAAGCCCCACAACTTCGACATAATGGCACAACTGGCCAGTACTCCTGCCCGTCTATCTTTGTTCGCGCTCCTGCGTCTTTCCAAAGACTCCCGAGAAGCTCTCTGTGAAGCTCTGAAGGATGCCGAATCCTTTCTCAGTCAGGTCAAGCAGCCTGAAGACCTCCCAACTACTTGTGCGCACTGTCATTGTGCGGATGAAGTTATCCCAAACATAACGTTCACCCAAAAAGATATGCTGCTCAAGCACCACCGACATAACCGGCCGCTGTATTATACAAGGTATGTCGGTTCAGTCAAGGTGAACCGGATTCAGATCGATTCGGGGTCTTCTCTCAGCATCATTCTGAAGGCACTGTTATCAACAGTGGGGATCCCAATGTACCGGCTGGCGCCCTCCAACACAACCATCAGTGGCTTCAATGCTAGCAAAAGCGAGCCACTGGGCAAAATTCGACTGAAGTGTCACATCGGTAACCTCAAAACTGAGGTGACCTGCTATGTGGTGGATGCCGAGGTCAACTACAACATCCTGCTTGGTCGACCATGGCTACATGAGTACATGGTAGTACCATCTACGCTCCACCAATGCATGAAATATGTATCCACCAACGGCGTTATCAGGACGGAGTTCGCAGACATCGATCCTTTCAAAGGGATTGAAGCCTACTTCACCGATTCTGACTTGTACAAATCACTTGACGAGGAGAAAGCCAATGATGCTGATGATGAGGCAGAGACGGCAGCCACTGAAGTGTCACATCGGTAACCTCAAAACTGAGGTAACCTGCTATGTGGTGGATATCGAGGTCAACTACAACATCCTGCTTGGTCGACCATGGCTACATGAGTACATGGTGGTACCATCCACGCTCTACCAATGCATGAAATATGTATCCACCAACGGCATTATCAGGACGGAGTTCGCAGACATCGATCCTTTCAAAGGGATTGAAGCCTACTTCACCGATTCCGACTTATACAAATCACTTGACGAGGAGGAAGCCAATGATGCTGATGATGAGGCAGAGACGGCAGCCGGGCCGGACATGGAGCCTGAGATGACTCCCGATGCCCCTTTGAAGATCCAACTCAAAGGCAAACCGCCCCAGAAGGTGCCTCCAATGAGCATCAAGCTACCAGGAAAAGCACCAACTCCTGAAGCTCCCCTGAAGATACACCTCAAAGGGAAGCCGCCTCAAACATCGGCTCCCCTGGTGGTAAAATTACAGGGAAAGGCACCAATCACTGGAGGCGCAGCTGAGGCACCACTGAAGGTGCGTCTCAAGGAGAAGCCCCCGCAGTCATCCAAGACGCCAGGGAGGGCTCATATAACCCTCTCAGACCCCAAAATCAAAGCTGTGGTGGACTCTTCTGATCCAACCCCAGTGCTTACAGATGAGGAGCTTGGCGAATATATCTCTGCGGATGTAGATGCACCCTCCTTAGACAATGTAATCCCACGGGATAAAATCTCGTATTTCATCAATAATAGAGTGTCTTTTAATTATTCTTGTCTTCCGCATTGGAATGCCATGTATACATTAGATAATGCTCTACGGTCGTTGCAAACACAAATAACGACCGTCCATAATGTAAATCGAGTAGTCCCGTCTCAAGGAGTCTGCTACATAGTCCCTCCACGAAGTTGAGACGAAGGATCCATCATCTTTGGTAAAGTCGAGCGTCATCAAGACCTTCCGCCACTCGAGCCAGAATCAGATGCCGGCAGAATGCAACTCTATCGGTACACGGATAAGGCAAAGTACCTCATCCAAAAGATGGGCTACGACCTGAAAAGCAACAAAGGCCTAAACTACGGCAAGGGTCGACGTCTCCCTCTCCGGCTTCCAACACCTAAAGGAAAGCCGTAGGACTATTACAATCGGACTCGACGGGGGGTAGGCTATGTCACGCCGCCATCAACTCCAGAGAGTTCAGACGCAGAAGACGTAGAACATTCCCACTCGTCCGAAGCATCGACTTGGGATTCCGATACCAGTATCGGATCAGTCTTCAGGAAAGTGCTGTCAGTTAACATGACATCAGCACAGCCTCAAAAAGATGAAGGCGAAGACCAAGCGCCGGAACCCTTCGAAGAAGAACCCTGGGCTCAACGCCTGGGACAACAATGGGAGTCTCGTTTCGAATACGTGAACCTCCCACCGAGGATGAAGTCGAGCAGATCGACCTTGGAGACGGGTCTTCTTCCAAACCCATCTTCATCAGCAAAAGCCTAGAAGGAGAAGAACGAGAATCTTTAATCCAACTGGCTAAGGAGTATATCGACGTCTTCGTCTGGAGCTACGAAGATATGCCGGGACGTGATCCCCAGATTGCGATGTATAGGTTGAATATCTTGCCTGATGCCAAGCCTATCAAGCAACAACAGCGGTGCTTCCGTCCGGACATCATGAACGCCATCGATCAGGAGGTAGATAAACTCTTGACTAGCGGCTTCATCCGTGAAGAGCCACACCCAGATTGGGTAGCCAACGTCGTACCTGTTACCAAAAAGAATGGGAAGATACGAGTCTGTATCAACTTCAGAGACCTCAACTCTGCTTGCCCGAAGGACGAATTCCCACTTCTAACCACTGATGTGATGATCGACAACACGTGTGGCTTCGAACGCATGTCTTTCATGGACGGGTATTCAGGCTACAATCAAATCAAGATGTTCCCCGATGACGTAAAACATACGTCATTCAGGACTCCAAAGGGCATTTTCTGCTATACAGTAATGCCCTTCGGTTTGAAGAATATCGGTGCGACATACCAACGAGCTATGAGCACCATCTTCCGTCAACATCTTCGCAAGACAGTCGAATGCTATGTTGACGACATCGCAGTCAAGAGCCGCTTTAAAAGAGATCACCTACAGGACCTGAAGACAGTCTTTGATCTCATACGAGCACATCAACTCAAGATGAACCCCGCTAAATCCTTCCTAGGGGTTTCTAGCAGAAAATTCTTGGGCTTTGTCATCACGGCAAAAGGCATTCATGTCGATCCTGAGAAAACCAAAGCTGTCCTCAACATGGACCCTCCGAAGAATCTTCGAGAACTTCGAGGCCTACAGGGACGTCTGGCGTACATCCGGAAGTTCATAGCAAATCTTTTCGGTAAATGTCAACCCTTTACTCAGCTCATGAAGAAGGGAGTCTCTTACGTCTGGACAGAGGAGTGCCAAAAGACTTTCGACGACATCAAGGCTTACTTGACAAGCCCACCAGTCCTGGTAGCACATGTCGCCGGTAAACCATTTCTCCTCTACGTCCGTGCCATGGATCATTCCCTGGGCGCCCTGCTGGCTCAAAACAGCGATACAGGCTACGAGCAAGCGATCTACTACCTCAGTCGAACGCTCATCGGGGCAGAACACCGGTACAACTCCGTTGAAAAGGAGTGCTTGGCTTTAGTATTTGCCATCCAAAAGACTCGCCACTATGTCTCGGGCCAGACAATTCATGTCATCTCCCGAGTCAATCCACTCAGAGTCCTCATGACGAAGCCAGGATCACTGAACTCCCGGCTAGCCACATGGGCGATCTTGCTAACGCCATACAACATGGTGTTCGTTCCACAGAAGGCTGTTAAGGGTCAAGCTCTGGCCGACTTCTTAGCTGCACATCCCATCCCGGAGTCCTCAAGACTCTATGAAGACATCCCGGATGAGGTCCAAGAATCAAATGTTACCGAAGAAGGCTCCGTCTGGCGGATGTTTTTCGATGGCACTTCAAGAACAGGCCCCAAAGGCCAGATCATCGCAGGAGTGGGGGTAGTCTTAGTCTCCCCCGATCAGCTAGTCATCCAGCGTGCTTACTCTCTTTCGAAGCCGTACTCTAACAATGTGGCCGAGTATAACGCACTCATTATGGGACTCCAGTGGCACAACAGCTGGGGGTGGATCATCTGGAAGCCTACGGAGACTCAAAACTCGTCTTAAACCAGATCCGAGGGCAATACAAAGTTCGCCATGAAGATCTGATCCCTTACCATGAAGTTGCATTAAACATCATTTCAACCTTCACCGGGTTCTTCATCGAACACGTACCTCGTCTACAAAACCTGGAGGCTGATGCTCTAGCTGGCCTCGCGGCCTCATTAGCAGCACCCCTTGGGACTCAACACTACGTCACGGTGGTTGGCCGAGACTTAGTTTGTCCTAAAAACAACCTATGCTTACGAGTGGACCACGCCATGCCGACAGGTACTGGTGTTAATGTCCGAGACTGGAGGTTCCCGTTCATCGACTACGTCGTCTACGAAATTCTCCCAGAGGACCCAAAAGAAGCCGTCTCAGTCAGGAGACGGTCTCTTCGATTCTACTATGATACAACTACTAAAATGCTGTACCGACGCTCCTATGATGGGCTCCTCCTTCGATGCCTGTCCAACGAAGAGGCGACCGAAGCTCTTCGAGAAGCTCATGACAGAACTTGCGGAGGTCATCAACCTGGTCCTAAGTTGCAGGATCGACTGCGACGTATGGGCTACTATTGGCCAACCATGGCCGCTGATGCTGTCGACTATGCTAAGAAGTGCCATGCGTGCCAACTTCACGCAGACTTCATTCATACGCCGTCAGAACCACTACATCCTATAGTCGCCTCCTGGCCCTTCGAAGCCTGGGGCATGGATATTGTAGGATCGATCACCCCTCCTTCATCAAGGGGGCACCGCTTTATCCTGGCCGTTACCGACTACTTCTCCAAATGGGCAGAGGCAGTCCCATTGGCGGAAGTAAAGAGCTCCAGGGTGGTCAGCTTCATCAAACACCATGTCATCGACCGCTTCGGAGTACCCCGAAGGATTATCCACGATAATGGTCCTCAGTTCATCAGCCATGTTTTCAGCAGATTCTGTGACAAGAATCGTATTCAAAACGTGGCATCAACCGCCTACAATCCGGCAGCAAACGGATTGGCCGAGGCATTCAACAAAACTATCGTTAGGCTGCTCAAAAAAGTCGTGTCATCCAACAAACGCGATTGGGACGAAAAGCTGGGTGAATGCCTTTGGGCCTACCGCACAACGGTATGAACCCCAACAAGCAACACACCATTCTCCCTGGTCTACGGGAGTGAAGCGGTACTGCCTCTCGAGATCCAGATACCCTCACTCCGCGTAGCAATCACAAACAAACTCACAGAAGAGGACAATCAACGTCGTCGTCTGCAGGAGCTTGAGGCACTTGACGAAAAGCATCTCATAGCTCAACAACGTATCGAACTCTACCAAGCCCGTATATCACAGGCTTTCAACAAGAAGGTCAAACAGAGAACTTTTCAAGTTGGCGACCTGGTTCTGGCAGTCAGGAGGCCGATGGTGTTAACTCACAAGACACCAGGAAAGTTCAAGCCCAAGTGGGAAGGACCTTTCATCATTGAGACGGTATACTCAAACGGTGCTTACCGCCTCGCCAAACCCAACGTGGACTTGTTCATGATGCCCATCAACGGCAAGTTCCTAAAGAAGTACTACTCTTGACATCTTCCAGATATGTGCTTCCAAAAGGGGATCTATGGACCCAATCATCAGGATTCACAGACAATTCCCTTCCAACAAAACCATACGCTTCCGGAACCCAGCTGTTCCATAGCATCCTCCAGTAGAAAGACAACCACGTCCACATCACCTCTGAGTTGTCCCGCTATACCCTGCAAAGCGGAATCTTACACTTCGTAAGCCTACGCTATCCTTCATGTTTACCACGTCCACATTACCTCTGAGTAAACATCTCGTACAAACGACCCTTGCGTTGTCGTACAATGATCGCAGAACTTCCACGTCCACATCACCTCTGAGTTGTTCAGCGTACCCCACAGGATCACTCCTACCACGTCCATAATACCTTTGAGTAGGAAGATTCTATCATTTGAACCCCAATGATTGCCACGTCCATATTACCTCTGAGCAAACATGTCGGTTCCCTCAAACTTGTTATCTGTACCTAAAAGCCAAGGTGCGCAAAAGATGATAGGTCCACACAAATCATCAAGTTCATGATAACAAAAATGAACACATCACAAAAAAGTTGCGTACTTCTTTATTTTCAAAAAAAAGAGAAAGTACAAAACTACACTATCCTCCAGCAAGAGTTGCAGAAACATTAAAAGGAGACGCTACAGTCCCTAAACATCTCCAGGGTTGGTTGAGAGCTCTCTAACTCGACGTCTCAAGTCGGCTGCATGAGTCTCCACAGTCGCCAGGACTCGACGCTCAGCTTCTTGACGCATCAATTCAACGGCCTCAACGGAAGTATCATTCTCATGCTTCTCATCAAGCTGTTGTCGCTGCCGAGCCAGGGCAAGAGCCCGGTGAGTGAAGGTTGCTTCCTCCTTCTTGAATGCTACATGTTCAGCCTGGACATGTTCGGTATCTAACTGGAGTCAGGCCCGTTGGTCCTCAAGACGGCGCATCTGGGCGTTGATCTCCGCGATATTAGCGTCCAACGTAGCTCACGTTTCCATTGTCTCCATTATGGACTGAGACAACTGCCCCACCGCAGCCTCAGTCTCAGCCACCTCGTGCTCCCAGACGCTCATAGTGGCCTGGTAGGAAGACTCAATCTCAGCGATCAACTTCTCCTTCTCCGCATCTATCAAGATGGAAAGGTCATTTCGCTGGATGTGCTGAAGTTCTGTGAGCCGCTGGTCCAGCTCAATCACCGAAGCCTCCAGGATCTCGACCATATGGTCATGGCCTTGGTGAACGCGGATCAGCTCGATATAAGGCATTGCTAGAGTTCTTGCCGTCGCAAAACTTCCGTTGGCATCCATCACCGCAGATACACCCCTCTGCAGCATTTTATACACCCCCTCAACGATGAATTTCACATATTCATCTGCGTCCGCCAGCACCTGCGGCGTCATAACAGGAGTTGGAGGGGCTGCTGTAGTTAGCGGACCAGAAGAAGATCCTCCAACCTTAACCTGCGAGATTGGAATCTCGGCATCAATAGGCTCTTCATCAACACGGGCCGGACTGCTAGCCCGAGGAGCCGAAGGAACAGAGGAAGCCGGCACAGGCGTCGAGATAGTACCCCAAGTATGAGGGACAACAGAGGGTTCCACATCCTTACCCTTCTCAAGTTCGGAGGAACCACCGACGTCAATGGCCACCTCTTCTGCCTCCAATGTCCTATCAGCGGTCAGTACCTCCCCTGACAGAACGGAGAGATCAACACTCGTCTCCTGGCCCGCTCCGGGAGATAGGACAGGCAGATGAGTCTCATCCTTCTCAAGTCCCTCTGCAGGGACAGGATCTGTCGCTACCGCCTGATCGGTAGCCACCTCAACTTCCACGGGTGAGGCTGGGGTAGGACTCGGCAATGATACAGCCGATCTCCCCTCATCATGACAAAGAGGGGAATCAACCTTCTCCTCTGTTCTGACCATATTTGTTGCCCCCGCAACAGACTCTTGCAATGCTGGAAGCACGTCATCGGAAGGCGACGAAATCTACCCCACATCATCACTAGGAAGCCTCGTGTCTGCTGGACCCTCGGCATCCAGGGCCCCAGCCGCGGCCTTTATCATCTCGGAGGCTGCTGCATCCTCAGCTTCCCTCCTGACATAATCCGGGGATGCTGGAATCTCCACGACAACAGCATCCTCTGGATTCTCCTCCATAGGAGACATCATAGTCGACGGAATGTGCACTTTAGATGAACCCGCCATCTCCTTTGGCCTACTCCCACCAGATTTTGGAGTACGAGGCTTTCTTTTTAGTGGCTCCTGTACAAAAGGGGAAGCATTGATTACATAAAATGTCGAGTCCAAAACCAGACCATACGGGGGATCCTTACCTCTGCAGATGCTGAATCGGCTGACACTGTCGGTGACGATGCCTTCTTTAGCTTCTTTGCCACAGGTGATCCAGCCCCTGCATCTGTACATCGTCTCGGTTGATCAACCGAAGGTGCAACTTGATCCACCCCCGGTGGACGGTGTAGTCGAGCCTTAGCCGATACATGCCCAGTTACCGCTAACGGTGTGCCTGCAACAAGACTCGTCTCCCTATCATATCCGGAAGGCGCGGCAGCCATAACACAGTAAAACTTGGCGGCTGAGTAAAGAAGGGGCGGCCGCGGATCCTGGGCAGACAACGTAAAGCGAGCTCCGGAACATCCGGCATTATAGTAATACCAAGCTCGTGCGCCATCCAGCAAACTTCCAGCATACCCCAGGGTGATACTGGGATTGTCCAGCATCAGCTGAGTATAGCCAAACTGGCAAGCAAACCGACTCGGCAAATACGGTTCCAGGAAGCACTGATTCCTGTTCCGGTACACCAGGTGGGATGGCCGAATACTTTGCAACCAGCGGAATCCCCATGGAGGCAGGGCGGTGGCGTCTTCACCTGAATCCCTCAAGTCTTCATTGGCCTCAAAACCTAAGAAGATCGGACCAACTTTGGTGATCTCCCATCCCTGAAGATGGGATAAAACCCTTCTGCAAACAGGAACGCCAGTGTACGACCAACTCCTCTGGTGGAAACGTCGAAGGAATGCATCTCCGGCCCTGTAGTCTTCTTCTGAACCCGGACTCATTACGTTGGGATGGTGTAAAATTAACCACCCCATCAAATAGTGAAACGACAGTTCAGTACGCGGGAAGTTATCCTTTCGACCCTGGTCATGAATCATATTTCCCGCGAACTCGCGTAAACCTCGCAGTAAATTACATACCATTGCGGGAAGCAGAGCCAGGCGCCGGCCAAAGACCAACTTCACAGCTGGCAGGATCAAGTGCCGGGTCACTCTCTCTACAGAGCCGGATCCGCCCGGGAAGACATAATCTCGAAGCCAAACCATGAGATACGCGACCAATACTGCTTTTGGCGACATTCGATGAGCAAGATGCCAGAAACAGCTGTAGGAGCGTTCATCAGACTGCTGGTCCTCATTTTCTCGAGGATTCTTTTTATCTAACCTGCTCATCTCAGAGAGCACTTCACTACGAGAGAGCGCCGATGGAGTGGAGAACTGCGTGGGATCCCCCTTGTCTTGCCTAAAGACGTAATCTCTCCAAGCGGTCACATGAGGCTGCAATCCTCCCTTGTCCCTCTTCTGCATGTAGTAATGATGACTAGCCACTTCCTTAAAGATGGCTGTCATCTCTTCAGCCTTGTCCCCCAGGACTTAAAATTCTTCGTTGGTCGGAAAATACTCTTCATAGGGTTCCGATCCCCAAGGGAGCTTTGATACCTCATACATCTCATGAAGTGCGAGCCCTAACTCCCCCACCGGAGTAAAAAAGGTCCCGATATGGACATCAAACATTTCCAAGTGGGCGAGGAACATATGCCTGTTAATGTCGACACCTGCCTGGGTGGCACGAATCGCGGCAGTCAGCCCAATTTCTCGGAGCTCAGTCTGGAACCGCGACAAAACCCAGAGTGTCAGTTTATCCCATTTGGAAACGTAATAACACCAACCCTCTACCCAAAATTCTCCTTTCGAGTATGAGCGTTCCATCAACAGCATACGATGTGCAAAAGTCAAAGCACTATGAGCAAATGTATCAAGGGAAACATCACTGTAAATGCTCCCAGGACGTAGCGTCCGCCAGGTGAAAGAAGACCCAGACCGCACCGCGGTTAAAGTATCTCTCTGATCGGAGGCAGAATCAATTTTGATAATGTCGGTCACCGCTCCCCCCTGAGAGGGGGTAAGATCCCAAGACATCATCCTCTTCGAAGCGAGACGACAGAAGGCCATCAAAGGCCATTGGCGTTCAAGTTGCTTAACGGTCATATGCACTCCTTTTGCGGTGAAAAACCAGTCTTCCTTGACCTTCAATACTGTTGCTTCAGTAGAAGTAAGGCGGTCCCTAAATAGGAACTCAGGCTTCAAGAAGGTCACTTTATCAGATGTGGCAGATTTTAAAACTCCACGCTCCATCATCCGTTTGAGGAACCCATATTGTTGTTCCCGAATTTGAGTCATTCTCTCGGGATGCTGATCCAGCATAAGAGCATCTTGAGCAGGGTTTATCACTTCCTCGTCATATTCTACCCCCGCCTGACTGAGGGCAGCCTCCAAAAGCACTTTATTTAAGGACGGGATAGTCATTGACACTAGCAAAGATTCGAAAATGTTAGAAGTAACAAAAGAGTCTAAGACCCATCAGAAGTACATAATGTGTTTGGAAAGAGTGCTTCGACGCATCATCAGGGTCTAAACCCATGCGCGTCAGCGGCAGTGCTTCGGCACATCATCAGGATTTAAACCCATACGCGTCGACGGGCAAAAATCGCGGCACATCATCAAAGACTCAAGGTCTATGTGCGTTGGTGTACGAGACTCACCAACCACCTCCGGCCGAACTTCGACAGGCCGACGGGGGACATCAGCCGCCACAACTGTCAAAGGCTCCTTTCCTTTCTCCTTTCCTTTGCCGGCACCGCCACGAGGTGTCTTGGGAGCCATTCTCTCAAGAAGAAAAAGTTAGGGTTTTTTGAAGAAGAACTCTAAAGAAAGCAAAAGCAAGGAGAAGAAGAACTCTCTCTCTCCATCTCTTTCCTATTTATAGGGCTTGGTCGTACGCGTGACCCGATGATGTATGATCTCAGCCGTCGCCTCGGGTTCTGTGAAGAGATAACAGCAAACAAAACCAAAAGATCATCATTAATCTTTTCGGTTACCGATGTATCATCATATGCATTAACTGAGAGGAGCATGCGCCCGAACAGGCATGCGCCCCCAAACAGTCATGTGCCCTGACCTCCATGCTCCTTATTCAAAGTATTCCAAAACTTATCCAAAAGTTTTAAAAACTTTGAAGGGGGTCTTGTAGAAGCATAGAAATTCACAACCAGAAGACCCATGCGACAGACAATCAATACGTCAGAGCTCGGACAAAACAACAAAAGCAGCAAATATAGACATGGAAAGAGAACTTTTTATTTTCACACATAAAAGTTTATTACATGTCTAGAGAAGGCTGTACAAAGGAAAACTTCTAAAAATGAAAGATCCTAAGTCTACGGCCAGCAGCCACCATGCGCCCCCAGGCAGGCGCAGCAGCCACCATGCACCCCCAGGCAGGTGCAGCAGCCATCATGCGCCTCCAGTCAGGCGCAGCATCACCATGCGCCTTCAGCAAGGCGCATCCCTTCAGCAGCTCAGTTATGTGCATCCCCAGTTATGTGCATCCCTTCAGCAGCCCAGTTATGTGCCGCTCTTCCAGCCAGGCTCACCTGATAAAATGCTTCGACTAATGAAGCATTTAACCCTCTGGCTGGAACCAAGGAAGAAAGAGCCTAGCACCGCCATTCCGATCTACGGCTCTTCCGGAACAACGGAGATGAGGCCCGAGCATCCCTATCTTTGGATGCAACAGGCACCTTCCGCCTGCCTCGGAAACCCTCGACTCCGCCTTTTGGATGTAACAGTCACCTTCAAGTGCAGCAACGACGACATGGCGTCTCATCTTTACCCTCGGGAGCACTTCGTCAACAGAATGCACTCGAGTACCCAAGTTCATGATTGGAAATACATGAGAGAACGAAAAGCAAACCTTCTCTCCATGCCACTATTTATAGGCCGGGCAGATCAAACCTACGCACCAAGTGGATGGCTCTCCGAATTCTGAGCAATGAACTTGCATTTAATGGATGAACCGGACGCCTCGAATTCAGCCAAACGATTATTTAAAGCACTCGAGGAACGAAACAGCCGTACGCGTCCTTCAACTTCAGGCACATCACACAGATGCGCCCTTCAGAGCCAAGCGCATCACAGAGGATGCGCCCCTATGCGTCCCAGTAGAACGCCAATCGACGCGCCCCCTCAGCTATCCATCGAACATCATAAACATTAAATACTGAACTGACAGACTTGGCAGCATATCTTCTAAAGTCTGAACGGTCAGCAGCTTTTTCAGAAGACGAAGCGTCGACAACGTCAGCATCATCATGACTTTACTCCGACGGCTACTGCCACGTGGCCACTCAACCACCCGCATGCGCCTCCGCGGCCATGCGCCCAAATCCGCATGCGCCTCAAAAGCCATGCGCCCCAGACTGCTCTCTGATCCCAAAAGATAGAAGGAAAGTCGCCTGCATGCGCCTCAAAAGCCATGCGCTCAGAATGGTTCGTGACTCCTAAAGGTTACGAGCCAAAGTCTCCTCATGCGCCCAATCCAAGACGCATCCTACCAGATCATTCCCCACCAAATCCGAGATCTCCGAGCCATGGGTCGATGACACATGTCCTTTGACTCAACTCATCCAAGATCTCAGCAACAGAAAGATCTTCTCCTCTGCTACGTGCCGGCTTACAACAGCAGTATGAAGAAGTCAACCCCTCGATCAGGGCGCATCACCCATGCGCCTCCATCAGCAATCAACACGTGGCGTCCCTACGCACCGGCGCATCCTACATACGCGCGCATGAGCAGCCAACCTGCCCAGCTATAACTAGAGGAATCATTTCCTTCTTCCACACACACACACAGACAGATACGAACGAACATACCACCAGAGAGGCAGATACAGACACTCAACATCTTCCTCCTCTCAGCAGGCTCCAGTACCCAGAGCAATCCAAACCTTCAGAGAATCGATAACCGTCGTCAGCTCGTCAACGGAGTCAACGCATTGCCACTCGCTCCATCGGCACAAGGGACCCAGATTAAACAAAAGTGTACTTCTAGGGCTACATCTAAGTCCTATATTGTAACACTGTTCTGTTTGTATTAAAATTTACAATCAAAGAATTTTAATGGCAAACAGGTACGAGTACGTAACAGCGTCCAGCCTACACCGCAGTATCGGCGGTAAAATATTGTTCTAAGTCTCTAACTAACCATCAACTCATGCAGTATATAGTGTACTCATCATGATCAACTTCGAACGGAGGACAAGTATAAGATATGGTGTAACTCAATCACAGTCTAAGCACGATAAGATATCACAGAAATACAACTAAGAAATTGAAGACAACAAAACTACTGATATAATAACAACAAACTCAAAAAAATCTCAAATACAACTCAAGTCTCAATTCTATATATACAACTCCAGTTCTAAATAGGAAAACTAAAATAAGACAAACTAGCTAAACTCCCGATCACTCCTGAGTGTCCGGGCCATAGGTAGCTAAGCCATCTCCTGGTCTGTAACATATAGGGCATGTGTCCTCAGGGCAATCATCTATAAAATTTACAATAGGTCCAGTCAGGACAGGAACGAGCACATCTCATCTGGAAAACCCAAGTAAATGACAGAGAACTATAAAGCAGTTATAGACAGTTATATTGATGAATATGGCAGTTTATGTTCAGGTGATGGTAAGAAAGACAGATAAAGTGCAAGGAAAGAAAATAACTAAACAAGAGAAGAATCGTAGCAAATAAGACTATAAAAATAGAACTAGCTGAACTAGGATAATATGATATAAAGTCCAGACAGCAATGTAGACAAGTGTAACTCCCATGTAAGTCTAGTACAAGATGAATCTAATACAAGATGAATCCAGTAAAAGACGATTCCAGTTATAGTGATCAATAATTCCAGGGTGAGTCCAGCCTATACTCTAGCAGTGTGTTTTAAAATACCGAGATCGACATGTAAACGGCTATGGGTATTCCGGCACATCACACACCTAGCCGGGTGCGAGATGGCTATTATTCCAGTTTGATTCCAGCAAAGGGTGATTCCAGAAATGGGGTATGTCTATATGTCTTACTCTAGTATTTCCCCTCCCAGCAAGTGAATCCAGAATTCCGACACAATGATTCAAGATGAGTCCAACCAAATATAATGTTACCAGTAAATGATTCCAGTAAATGATTCCAGTAGGTGATTCCAGTAATAGAAGCCGGGAATAATGATACCAGTAATAGAGGCCAGAAAATAAAAGTGTGTCGTATACATGAATCCAGAATATCCATACGTGTTGTAACAGAGAATCGCATACAACTAACTAGAACTGAAGTACAGTAATTGACAAGTAAATGAGAGAACTATCAAAGAATGTACTCGCCTGATACTCTGAAAAGAGTAGTATAATATCAGATGTCTGCAACAGAGTCACAATGTCCTAAACAGAGGAATACATGTTATAATGTGTTTAAAAATAAGACAGATGATGTTTATGATGCAATCTACATGATTCTAAGTCATTCTAGGTCAAAGTCAACTCTAAGTCAAACCTGGTCAACTGTCTAGGTCAAACTAGGTCCAAGTCAAACTTGGTCAACTCTGGGTCAATTCAAGTCAAGACTCTAGTCAACTCTATAATAAAGCTATTCACATAAGTTAACCATAATCCTACCTTTAACTAATCCTATACTCTAACTCATATATCAAGTACCCCATATCTCTATACAATATTGACTCAACCCTAGTCATTCACAAGCCCTACATTACCCTATACATGTATGTACCTATATATAATATACCACTCTATTCTAGGTAGCACTATCCTAGACATACATAATCCTATTAAACAAAACCACATACATCTATCTAACTATCACATATATACCTCATCTATATATAACATATATACAATATGAGAACTCTCAACAACAACTCACATTATTCCTCACTCTCTCAATCCCATGTGGCCAATGGCCCATGCCCTCTCCTAGACACACAATCACATGTGTATGCATGCCTTATACACATATGCCACATCATAGGAACCATGGGCTATATGTCATATATAGCCTATAGGCTATACATATATTTCACATATATTATATATATAATTTAATATAGGTAGCACACATAGATAAATATATATTACACAAGATATAGTTTATACATATATGTATACATATAGAGTGCTAGAGAATACCTGTGCATGTGAGTGACAGGAAAAGTGTGTCTGGTGGTGGTACCTAAACCAAACTTATCTAAAACCAAACAAACACCATGTATGAATACCCTTCCTATAGCAGTACAACCAATGTAAAGGAATGAAAGTAAACTGAAAATGAGGAAAAAGGAAATCTGGAACCTAACTTAAATCTCATCTCAGTTGTGTGTGTGTGCTGGTGTGTAAATTGGTGTTTTAGTGTTAGGCATGTGTGTGTGTACAAAGAGCTATGTGGGTGAAAGGGTTAGAGTTGTGCCAAAAAGGATGTGAATTCTCAGTTCAGTTTCTAAAAGAAACCTGAACTCTCATTGACAGTTCTCAATCCACAGTGTAGGTAGTAGGATGTGTGTACACACATAGGCCTGTGCATCTCAGGTATGGAAGGGTCCTGTACAAGGCTATGGCCAATTGGCCTGAAACTGAACTATAGCCATCAGTCACTAATCCCAGTTCTCCCATTATACCTTAGCCTATTGTGAACCCAAAATGAAATTAACAACAAAACCCAGGCAAAAGTATGAACTGTTCTCAGGAATTGACAGTTATAAGGGTTTGCAGGGACACAAATATATATACTTTATGGATCATGCCTATGAATGGATATAACATATATGCATTGGCTATCAAGACTAATACAAGCAATATCCTTTGGACTAACTAACACCCTCATACCCTAAGACTCAACTGTCACTTGGACTGACCAAATGAGGTTGAATGGGTACAAGGCAAATCAAAACATGGTAAACATTCAAAGGGAAATATGACCATTTACAAAATCTGAAAACAGTGATAGTGAAAACTAACCCAGAATTCAGTGTAAATATGTTTTAAAAAAATCAGAGAATAAGAATTAGGGACTGCATAACAGTGATACAATCATGTGTGTGTTTCAGTGCACAAACTCAGGATTTCCAGGTTCATGGTGTCCACACTAAAATTAGTGAATATATTACAATTCAGCTAACCCAAATCAGTAAAATGTGACAATTAATAATCCCTATTCCAATTTGTAAACCCATTATCAAGTGCAAAAACCAAACTAATATGTAAAACCAATCTAGCCAGTCCTATTACACATGTGTGAATCAATTGAGGACAATAACATCAATTAAAATCGGGTTAACAAAATTTAATTCAGGAATTTCCAAAAAGAACACATGGTATCAGAAAAATAATGGGGAGATACAAATTCGAAATCAAAACATTCAAAATCAACATACAACACGTGTCAGAGGGTGCACAGACATTGGGACATGTCCTTCGTGTCCAGGAAGAGTCCCTCGTGTCCAGAAATTGGGACACGAAGTGTCCAAGAGCCAATGAACATTGTGTCAGAGACAGTGTAATGTACTATCTCGTGCACGTGTGTCGAGCCACAAAGGACACGACACACACATCTACGAGTGTCGTGCACGTGTCCATAGTTAGGGTAGGTCTAGGTGTTCGTGTACACGTGTCTGTCTTGTGTCCACGTGAGTCATGTCCAAAGAAAACAGTGCGTATCAGTGAACAATTTCGTGCGTGCACGGGCAGGCATCGACCGATGCGAGTGAGATTTCTCACAAACCACTCGATGGTTTGGCCTCAAATTTGGTGTGCGTGCTGTCAGTCATAGCCCGCAGGTGTGTGCAAAATTTTGTGTCAAGACGTGCAGTGTCGTGTCCGGTACAGTGCCCGAGCAGCAGGATACTGCACGGTGTCCTCGTGCACGCGTTCGTGTCCAGTTTTGGACACGAAAAGGACACAAAAATCCAATCAGTCTTCACAAAATTTTATATACACATATAGAGCAACAAATTCATATAATTAGTTTTACAAAAATCAAAAACAAAATCCTTAGAGGCATTTCAACAAACACCTACACAACACTATGATACGTGTCCGATACGGACACCAAACGGACACGAAATTCATCCAAATTTCAGGGACACCTAGGGGACTCCTAGATCTAGCCCTACATGCAAAGAAAACTGAAATTTAAATCAATTTAAAGGGTTTTACCTATAGGTGCAAATTGCATGGAAAAGCTTCAAATGGGGGATTCCTCCTTGCTAGCCAATATCTCCAAATTGATTCAAACCTGAGATTTCTCTCCATGAACGTAAAGTAGGGATCAATTAGAACCCAATACAAAAGATTTGAGCCAAAAAAGAATTGAAATGAGAAAGTTATGGATTGGGAAAGAAGGCTCTTACCTCTTTCTTCAAACTTGTAAAATTTTAATAAAAGAGGCAAGAACAAGGAGGAGAATATTTATAGGGAAGGGGGAGCCCTAGTGGCTGATTGTAAAAAATTAGGGTTAGGGTTTTCTAAATTGGCCCATGGGCTTAAGTTATGATTAATCAAGTCATGAAGTCATAAGCCATTTCATGAAACCATAAACCATGACTTAAATTCACTAAACCAAATCCCCTCATTCTAAAATTAGTTTCTAATGACTAAAAGTAGGTTAACCTAAGTTTGACTAGGGTCACCATGGCTAGGGTTAGCTTCTAGGCTAGTTCACTAGGTCTCAACAAGTCAAGGTCAAACTAGAATTCACCAATTTACTAAATCATCAAATAATTCAAATAAGTCAAAATGACCAAAATACCCCTAGGCTAAAAATGATAATTAAATCATCCTAATGACATGGTTAGACTCTAGGTCATGCAGTCTCTCAGGTTTTACTAGCAGCACATCAAAATCACAAGTCATGACTTAAGGTAGTTTTTAAATAATTTAAAAAAAATATTAAAAATCACTAAAAATCATAATATGAAGCAATATCAATAATTAATAATTATAATTACAAAATTACCCTCATCTAGAAAATTGGGTGTTACATTACCTTCTGACAGTGCAACCAGAGTTGTTAGCAGATCTTCAGAAGATGGTTATAAAAGTTGTCCTTCCTACCAATATGGCATTGATGGCCAGCATGCAAGTACAGTCCAGTATAGTTGAGAGGATCAAGATAGCTCAGTCCTACAATTCTAAGCTTCAGCGGCTTAGAGCAGAATATGAAGCGGGACGACGACCAGAATTATGTGTTCATGAAGATGGTACACTGCGATATGGTAAGCGTCTTTGTGTACCCAGTAGAGATATCAGACAGGAGGTCATGACGGAAGCTCACAGTTCTCAGTATTCGATTCATCACGGTGGCACGAAGATGTATCGTAATATCCGTCATCACTTTTGGTGGAATGGCATGAAGAGGAAGATAGCTCGGTTTGTCTCTCGATGTTTGGTCTGCCAACAAGTCAAGGCTGAACACTAGAGGCCAGCTGGACTTCTTCAGCCCTTGTCGATTCCAAAATGGAAGTGGGAGCATATAACCATGGATTTTGTGACTGGATTACCTAGATCCCCAACAGTTAGAGATGCTATTTGGATTATAGTTGACAGGCTCACGAAGGTGGCTCACTTTCTCCCGTTCAGAGTGGGTCAATCGACAGCTCAGCTAGCAGAGATGTATCTTTGGCAGATTGTCAGATTCCATGGTGTACCAGTCAGTATCACCTCGGACCGGGATTCGAGATTCACGTTATATTTTTGGCGTAGCTTGCAAGAGAGTTTGGAAACTCGCCTCCAGTTCAGCTCAGCATATCACCCGCAGACAGATGGTCAGTCGGAACGCACGATCTAGACTCTGGAGGATATGTTGAGATCTTGTACACTCGACTTCGGTGGTTCGTGGGAAGGTCACCTGCACCTGGTGGAGTTTTCGTACAACAACAGTTTCCAAGCTAGTATCCAGATGGCATCGTTCGAGGCACTGTATGGAAGGAAGTGTAGATCCCCACTAGCCTAGGACGATGTGGGAGAGAGACATATGCTTAGTCCAAAGATGATCGCTCAGACAGTTGAAATGGTCAGGAGAGTTAGAGATCATCTTCGCGTTGCACAAGATCGTCAGTGCCATTGGGCCGATTCTCATCGGTATCCCCTTGAATTTTCTGTCGGCGACCATGTGTTCCTAAGGATCTCGCCTAACCATGGCGTCATTCGTTTCGGCATACGAGAAAAGCTTAGTCCTAGGTATATAGGGCCGTTCGATATTCTGGAGCGAGTAGGAGATGTGTCCTATCGTCTCGCTCTTCCGCCGTCTCTGAGTGAGGTACATAACGTGTTCCACGTATCCCAACTACGACGGTATATCCCGAACCTGAGCCACATCTTGGATCATTCGGAATTGGTTATTGGTACCAACATTTCGTATGAGGAGAGGCCCGTATCCATATTGGACCAAAGAGAGAAGATACTCAAGAACAAGACTATCAAGTTAGTCCGTGTTGCTTGGGGTCATCACTCTTTGGAAGAGTCAACATGGGAGCGTGAGGATGATATCTGATCGCGATATTCCAACCTGTTTGACTCGTGAGGTATAATATCCTTCTTATGCCTCATGTCTTCGATTCCTTGCTTGCATGAATGATTGTTTGATTGCTTAACTAGTATAGCTGACCTGTGAGTAGTATAGCTTGTCCTTGCATCTCTAGCCAATGATTAAATTCCAAGGACAGAATTCTTTTAAGGTGGGTAGAGTTGTAATGGCCATTGTTCGTATTACGTATTTTGTGTACGTGTACGTATTTAGACCCGTATTGCATGTCTCTCTGCTTGATTTATTTTGGCATTTCCTTGATTGGTTTATCTTGACTTGGTTCGACTTGGTTTTGCTTGGTTCGGTTTTTATGTTGACCAAACCACTCTCACCTACCACCACCTTCATTAAATATCCTACCACACATTTCTCTCTCTTCATTACTTTTCTTCTCCACCATTACTTCTTCAACCACCAGGAAAGAGAGAGAGAGAGAGAGAAAGAGAGCTTAGGCAAGTGTATCTTGCTTCATGGAGTAAGTCAATTTTTATTGTTCCATTATCTTCCTCATGTGTTTCTAACCCACTTTAGTACTTGGCATTTTTCATTTCCATGGCTAAATTCTTATAAATCTAGCTTTGTAGTATTTTCGATTTCCGGAAGTTTGATCCATCAAACATGCATATTTTGCTAGTTGATGATCCCATGTTGCAGAGAATTTCGTTTGGTCCAATTTGACCTACGGGAATTGCTGAGCCGCATAGGTCAACCTATCTCAGCCGCAGGGCCTATGAATGCAATAGCAAGCATTTAGTTTACATGCATTATTTAATGCAATACTAACAGTCAGCCGCTTGTGGCACTTGGTTGTAGCCGCATAAGCTTGAAATAATGTATTAGATGCATTAAATAATGCATGGCCTTAGTCTTCAGCCGCATGCATATTAATGTATTATACCAATACATGCAATATTTTAATGAATAATTTAATACATACAATATTTTAATGCATATTCCAAATACATACACTAAAGCATTCAGCCGCATGCCTCTTTGGCATTCTCTAAATGCTTTCAGCCGCATGGAGGAGCAAAGTGAGTAGCATGCTTATGCAAAACATTAAAATACATTATAATAATGCATTATATCACAAGGCCAGCCGCATGCATTCAATACATTCAATGCATTCAATGCATTATAATAATGATTCATGCATTAATGCATTATAATGCATTATAATCCATGCATATTCAATGCATTATAATGAATGCATGCATTAATGTATTATATTATAATGCAAGCCTGCATTTTATATTTAATATCAAAGTAAGCTGCATATGGCATGGTAAACGTATTACTTTAATGTATTTTATTATTATTATTATTATTTTATTCTTTTAATTGCTTAGCCGCATGGGCAAGTGACTGCTGGCCGCATGGAAATTTTTCGAGCCACATGAGTCCCCCACAGCCCTTGTCTCTTCTAATATTTAATTATTAAATGTGCACTTGTGCTAAATTAATTATTTCCGGACACGATGGTGACCCGTTGTGGTGCACTTTTGACAAATGACCTGACATGCTAGTGGTCCGACGTGGCGCACTCCTGACAGTGAACATGACATTATATATATATATATATATATATATATATATATATATATATATATATATATATATATATATATATATATATATATTATATATATATATATATATATATATTGAAGGCTGTTGCGATGGCTAGCATGACATGATAAGATTGAATGGCCTGGACACTGTGGATGATTGTGTTTGTACAATTGAACCGATAATGTTTGCATCATGTCTAGGACAGGGATCCCTGAGTACCACGGTCAGGGGGTACCTGCTGTAAATGGCTAAGGCTAATAACTATAATAATTCAGTAGTCATGAGAGATTTCCCCAGCTACAGGCGATCCCGTTATCCCGGCCACCATTGTGGGACTTGCAGTCTGCCAACGAGTTGGGAATAAGTCCAAACTCACTGATGTATGGAAAGAACGATGTACTGCTTAATGAACCCAAGTCGCCTGGATAACCTGGATTAGTTGGAGGGCTTGTGGCTGGAGGAACATCTCACTGCATGTTGTGATAACCCTAGCTAGCTAATGTAGAAAGTCGTAGTCATTAATTGGCCGGAAACAATTGTATGGTATAGTTTCAGTGCTCGATTATTGCAGGCTTGATCGCATGATTGTCACTTTTAACAATAAAGATCAGAGGCTAAGTTCGG
This sequence comes from Iris pallida, assembly GCA_029216955.1. Classification (NCBI taxonomy): domain Eukaryota; kingdom Viridiplantae; phylum Streptophyta; class Magnoliopsida; order Asparagales; family Iridaceae; genus Iris; species Iris pallida. Next base: position 1,107,770 of record JANAVB010020199.1, on the reverse strand, counting down.
TTCAGGCGAAGGGTTACAACCCCGGTCCTTGTTTGGTTTGAGGGTTGTAACCTGGCTCCCGAAGCAGTTCTAAGCCCTCTCTTCGTTTATTGTATTATTGCACCTCACGTCACGCTTGTAATGCTTTTACCTTACCAACAAGATTTGGAGACGGAATTCTATTCAGGTGAAGGGTTACAATCCCGGTCCTTATTTGGTTTAAGGGTTGTGACCTGGCTACTTGAATGGTTCCCTCGTACTCCATTATGACTGTTGTTATTCCTTTACTTTCAGTTCTTTTAACTACTTTAATATATTTTCTGATGTGCTGGTTTTAGTTCTTAAGTGAAGCCTCCTTTGTGGCACTTGCTCTTTCTGGGATCTGACCCAGCTGGTTTTGTGTTGCCAGATTTTGGAGTGGCTTCAGAGGATCTACCGACTTTCCAGCCCGATGGTGACCATCAGGCGTGACCAGGGCAACGAGTGGGTTTATTTTTGCTCTCCCACTCTATTGTAAAAATTTTATTTTGAGGCATTTAGCCGGCGAGCACCTGTTAGCTCGTATTGTATACCTTATTATTGTCTGCCTACGGGCTGTAACATGATTGACAGATCCTAGGGTTGATCATGTGTGACTAAACACTTGCTAGTCCTCACATTTTGTAACGACTAGCTTCATGATCAGCTGGATATGTAATGTTTGGGATGCCTTACTATTGTATATTTGGTGATCTTATATCTTATAACTTTACTTGCTTGCTTGAGATTGAGGGATTTAGGCTTGTTAATGACCATAGGAGACTGATGGATTGTAGTTAAACCCTCATATATCTAGACAGTCGTGACCGTATAGCGGGATGGATTCCATTTCATTATACGTAGCTGGCTATGTATGCCCCCGCTCTCCAGTATTCTGGTTCTGGGGCGTTACAACTTCTGTCCGTTTAGAAGAACTGCTGGCGAAGTTGGAGGGGGAACATCAGAGTCTGATCCTCTTTGAAGATGAAGCCGCTCGTCAAGAAGAGGCACGGCGTCGAGCTACTGCAAAGTCTGAGGCCAAAATTGCGGCTCTGAGGGACATCATTAATCGCCTGTGTATCCCGTAGATTTTTTTTGTACTTCTCTTTTTTTTTGTCGTTACGGCTCTTGTACCTTTTTTCTGTCTTTTGATAGACGTTTAAGTACAAAATAAAGAATATTTCCAGAAGTGAATGTGGTTTTGTGAAATATCAATGCTAGAGGTAATGTGGACGTAGTAAGGATATTTCTGGTGGATATTCCGCTGGAGAATTTTGATGTGGACCTATTATCCGTTTTATATTCGCGTAATTCGAATATAGATAATAAGTTGAATGAAACTGCTAGTAGAGGTAATATGGACATAATAGCAAAGGATGTTCTATATCTGACCAGAGGTAATGTGGACGTGGAAAGATATATAGCATTTAGGGGGGTGGATAATTTAGAAGTAACACTACAAAAAAGTGTCTTTCTGGGACGCCAAAAATTCGTCTTAAAAAGGCCCAAATCAGTCCCAAATTATAATTTGGGACGAATTTTAGGACGGTAAGTGATAGTGCTATTAGGGTGGCGTGGCAAAAAGTTTTAGGACAGAAAATACCGTCCTAATTTGGCTTTAGGGTCGAAAAATCTAACCGTACCAAAAGAGTTTGAATTATTATATGTTTACGACGGTTTACTAAACTGTCCCAAAATAAAAGAGTTTGTGACGAATATCATCCGTCCTAAAAATATTTGCCAGCGTCACAAAAGGATGTCATTTATATCTAGGACAATTACATAACCATCCCAAAAATAATACTTATGAAATTATTGTTTGTATTTTCCAGCTATAAAACATACAATTTAAATACACACATAACATAATTCATATGATCATTGTCCTCAGATGTATCTCCAGGTGTCGGAGCTCCAATACAAAAAAAAAGCTTAACAACATCAAGGATTCTTTACCATTAAGTAGAAGACAACAAAATCCAAATATAACTATATATGTTCAATTGATAAACAACGAAAAAGCTTAACAGTAAGTATCTTTTACCATCATTTTCATAATAAATTCAAAACACAACATCACCCACACCATCAGTTGCAAAGCCCATTGTCTCTACCATTACAAAATGAACCCATTGTCTCCACCATTACTAAATGGATCCATTGTCTCCACCATTACGTATATACAAAATTCTGAACCCAAAACATTAAGCACTACACTATATTTTTGAACATTCAAGTATATCCAACATGAACCCAAAAAATGAATCCAAACTTTTTTCCCATCACAAGATAGTCGTCCATCATTTTAGCACATCCAGAATGCTTTTGAAGGACCTGCAAATGAAATAAGATATGCCAATATATTACCAACCTGCTAACTGTATACAAACCACCAGAAAAGAAAGACAAGTTCTACCAAACTGTACATACTAGACTACATTAGTTTGTGAATGTTTAAAACAGAACAAAAGGATCAATCCATCTGTATAGACCTGCTAACAATTCTTCCAAACTGTACAGACTTGCTTACAAAAAAATTGGAACTACAAATAACAAGCTTCAGTCCAAAAATTGGGAAGCTTCAAGTCCAAAAATGGGAACTACAAGTAACAAGCTTGTTACTGTACAGAAAAACCAATGTACAGTAACAAGCTTCAAGTGACAAAGGAAGCTTCAAATGAAAAAGGAAGCTTTAAGAGAAGGAAAAAATTGGGAAACAAAACTCTTTTGTAGCTCAAACTTTAAGTTCCGGTACTGTAAAACCCCTAAATTTCTACTATTTTTTTTATTGAATTTGGTATTGGTTTAAAAATTTTGTATTGTACGTCGCATAGTCGTATTGTACGTCGCGCACGAAATTTTATTTTTTGTAGTTGCTCGTCGAGTATGAATATGTGCGAGCGTACATATTTTATAAAAATATTTTTTTCTATTTTATTATACACTTTCGAAATATTATATAATTATTATTCTTGCTATAACAGACCTTTTGTTTTTAGCAGTTATTAATAATAAATAATATTTTATTGTATACTAGGAAAAGCATAATCATGTATGCATTATTCGTGCATACATATATTTCGTAATTATTTATTAGTCTATTTTAAATAAAAATATAATTTTCGAGATTTATTAATATTAATATTTTATTATTCAAAAAGATATTTAAAAATATTTATTATTTTTGAAATTATTATTATTGGTATTTTGAAAAATATATTTGGAAGTTATTGTGGCCATTTAAATCTTGATTTGATTTTTGGATTTATTTAAATAGTTAAATATTTGCAATTTGATTTTTCCCATTTGATTTAAACTAAAAATTTAATTTGATTTAAATTTGATTTGTATTTGGATTTGGATTGTTTTTATATTAAATTAGGAAATATCTAAATTGGGTTTAAAGGAATCCTAATTCTTATCTAATTGAAAATTCCCACATCCTATAAATAGGCAGGTACTCCTCCAATTCGTTATTCATCCACCAAATTTTCACAACCCAAACCGTGCATCGTGTCGGTGTCCCCCTTCCCTTCTACTATTTTTATTTCTATTACAATTACATTTTTACTTTCTTCGTGTCCACATGTCGGACACGATCTCGACACAGCAACCCAGCCCGTGTCGGACACCCCGACATAATCCAAACCCTAATCCTAACCCTAACCCTAATTTTGGCCGAAGCCTCCACCGGATACTGCTGCCATCTCCGGCATCCCATCACCGCCACGACCGGCAAGCCCCCGATCTCCACAACCAAACGCCATCCGACATCATGTAACGCCCCAGTCCCAAAATACGTAGGACTATGAACGTAGACATGCCAGCTGTATTCATACGAAGTACACACCAACATATGGAATCCTCGTATGAATACATAAGCTGTAAAATACAGTAGAACCATAACTAATCTCATCCACATAAGAATAAAAGAATAGAAGATATCATATAATCAACTATGAAATTGTCATTTGGTACATGTAGTTGGGCAGAGACAAATCTACTACCAACTATGAAAAGAAATATACAACAAAAGAGAGATTTTGGCGAGCGAAGCGAATACGATCCAAGTGCAATCATCCTCGAAAAATAGTAATGAACACGGCTAGAGCTAAAGCACCTGCGAAAAACAATAGCACACACCTAGAGAGATAACAGGTCCTCAGAGGGACGTAACAAGACACATAATATCATGCCATATAAACTGAATAAATACTGCTCAAATAAATAAGTCAATCGAATTATAACATGGTCCAATACACACCTATTGAACGAGCGTACCATCCCCCCAACCAAACAAGGACAGGAGATGGTAAACTAATTCACGGTGACGTATCTTTCCATGCTAAGAATCCAATATGGTATCCGGACCCCAACAAGGTTCAATACCTTCTCATCGAAGTAGTAATTCACACCTACAACCAAACAAGGACAAGATGTGACGAACTAATTCGTGACAAGTTATTGTTCCAAGCCACGGTCAGATACAAGTACCCAAATCAAAAGTACTCGTACCTAAAGGATAGGGTAGCCTACCATTCTAAGTGAAATGTAGTTAAGAACAATCCTTCCTACGCATGGGCCCTGGCTAAATAGGATCGGTATAGTCCCCCTTGGGCACCAGAGGCCCCATCAGTAAGAGCATGACGTTCCGCAGAATCGCCAGTGGCCGTCAGTAACCATGGGTCATCAACCCCGTATCTCCAACGGAGAGTCCGGGTCACAAGGGAAGTGCAACGAAGCCCATACGCTAAGGAATTGTCCTCCCTGCCCAATGCCTACTCTGTTGTATCCATAACAGTAAACCTCTATAACCGCTAAGTCAAACTAAGCATGCAACCTCTATTAGCGGTTATTCCTATCGCACGGCTTGTACGTACTGGTGGCCAGCCAATCACGTACTTCCGTATTCTACATGCGACACACAACTTCGTGGTACAACGTGTCAAGGCCAATGAATGTAACACACAAGGTGGTCCCTTAAATCTAGGTTTAATATGAGAAAAATAATACATAGCAGGAAATATAAATGAACAGTAAGTTCTAACAGGTTATGCTATGTATTACAGTTTATTTTGCATAAAGAAAATAAATAATGCATGAAATATGAGCTAAAATAAATAAACAGCAAATGGCAAGGTGTCTTGCCTGGTAGTACGCCTGGGGTGCTGCAATGATCACTGTGGCATGAACTGCGACTTTGGTGTAACAACTGCACAAGGGGACCTCTGATGGTGGCACGGACAGTTCCATTGGATCCAGAAGGGTCAATTTAGTTAGGGTTGGTATGTGGAGTTACAGAATTGACGAGTGAATAGGAATAATGGGATTGGTATGGTCAAGAATCGGTAGTCGAAGGGTTATGAAAGTAATATATATATTATTTTAGAAAAATAGTTATGATGCTTGAAGCTATATTTTATAATGAGAAATAATTTTAGATAAATGCATACTTGAGAAGAAAAAGAATTAGAAATCGTTTTTAGGCTAAACCCTAAATTTGTCAAAAATAAATTTATAAGTAGAAAACTATATTATCAAAAAATAATTATTGATAATAATTGCAAATCTAGAAAACCAGTTTTAAGACAAAAGCCAAATTTTTGTTAAAGTAACACGTAGGTAAATAGGTCTATTAAAATACATAAATAAGATAATTTCCAAAATAATCTTTAGTAATCGCAATACAAAATTAATGATAATATGCCCAAAATAATATTAATAAATACATACTAATATTTATACACACAAATCTATACTTAGAGCCTATATATAATTTATAATTAATATTGGTCAACATATGGCCTATAAATGCGTAGATGTAATTATATATTTTATTCACCATCTATTTTTGGAACTACTTATATAAGTATATGAAAAATATATATAACGATTTAGCAAACCTTTGTTAATAATCATAACAACAATAAAAATCTTAAGATTTAATAATCACAACTCATCAGTTTACTAATCATAAACTGATTATACTAATAACCAAAAAATATAAAATAAACTCTTAACAAATAATAATAATAATAATAATAATAATAATAATAATAATAATAATAATTACTTAATTCCTACAAATATCTCGAAAAAAAATAAGGAAGAAAAAAAAGAAAATAATGAAATAAATTAAAATAAATTAAAACCAAAAAATGTCACAGAACCCAGGAGCAATGATTGCTGCTCTCGAAAACAAAGGAAAAAATCAAAAAAATTTGAGGAGAGAGGAGAGAGAGAAAGCGGTGAGTGAGCGGGAGATGCGGCGGTGAGGGGTCGACCCGGCGGTGGTGGATGGTCGCAGGCGGGGAGAGGAGGCTGTGCGGTGCTCAAGGCGAGGAGGGCCTTGGTCGGCGGAGAAGGAGAGGGGAAGAGGGAAAGGGGGTTCCAGCGGTTGGCGCGACGCGGTGGCGGGGGACTCATCGGCGGCGTCAGCGACCCGTAGACGCTGTGGAGGGGTGAGGCTCGGGCGGAGAAGGGGGAGTATGAGCGCGTGGGTCAGGCCACTCTCGTGGCGGCTACAGGCGCTTGTTACGGCGCCGGCTCGTCGGAGAAGGCAGATCGGCGCAACACAGCGGTGGAGCTCCGGCGTTGGAAGGAGGCGGAGTCAAGTGGGTTCGAGTGGTCAGCGGCGGTGGGTTCGAGCGGTCAGCGACGGATCGAAGGGATTTTCGGCGAGGGCTTGTGCGGCCAGCTCGCGGAGGGTCTGGTGGTGGACGGCGGTCGGTCGCCGGAGAACGGTGTTCGAAGCGGCGCGGGTGTGCGGCCACCGTGAAGGATCGCCGGCGGAGGAAGCAAGGAGGTGAGTTTTTTTAGGGTTAGGGATTTATTTTGATTTCTCTTTTCTGGGGGTGCTGGAGAGATGGCGGGGTGATGCGGGTGATGGTGGGGGTTTGGTCGTGTGGTGGTGCTGACGACGGCGGTATGGTCGGGTGGTGGTTTGGTCGATGATGGCGGAGATGATAGCTGGTGGCGGTGGTGTCGATGACAGTGGTGGTGATGAGGGTTGTTGTGTGTTGATGGGTCAGAGTACTGGGTTGTGGTGGTGCTGGTCACCTAGGCGGAGGTGGTCGTGAGGGCATGGTGGTGGTGATGAAGATGGCCGGTGTGTGGTCGTGGTGTACGGCATCGGAAGGTCGGAGTGGCCAGGCGGGGTCGGGCTGTGGACGGCCGGGGAATGGCTAGTGTTACAGATTTAATTACGTCGAGTGTGTTCGACACAACAGAGAGGGTCGGAAGAGATGTCCTGCGTGACACGGCTTGGTTTTGACGTCCGGGTTGTCGAACGCAGGAAATATCAATGTATTTGTATAAGGGGATAAATAGTGGATGGGGATAGGGGACACGAACACGATGCACAAACTTGGGTTGTGAAATTTGTGGAGGAATAAAAATACATGGATAAGTACCTGCCTATTTATAGGATGTGCGAATTCCCATTTGGATAGGATTAGGATTTATTTAAAACCCAAAGTAGATAATTCAATATATAATTTAATTTAATTCAATAATCCAAATCCAAATCCAAATCAAATCCAAATTTAAATCTAATTTAAATTCTTTTGGTTTAAAATCAATTAAGAAAATTCAAATTCCAAATATCTAATCTATTTAAATAATTCCAAAAATTGAATCAAGATTTAAATTGCCAAAATATTTTCAAAATATGTTTTCCAAAAATGCTATTATAATAATTTTGAAAATATATTATTATTTAAAAATAAACTAATGAAATATATATATATGCAAGCACGAGTAATATTTATGCTTTTCTAGTATACAATAGGAATATCATTCACTATTAATAACTGCATAAATGAAGGCTTCTAGTGACTAAAATAACAACTTGGAAATGATAGCAAAATAATATTTATATATATTATTTTGAAATTATAAAAAAATAGAAAAAATGTTTTTCTAAAAATATGTACGCTTGCACATATTCGCACTCGTCAAGCAATTCCGAAAAATAAAATTTTCGGCGACGTACAATATGACTACGCGACGTATGTCACGCTCCGATTCGTAGAGTCATTTATTAACATATTTGATCTCTTGGAATCGATCGTCCTCGCTTGGGCGTGATGCCGTACAAGTCTGGTATTGCACTTGTACAAGGCAAAGATGGTACATAGGTGATAATTCTTCAAATAGGAACACATTACAGCGGCAGAAGCAGACAAATTGAAGTTAGTGAGGACAATCTTTCTCATTGAATAGAAGTACATCACTTCTTTATGGCAGCGGAGAAAAAAAGGATAACTTGAAGTCACACAGAGATATATATAGAACTTTATTCTCCTTATTGATAATTGAAGAAGAGTACAAGACTTGTATTGAAGTACAATGCTTACAACACATCTCACTTTACATTGAAAGCCAACTGAGCAATACTACAAAGACTATATTTGATGCTTGGATACATTGGATTACAACTCGATATGCTGACTTGGCTTACATTCTCACTGATACAACTGATTACAATGTTCCATACATTATGCCCTTTATAAATAGAAGACATCATCTTGTACAAGGAGAGCTTCTGTATGCCCAACAAATCTTCGATGTCGCAGAACCAATCAAGCCAATCTTCGTGTGTAGAATATCCCAAGCACAAGCACCTGCCCACAAAACGTGGGTCAGCACATCATCTATGTACTGGCAAGCAGAATCCAACCCACTCGCATAAACCAACATTTAAGTGATCATTTAAGCAAGCATTTATTAGAATGATTTTTCTACTTGGGGCCTTGCATCAGTTTACAGTTCATGGGCAATAATCAGAGTGAAGCATGCAAACATATTCTTAATAGCATTCATGTGGACATATCATTTTAACATTTTTGGTGTTATCATACAAAGGCATCATTGAGGCATACTAGGTGTTATCATGAAAAGGCATCATTGAGGCATCGTTAACATTAACATCTTAAACATGTTATAACAGTTCTCACTTCAAGCATCACTTAGCATGTATGTTGTATTTGAGCAATGATTATAGCATGGCATCTTTCTAGCATACTGAATTTAACATGTTAAGCAAGATCTCATACTGAAAGGCTACATACAGCATTATTTACTTATTTGGAACGTAAGCATGCAAGTTAAACCAACACATATATTGAATTATCACATTTAAGTGATTTCTTACCGATAGCCGACTCCCTCATACCTGTATCAAATACAGGTTAGCAGATATACTTACTCTGCCTGCATAAGACATTCATTAGCGTGCATCCTGACTACATGGTCACTGGTGTTTAACCATACGGACATTGCCATATAGGTCTTCATTGGTAATGCGATGACTCCAGAGAAGGTAGCTAGCCCCAAAGGATGCTTCACAAAATCCGTGCCCCTACTGGCACGCCAATGTTTTCTCCTAGGCCGGATCGGTCGCCCTAACGTCCCGGGGTACCGTCCGAGAAAACATATCCCCATCACTTATGCATAAGTTGTCCTATGACCATGCGAATGCGTGTCCAACTCAATCGTGAACAAAAAATGCATGGTGAAATATTGAAGTAAAGACAACAGTGCATCATCATTCATCTCATTCAAGTCATGTTCAATGACTTATTCATTCCCAACATTACCATCATTTCATTTGGTGATCTCAATGATCCCAAGCCTCATCAATTCTCATTCATTGCTTCATTACAACATTTCTCATTATGTTCCTTCTAAGGAGGAACAACAGCATTCATTCATTTTATAGGAACCTGTAGCATTTTATTCATTTTATAGGAACAATAGCATATTCAATTCTTTTCTCATGTATCATTCACGTAACATCTCATTGTTCAAGTGATTCATTCATTTCATCAATCTTAAGCATCAGAGACATTATCGATTCAATCTCAGGCATCATGTTACATTAGTGGTTCGAGTGTGATTCATTTAGCAATCCAAAGTTCATGTATTATTCATTCAATGATTTCCAGCATAGGCATCTCTATCGGTTTAGCAACAACAGCATCGCATCATAATTACTCAACATTCAAGGTAAGAGACATTAGGGACATATTCAAAGCATCACATTATTCCATTTATTAAGCATGCAGGAATAAGAAGGAAGAAGGACAGTTCCACTTGCCTGCATAAAAGGGTCTTCTTATTCTGGTTGCACACATTCTCCCTAAGCGTAGCTCCAACAGCGAGCCACGTCCCAACACTTAATCCGTCTAGCCAGCTCAGAGAGACTACATCAGTCTCAACTCTCTTTGATCTCCAACATAAGTCACTGTCCAACATTCTGATCCCATCCAATAAGCCAACCAAATGCTTCGTGCGGAGCGGGGCATTACGTAATATACCACTCAGAAAAAGTTTTGTCCTCGAAACTTAAGAAAACAACTCATCTATTAGATTCACTTAATCACAATAAGTTACTCATTCAGCTTCAATTCAATATTCATTTTAGCCTACTTGATCATTTCAAAATAGTTATCCAACTGTATCATTTTAATCCATCAACGATTCATTCCATCTTTCTCTTTTCGAAATACTTGCAACTTCTCATTGATTCACCAACATTTTCTCGCATTTCTATCTCGGTCACAATATATCACTTCGTTTGGATCCATATACATATTTTAGGCGTCCCCAAAATATATGTATTTCAGCCAAAGTCCGCGCTAGTGCGATAAATTCTTCCCATAATGTTATCTCAGTCGCAACCAATCACTTCGGCTGGATCCATACACATATTTTAGGCGTCCCCAAAACATATGTACTTCAGCCAACTTCCATGTTAGTGCGATTCGATCAGCCATAATATAACTCTCTTTTCTAAATCCGACTTAGCATCCTTTCATTTGACTTATTGCTTTATTCACTTGCCACAATCACTATCTTCCAGGCCACAACACTTAACATCAGAGACAACTCTCTATCCAAGCATAACATTTCTAATATCGGTCAAGGGTCTAACTTAGAGCCATTCATATCAAGAGTTCATAACATGCAATCATGTTCCTTCCCAAATCCAACAATATTTTTTACCGAGGCAATTCATCTTTTCTAAAAGATACAATTCGACATCACCAACTATCGATTACCCGATCCAATATTCCCGTCATGAGCAGTCAATTCCATCTCATATAATAATCTACTACTCGATACATACAACTCAAGTCTCATCCCACAATTCTAGTTCCCGCTATAGGCCGACACATAGTCCTCAAGGGTCAAACATCTCTAAGGTTCATATTGAAGCATATATACAACATATCACTCTTAGGTCGTACTCATCACAATCTTTCGTTCAATGCCACAAGGTCATTCTATGGGTCGCCAACAGCCATCTATTATTTGGTCCAGTCTCAATGGTTAGCTATGCCGACAGCTATACTTAATCATCCAGGTGACTTCCCTAGAGTGGATGGCTACTAGGGTTACACTAGTTTCTTTTTCTTAGGCCAACAGGCTATCGACAGTTCGAGGCAGCTCTACCCAAACCTATGGGTATCAACTCAGTCTGAATAATGAATCGCCAATTGGGCTAAGCCAACAATTGGTAATTTATCAACTGGTCGCTAGGGTCAAGTCTATCTATCCAGGGTCTTCCTCAAGGAAATAATTCCCACAGAGGCTCATTCTAGACTTACCCAACGATCGACTAAGATCGATCTATCAAAATTACGATCAATTCCCAACCCGACATACGATTCTCATCGTTCTAATAATCCATCAAGTAAATTCCCAATGATTCAATTTCTATTTCAAATTCCTTTGTACCCACACGAACCCATAAGCCAAGGCTAACTAATCAAGGGTCTTCAAATCCGATATTCTTAACATAACTACGAAATTATACTATTCGATCCGTATGACAGAGTCACACCACCAAGTCATAAGCCAACAATCTATCTCCCAACCAACAGTCACATATACCGACATTATCCACCACGATTGCAATTCTTCAATCCCATTCGTTTCATCAGTCATCAATATCTCATACGGACATTCTTAAATCTCATATTGTAAGGGTCGAGTAATTCATTCCATTCAATCCGATAATTCATGTATCAATTAACCATTCTCTATGCAACACAATTATTCAGGGTTGCTACTTATTACTTTTCTAATCCTATTAAATTCTTCAGCATACATGCACATAGGCAACGATTATCCTTTGGTGATCAAGATGGATTAACATCTATTACACCTTAGGATCAAAGCATAGATCTCTAATATTCCTTTGATTCACCGACGATATTTCCAAAAATTTCAGCTACGCAACCAACTTTGTATTAGCCACATATAATTTACATCCAACCAATCAAAGTCAACATTCAAATGTTCTAAGCCACAACATTCTCTAGCCAAATTCATTTAACAATAGCATACTAACTGCTTACTAGTCTGAGTCATCACTCGACTAAACAATTTCTAACCAAGCCACCGGTTACAATTTCTGAAAATCTCGCTACTCAATATAACATCACTGTCAAGGGACACTCGAGTCATCTAACCACAATACATGACTCCCAGCTAAGTCTCGGCACTACCCAGTACTCACAGATAGTCTCATTGTTATTCTATGGAACGGGTCAACATACATCTCATTTTGAGGTGGTAGAGGCAATATACCACTCAAAAACGAAGCCATCCTTAAACAATACCAACCCAATTCTATTCCGGACATTCGGGATCTATAATGATCATATAATTTAACCAACATCTCGGGGTCTCAATATCACAAGCCAACATTCTTAGGGTCTCGAAAGCACTTAGCAACACACATGAGTCAATTCACCAGTTTCGTTGAACTCATCCATCAATTACCCCATTCATAATTCATTTCCAATATCACATGCAATTCTCAACTTGTTACAGCATACATAGCCACTTTTCTTTATTCCTACAATTCTAAACAGTATTCATAATATAGCATACTATGGCATCGAGTCATTGTTGGGTTATTTGTGTCCAAACCAACAACAATCATTCATTCAGGGGCATCACAATGTATATAGACTTATTGTATGGAACATCCAGTGAGCAGCCAAGAAGGTCAATGAACTTTCAGACACGAACAACGTAAGGATGATTACAGAACAACAACAGCATAATCGCGGGAGCAATCTTTGATTTAATCGCGGAAGCAACGTTGAGTGTTCGCAGAAGCAACTTTGGTTAATCATCGATGCAACTTTAATTTGAAATGAATCAAAGAAGAGACCAAGGACGTAAAACTGTGCTCTGATACCAATTTGTCACGCCCCGATTCGTAGAGTCATTTATTAACATATTTGATCTCTTGGAATCGATCGTCCTCGCTTGGGCGTGATGCCGTACAAGTCTGGTATTGCACTTGTACAAGGCAAAGATGGTACATAGGTGATAATTCTTCAAATATGAACACATTGCAGTGGCAGAAGCAGACAAATTGAAGTTAGTGAGGACAATCTTTCTCATTGAATAGAAGTACATCACTTCTTTATGGCAGCGAAGAAAAAAAGGATAACTTGAATTCACACAGAGATATATATAGAACTTTATTCTCTTTATTGATAATTAAAGAAGAGTACAAGACTTGTATTGAAGTACAATGCTTACAACACATCTCACTTTATATTGAAAGCTAACTGAGCAATACTACAAAGTCTATATTTGATGCTTGGATACATTGGATTACAACTCGATATGCTGACTTGGCTTACATTCTCACTGATACAACTGATTACAATGTTCCATACATTATGCCCTTTATAAACAGAAGACATCATCTTGTACAAGGAGAGCTTCTGTATGCCCAACAAATCTTCGATGTCGCGGAACCAATCAAGCCAATCTTCGTGTGTAGAATATCCCAAGCACAAGCACCTGCCCATAAAACGTGGGTCAGCACATCATCTATGTACTGGCAAGCAGAATCCAACCCACTCGCATAAACCAACATTTAAGTGATCATTTAAGCAAGCATTTATTAGAATAATTTTTCTACTTGGGGCCTAGCATCAGTTTACAGTTCATGGGCAAGAGTGAAGCATGTAAACATATTCTTAATAGCATTCATGTGGAAATATCATTTTAACATTCTTGGTGTTATCATGCAAAGGCATCATTGAGGCATACTAGGTGTTATCATGAAAAGGCATCATTGAGGCATCGTTAACATTAACATCTTAAACATGTTATAACAGTTCTCACTTCATGCATCACTTAGCATGTATGTTGTGTTTGAGCAATGATTATAGCATGGCATCTTTCTAGCATACTGAATTTAACATGTTAAGCAAGATCTCATACTGAAAGGCTACATACAGCATCATTTACTTATTTGGAACATAAGCATGCAAGTTAAACCAACACATATATTGAATTATCACATTTAAGTGATTTCTTACCGATAGCCGACTCCCTCATACCTGCATCAAATACAGGTTAGCAGATATACTTACTCTGCCTGCATAAGACAATCATTAGCGTGCATCCTGACTACATGATCACTGGTGTTTAACCATACGGACATTGCCATATAGGTCTTCATTGGTAATGCGATGACTCCAGAGAAGGTAGCTAGCCCCAAAGGATGTCTCACAAAACTCGTGCCCCTACTGGCACGCCAATGTTTTCTCCTAGGCCGGATCGGTCGCCCTAACGTCCCAGGGTACCGTCCGAGAAAACATATCCCCATCACTTATGCATAAGTTGTCCTATAACCATACGAATGTGTGTCCGACTCAATCGTGAACATAAAATGCATGGTGAAATATTGAAGTAAAGACAACAGTGCATCATCATTCATCTCATTCAAGTCATGTTCAATGACTTATTCATTCCCAACATTACCATCATTTCATTTGGTGATCTCAATGATCCCAAGCCTCATCAATTCTCATTCATTGCTTCATTGCAATATTTCTCATTATGTTCCTTCTAAGGAGGAACAACAGCATTCATTCATTTTATAGGAACCTGTAGCATTTCATTCATTTTATAGGAACAATAGCATATTCAATTCTTTTCTCATGTATCATTCACGCAGCATCTCATTATTCAAGTGATTCATTCATTTCATCAATCTTAAGCATCGGAGACATTATCGATTCAATCTCAGGCATCATGTTATATTAGTGGTTCGAGTGTGATTCATTTAGCAATCCAAAGTTCATGTATTATTCATTCAATGATTTCCAGCATAGGCATCTCTATCGGTTTAGCAACAACAGCATCGCATCACAATTACTCAACATTCAAGGTAAGAGACATTAGGGACATATTCAAAGCATCACATTATTCTATTTATTAAGCATGCAGGAATAAGGAGGAAGGAGGACAGTTCCACTTGCCTGCATAAAAGGGTCTTCTTATTCTGGTTGCACACATTCCCCCTAAGCGTAGCTCCAACAGCGAGCCACGTCCCAACACTTAATCCGTCTAGCCATCTTAGAGAGACTGCATCAGTCTCAACTCTCTTTGATCTCCAACACAAGTCACGGTCCAACATTCTGATCCCATCCAATAAACCAACCAAATACCTCGTGCGGAGCGGGGCATTACAACGTACAATACAAAATTTTAAATCAGTACCAAATCGATAAAATAAAAAATATAGTAGAAATTTAGGGGTTTTACACATCACCACACCGCCACCAGCATACCATCGCCCTCGCCATCACCGCCACCACTGCCAACAACCACCACGGCCACGGCCACTGGACGGAAAACCGACCGCCGCCACAGCCAGCCCAAACCCCCACCATCATCGTCGCCGCCGCAATTATGGTCGACCAAAAAACCCCAACAAAATAAAAACACATAACCCCCGATCACGGCCATCGTCGGAAACCCACAAAACCCTAAATTGAAATCACCACCACCACTCACCTCGCCTAGCCGCCGGCGCCCTCCACCGCGAGTCGATCCTGGCCGCTGCCCTGCAGCGCTATATTTCTCGGCAGTCGTTGGCCCTCTCCGCCACCCAAGCCCGTTGTCGCCACCGCATCGGAGGCGCAGTGCACCCCCGTCTCCGGCCGATGTACTCTCCCCGCAGCCTTTCTCAGCCCCGACGAACCCTCCGCCGCCCAATCGCCGACAAGCCCCGCCGCGCCATCTACCGAACCCCTTTCCTCCGCCGGCCCTCCATCTTCCGCCTCCTTACCGCCTTTCCTTCGTCGAGATCTGCCGCACGCCCCACCTTGCCGACGCAGCAGCACCCTCCGCCTGAGCGCCGCCTCCCAGCGCCTCCACCGTCCGCCACGTCCCGGCGAGACTCACCGGCCGAATCCCCCTTTCTCCTCTCCGTGCCCCGTTCCTCTACCGCCATCCGCCGTTTCCCCACCTCGGCACCGCCCCCGACGCGCCGCCGACCGCCGTCCGCTCTCCCTCTCGCTCTCTTCCTCTCAACTCTCTCTCTCTCTGTTGATTTTTCTTTCTTCCTTTTCGTCTTCTTAAAGAAGACAACATATTTTTTTTATTATTTTATTTTTTTGATTTTATTATTATTGTTTGTTAAATATTAACATTATCATGATTATTATCTTAATCATCATTATTATTATTATTATTATTATTATTATTATTATTACCATTATTACTGTTATTTCATTATTATTACTATTATCTTAATTTATTTTATTTTATTATTGTTTCTTAACTTTATTGTCTACTTATTAGTGTTACCTTGGCATACAATAACATAGTGTTAATATGTAATAATATTATAACTGTATAGATATGTTGATATAAGCATTGATTAAATATTATATTATAAGATATGGTATATGATAACAATATGTATGTACACTAGTATATATTTTAGTCAATAATTTTATTATTTTATTCTTGGTATTTAGTTACTAATATTGGCATTAATATTTCCAAACTAATTAGTAACAAAATACGTATTAGGGCTTGACCTTATATGTAAAATTTAAAACTGAATTTCAAAGCCTAACTATAGTATTATTTGTGATATTTTCCGTAGCTTTGACCTACAAATGTTATTTTGGCAAAAATAGGTTTTTTTCCTTAAAATGAGTTTTTTCTGTATTTCAAAGGTTTATCTATGAATTATTTTAACTAAGAAAATATTTTCGAGTAGTTTTAAATCGTATATATATTATTTATTTATCCTATTTTTCTTGATTTCCTCTTTTCCATAACCAATCCCATTATTCCTATTCTTTCGCCAATTCAAGACTACCGTATGTCCATCCTAACTAAATTGATCCTTCTGGACCCAATGGAACTGACCGTGTCACCATCCGTGATCACCATACATAGTTGTTGCACCGAAGTCGCAGTTCGTGCCACCTTGATCATCGCAGCACACCAGGCGTACTACCAGGAAAGATACCTTGCCATTTGCTGTTTAATTATTTTAGCTCATATTTTATGCATTATTTATTTTCTTTATACAAAATAAACTGTGATACATGGCATAACCTGTTAGAACTTACTGTTCATTTATATTTCCTGCTATGTATTATTTTTCTCACGTTAAACCTAGAATTAAGGGACCACCTTGTTTGTTGTATTCATTGGCCTTGACACGTTGTAACACGAAGTTGTGTGTCGCATGTAGGACACGGAAGTGCATGATTGGCTGGCCACCAGTACGTACAAGCCGTGCGATAGGAATAACCGCTAATAGAGATTGCATGCTAGTTTGACTTAGCGGTTATAGTGGTTTGTGTTGTGGATACAACACAGTAGGCATTTGGCGGGGAGGACAATTCCTTAACGTATGGGCTTCGATGCACTTTCCCTTGTGACCCGGATTCTCCGCTGGAGATACGGGGTTGTTGACCCATGATTACTGACGGCCACTGACGATTCTGCGGAACGTCATGCTCTTACTGATGGGGCCTCTGGTGCCCAAGGGGGGACTATGTCGATCCTATTTAGCCAGGGCCCATGCGTAGGAAGGATTGTTCTTAACAACATATCACTTAGAACGGTTAGGCACCTTATCCGTTAGGTACAAGTACTTTTGGTTTAGGTACTTATATCTGACCGTGGCTTGGAACAATAACTTGTCACGGATTAGTTTGTCACATCTTGTCCTTGTTGGGTTGTAGGTATGACTTACTACTTCGATGAGAAGGTATTGAACCTTGTTGGGGTCCGGATACCATATTGGATTTATAGCATGAAAAGATACATCACCGTGAATTAGTTTACCATCTCCTGTCCTTGTTTGGTTGGGAGGATGGTACGCTCGTTCAATAGGTGTGTATTGGACCATGTTATAAATTCAATTGACTTATTTATTTGAGCAATATTTATTCAGTTTATATGGCATAATATTATGTGTCTTGTTACGTCCCTCTGAGGACCTGGTTATCTCACTAGGTGTGTGCTATTGTCTTTTACAGGTGTTCTAGCTCTAGCCGTGATCATCGCTATTCTATTCGAGGATGATTGCACTTGGATCGTCTTCGCTTCGCTCGCCAAATTCATATCTTTTCTTATGTATTTTTCCTTTACTTGTTGGTAGTGGATTTGTCTCCGCCCAACATATTGTATCAAGACAATTCATTATCTTTATATGATGTCTTTTATTCATTTATTTTGCGTGGATGAGATTAGTTATGGTTCTACTGCATTTCACAGCTTATGTATTCATACGAGGGTTCCATATATTGGAGTGTACTTCGTATGTATATAGCTGCCATGTCAACGTTCCTAGTCCTACGTATTTTAGGACTGGGACGTTACATGTTTTTGTGGTAGCCCATGCAGGTCAGATAAATTGTTTGGTTACTTTACCGTACCAAGCAAGCCTGCGAATAGGATTAGAAGTCTAGGATCTCATCCACATACTTGACCTTTTTCCTCGATTCCATATTCGACCAACTCATCGATTGCTTCTTGCTTGATTCCTTCCATCCCTATTCTTATCTTCCCTTTGTGCTTGCTAGAGATTGACCCTACTAGTTAGATGTCCCAAACACCCTTAGCTTAATTCTTTTAAGTTGGGTAGAATACCCCACGACTTGACACACCCTTGACCATTAAGGAAATACCAATAGTACTATCTAGACCATAGAGACTAGAGAAATTTAACCCTTTTGGTCAACCAAACCTTGGACAATAAAACCGTAGAATGATGGTATAGAAATAAACAAGACTTAGATCCTCATGACACTTAGACTATTCATATTAGTTCTTATTTCATCTACCCTCGTGCCTATGTTTACTATCTAAACAAATGATGCTAATATAGCCTAGTATTTGCAAGCTAATCCTTATCGAGCTTGATCAAGACATATGCTATAGAGTGGCCACTCACTAGCCTATTGTCTAAATCAGAACCGGTACATAATGGTCTGATCAACCAAGTGCACTTTGGTTCGCTTTTGTCTATTACTCTACGTGGATGGGGATATAACTAAACTTGGCCCTTAAATCCCATCCACGACTGCCTTGACAATTCTTTTGAAATCATTCGATCTTCTTTGAATCACGAATTCGTATTCGATAACGCCTCATTCGAACCTATATTGCTTCGCCTGCACCTATTTTAGGAGGACGAAAGCGTCATACTAGAACTCCCTCTAACCTTCCCATCGGCTATGACCGTTCCCACTCGATGTTGCTATATCTTCATCCCAAACTACTCGACCTTTTCCTCGACCCTAAATTTACAATCTTGACTTTCTAATCACTTGAATTTAAGAGTGATTACAATCGTCTCTTAATCATATTCTTAACCTAGACTACGACCATATAAACTTCTTTAAACCCTCCTATCTACCGTTGTGCTTTCTCACCCCCTCCTAATTCTTAATTTTGAGGACGAAATTCTTTTAAGTTGGGTAGGATGTAAAACCCCTAAATTTCTACTATTTTTTTATTGAATTTTGTACTGATTTAAAAATTTTGTATTGTACGTCGCATAGTCGTATTGTACGTCGCGTACGAAATTTTATTTTTCGTAGTTGCTCGTCGAGTACGAATATGTGCGAGCGTACATATTTTATAAAAACATATTTTTTCTATTTTATTATAAACTTTCAAAATATTATATAATTATTATTCTTGCTATAACAGACCTTTTATTTTTAGCAGTTATTAATAATAAATAATATTTTATTGTATACTAGGAAAAGCATAATCATGTATGCATTATTCGTGCATACATATATTTCATAATTATTTATTAGTCTATTTTAAATAAAAATATAATTTTCGAGACTTATTAATATTAATATTTTATTATTCAAAAAGATATTTAAAAATATTTATTATTTTTGAAGTTATTATTATTGGTATTTTAAAAAATATATTTGGAAGTTATTGTGGCCATTTAAATCTTGATTTGATTTTTGGATTTATTTAAATAGTTAAATATTTGCAATTTGATTTATCCCATTTGATTTAAACTAAAAATTTAATTTGATTTAAATTTGATTTGTATTTGGATTTGGATTGTTTTTATATTAAATTAGGAAATATCTAAATTGGGTTTAAAGGAATCCTAATTCTTATCTAATTGGGAATTTTCACATCCTATAAATAGGCAGGTACTCCTCCAATTCATTATTCATCCACCAAATTTCCACAACCCAAACCATGCATCGTGTCGGCGTCCTCCTTCCCTTCCATTATTTTTATTTCTATTACAATTACATTTTCACCTTCTTCGTGTCAACATGTCGGACACGATCTCGACACAGCAACCCAGCCCGTGTCGGACACCCCGACATAATTCAAACCTAATCCTAACCCTAACCCTAATTTTGGCCGAAGCCCCCACCGGATATTGTTTCCATCTCCGGCATCCCATCACCGCCACGACCGGCAAGCCCCCGATCTCCACCACCAAACGCCACCCGATATCACCACACCGCCACCAGCATACCATCGCCCTCGCCATCACTGCCACCACTGCCAACAACCACTACGGCCACGGCCACTGGACGAAAACCTACCGCCGCCACTGCCAGCCCAAACCCCCACCATCATCGTCGCCACCGCAATCATGGTCGACCAAAAAAACCCCAACAAAATAAAAACACACAACCCCCGATCACGGCCATTGTCGAAAACCCACCAAACCCTAAATTGAAATCACCACCACCACTCACCTCGCCTAGCCGCCGGCGCCCTCCACCGCGAGTCGCGCCTGGCCGCTGCCCCGCAGCGCCGTATTTCTCGGCAGCCGTTGGCCCTCTCCGCCACCCAAGCCCGCTGTCGCTACCGCGCCGGAGGCACAGTGCACCCCCGTCTCCGGCCGATGTACTCTCTCCGCAGCCTTCCTCAGCCCCGACGAACCCTCCGTCGCCCGCTCGCCGACAAGCCCCGCCGCGCCATCTCCCGAACCCCTTTCCTCCGCCGGCCCTCCATCTTCCGCCTCCTCACCGCCTTCCCTTCGCCGAGATTCGCCGCACGCCCCACCTTGCCGACGCAGCCGCACCCTCCGCCTGAGCGCCGCCTCCCAGCGCCTCAACCGTCCGCCGCGTCCCCGACGAGACTCACCGGCCGAAACCCCCTTTCTCCTCTCCGTGCCCCGTTCCTCCACCGCCATCCGCCGTTTCCCCACCTCGGCACCGCCGCCCGACGCGCCGCCGACCGCCGACTGCTCTCCCTCTCGCTCTCTGCTCTCGCTCTCTTCCTCTCAACTCTCTCTCTCTGTGTTGATTTTTTTCTTTCTTCCTTTTCGTCTTCTTAAAGAAGACAACAGCTTTTTTTATTATTTTTTTATTTTTTTGATTTTATTATTATTGTTTGTTAAATATTAACATTATCATTATTATTATCTTAATCATCATTATTATTATTATTATTACCATTATTACTATTATTTCATTATTATTACTATTATCTTAATTTATTCTATTTTATTATTGTTTCTTAACTTTATTGTCTACTTATTAGTGTTACCTTGGCATACAATAACATAGTGTTAATATGTAATAATATTATAACTGTGTAGATATGTTGATATAAGCATTGATTAAATATTATATTATAAGATATTGTATATGATAACAATATGTATGTACACTAGTATATATTTTAGTCAATAATTTTATTATTTTATTCTTGGTATTTAGTTACTAATATTGGCATTAATATTTCCAAACTAATTAGTAACAAAATACGTATTAGGGCTTGACCTTATATGTAAAATTTAAAACTGAATTTCAAAGCCTAACTATAGTATTATTTGTGATATTTTTCGTAGCTTTGACCTACAAATGTTATTTTGGCAAAAATAGGTTTTTTTTCCTTAAAATGAGTTTTTCTGTATTTCAAAGGTTTATCTATAAATTATTTTAACTAAGAAAATATTTTCGAGTAGTTTTAAATCGTATATATATTATTTATTTATCCTATTTTCCTTGATTTCCTCTTTTCCATAACCAATCCCATTATTCCTATTCTTTCGTCAATTCAAGACTACCGTATGTCCACCCTAACTAAATTGACCCTTCTGGACCCACTGGAACTGACCGTGTCACCATCCATGATCACCATACATAGTTGTTGCACCGAAGTCGCAGTTCGTGCTACCTTGATCATCGCAGCACACCAGGCGTACTACCAGGCAAGACACCTTGCCATTTGCTGTTTAATTATTTTAGCTCATATTTCATGCATTATTTATTTTCTTTATGCAAAATAAATTGTGATACATGGCATAACCTGTTAGAACTTACTGTTCATTTATATTTCCTACTATGTATTATTTTTCTCAGATAAAACCTAGAATTAAGGGACCACCTTGTGTGTTGCATTCATTGGCCTTGACACGTTGTAACACGAAGTTGTGTGTCGCATGTAGGACACGAAAGTGCGTGATTGGTTGGCCACCAGTACGTACAAGCCGTGCGATAGGAATAACCGCTAATAGAGATTGCATGCTAGTTTGACTTAGCGGTTATAGTGGTTTGTGTTGTGGATACAACACAGTAGGCATTGGGCGGGGAGGACAATTCCTTAACGTATGGGCTTCGATGCACTTTCCCTTGTGACCCGGATTCTCCGTTGGAGATACGGGGTTGTTGACCCATGATTACTGACGGCCACTGACGATTTTGCGGAACGTCATGCTCTTATTGATTTGGCCTCTAGTGCCCCAAGGGGGGAACTATGCCGATCCTATTTAGCCAGGGCCCATGCGTAGGACGAATTGTTCTTAACAACATATCACTTAGAATGGTTAGGCACCTTATCCGTTAGGTACGAGTACTTTTTGTTTGGGTACTTGTATCTGACCGTGGCTTGGAACAATAACTTATCGCGGATTAGTTTGTCACATCTTGTCCTTGTTTGGTTGTAGGTGTGACTTACTACTTCGATGAGAAGGTATTGAACCTTGTTGGGGTCCGGATACCAAATTGGATTCATAGCATGGAAAGATACGTCACCGTGAATTAGTTTACCATCTTCTGTCCTTGTTTGGTTGGGAGGATGGTACGCTCGTTCAATAGGTGTGTATTGGACCATGTTATAAATTAAATTGACTTATTTATTTGAGCAATATTTATTCAGTTTATATGGCATGATATTATGTGTCTGGTTACGTCCCTCTGAGGACCAGGTTATCTCTCCAGGTGTGTGCTATTGTCTTTCGCAGGTGTTCTAGCTCTAGCCGCGATCATCGCTATTCTCTTCGAGGATGATTGTACTTGGATCGTCTTCGCTTCGCTCGCCAAATTCATATCTTTTCTTATGTATTTTTCCTTTACTTGTTGGTAGTGGATTTGTCTCCGCCCAACATATTGTATCAAGACAATTCATTATCTTTATATGATGTCTTTTATTTATTTATTTTGTGTGGATGAGATTAGTTATGGTTCTACTGTATTTCACAGCTTATGTATTCATATGAGGGTTCCATATATTGGAGTGTACTTCGTATGTATACATCTGGCATGTCTACGTTCCTAGTCCTACGTATTTTGGGACTGGGGCGTTACAGATACCGATACCGATACCGACACGAGACTATGCAAAATTCAGTCCAAAAAATCATAGTCCAGAAGAGAAACCAATGTAATAAATACAAATTCCAACTTGAAATAAAGAAAATTATAAGGACGTGATTTATCCTTGATGAATGCTTTGCTCAGAGGTTATGTGGACGTGGCAAAACATTTAATCATTCCACTGGAGAAATAATTATCAGAAAACAATTCAGAAGTAATGGGGACGTGACTTTTTTTTGTCAAACCGAGTTTGGACGGAGTCAAAAACGAAAATAATTCCACTGGGAAAATATTTTAGAGGACCTATTATCCAGGGCGTATTCAAGACTCTTGAAATACGGATAATAGTTAGATAGTTTTTTTGGGATCATATAAACATCACACTGTACATTTATATGACTGAACACATGTGAACAAAAAGGTTACACATAGTATTTCTTCAGGAACTTGTCGTTGATAGGCATCATAAGCAAGTTACCATCAGGCTTGGTTAGCCGGTACGCACCATTAGAATACACTGATTCTATGATGAAAGGACCTTCCCATTTAGGCTAGAATTTTTTTTTGTTTTGTGCGTCATGACCATTGGTCTTCTCACTGCTAAGACTAGATCACCGACATAGAAGATTCTTTCCTTCACCCTTTTATTGAAGGCTCTGAAAAGACGTGCTTGGTATAGCTCAATACGTAGCTGAGCTAACAAGCATTTGTTGTCTAGCACTTCGAGCTCCTAGAGTCGCAAACGGTAGCTTTCTTCGGTAGTCAACTCGTTGGCTAAGGCTACTCGAAGAGAAAGAATCTGGATTTCTAGGGGAAGAACTACTTCGCTCCCATAAACCAGAGAGAATGGCGTACTGCCTGTTGGAGTCCGGATCGTTGTGCGATAGGCCCATAGACATTCACCAAGCTTCTCATTCTAATCGCGCTTGTTTAAAGACACGAACTTCTTAAGAAGTTTTATGATGGTTTTGTTGAAAGCTTCTGCTAGCCCATTAGTCACTGGATTATAGGCAGTAGAGGCTATATTCTGGATTCGATTCCTATCACAGAATCGATAGAATGCATGGCTTGCAAACTGTAGACCATTATCATAGATGATCCTGCAAGGTAGGCCGAAGCGGTAGATGACGTAATATTTGATGAAACTAATCACATTCCATGCCTTCACTTCGGTGAGCGGTATAGCTTCTGTCCATTTGGAGAAGTAATCGGTTATGACTAGGATGAACCGATGTCCTTTGGAGGATGGCGGGCTGATTGGTCCTATGACGTCCATGTCCCAGGCTTCAAACGGCCAAGATACTGCCGTCGGATGTAGAAACTCCGAAGGTTGATGAATGAAATCTGTGTGGAACTGACAAGCTCTACACTTTTTTGCATATTCAACAGCATTTGCTATCATTGTGGGCCAGTAATAACCCATTCTTTTGAGGCAACCTTGTAATTTGGGGCCTGGTTGATGTGCACCACAAACTCCATCGTGTGCCTCCCGGAGTGCATGTTTGGCTTCTGTGTCTGATAAGCATCGTAACAGTAGCCCGTCGTAAGAGCGTCGGTACAACATCTTGGTAGCTGTATCGTTGAAAAATTTGAGGGATCGCCTTTGGATGGATACTGCTTCCTTGGTTCCTCAGGGAGGATTCCATAGACAGCGTAGTCTATGAAGGGAAATATCCAGTCTTTGACATCGACATTTGTTTCCGCTGCGTAACTGTGATGAATATGCAAGGCATCTTTCACACAGAATAGTTCTCGACCAGACACTGTGATCGACTGCTGGGTATTGATAGAAACAGTCAAAGAAGCAGCGAGACTGGCTAGAGCATCTGCTTCTATATTCTGTAGTCGATGTATGTGCTCGATGAAGAATCCAGCAAAAGTAGACGCCAACTCAATTGTTGCTCTGTGGTAGGGGATGAGATCTTCATGGCGAACTTCATAATCCCCTCGGACCTGACTGACTATTAGCTTGGAATCGCCGTAAGCTTCTAGATAGTCAACTCTCAGTTGCTTTGCCAGTTGTAGGCCGATTAATAGAGCATTATATTCGGCCACGTTGTTGGTGCATGGTTCTACGAGAGAATATGCACGGTGTATAACTAGATGATCAGGTGACACGAGCACGACACCTACTTTAGCTACGATATTTTCTTTGGGTCCTGTTCTTGATACGCCGTCAAAAAATATTCGCCAAATGAGGATTTCTTCAGTTGTAGTGTTAGACTCCACCACTTCATCAGGGATTTCATCGTAGAGTTTGGACGATTCTGGCACCGGATAAGCTGCTAGGAAATCAGCTAATGCTTGACCTTTTACTGCCTTCTGAGGAACGAAGATCATATCATATGGAGTCAGCAGCATTGCCCATGTAGCTAAACGGGAATTGAGAGAACCCGGTTTAGTCATGAGTAATCTGAGAGGGTTGACTTTAGATATGATGTGGATAGTCTGCCCAGACACGTAGTGGCGTGTCTTCTGGATGGCAAATACTAGTACAAGGCATTCCTTCTCCACAGGTGTGTATCTGTGCTCGGCACCCACCATTGTGCGGCTGAGGGAGTAGATTGCCTGTTTATGGTCGCCTTCAATCTTTTAAGCTAATAGGGCGCCAAGAGAATGGTCCATAGCACGGACATATAGTAAGTAGGGCTTCCCCATTATTGGAGCTACCAATACTGGAGGGTTTTTAAGATACGCCTTGATGTCGTCGAATGCGCGTTGACATTGTTCAGTCCAGACGAAAGACACGCCTTTCTTCATGAGCTGAGTGAATGGTTGACACCTTCCAACAGGTTCAAAATGAATTGTCTGATGTAGGCTAGCCTTCCTTGTTGTCCGCTTAGCTCTTTGAGGTTTCTTGGAGGATATATATTGAGGATAGCCTTCACTTTCTTCGGGTCTAGATGTATACCCTTTGAAGTGATGACGAAACCAAAGAACTTGTCGTTGGAGACTCCCAGAAAAGACTTGGTTGGATTCATCTTGAGTTGGTGTGCGCGCATTAGTTTGAACACCGTTCTCAAGTCTTGGAGGTGGTTGCCCTTGAGACGACTTTTAACTGCGATATCGTCTATGTAGTATTCTACTGCTTTGCGCAAATGATCGCAAAAAATTGTGTTCATGGCTCACTGGTATGTCGATACTGCATTTTTTAATCCGAAGGGCATCACCGTATAGCAGTATACCCCCAACGGTGTTCGAAAAGATGTGTGCTTCTCATCGTCGAGGAACATCTTGATCTGGTTGTAGCCTGAGAACCCGTCCATGAAGGAGATCTGCTTGAAGCCGTAAGTATTATCGATCATTACGTCGGTGATCGATAGAAGGAACTCATCCTTCGGGCATGCAGAGTTCAAATCACGGTAATTGTCGAACTTTACCGTTCTTTTTTATGACTGGGATGATGTTGGCAACCCATTCTGGGTGTTGTTCTTCGCGAATGAGTCCACTGGCAATGAGCTTCTTGACTTTATTCTCGATGGCTTCCATGACGTCTGGTCGAAATCGTCGTTGTTGCTGGTTCACCGGCTTAGCTTTAGGCAAAATATTCAGGCGGTGCATGGCAACTTTAGGGTCCAAGCCTGGCATGTCTTCATAGCTCTATGCAAAGACGTCGATGTATTCTCTTATAAGCTGTATAAGAGATTGGCGTTCTTCGTCAGATAGACTTTTGCTGATGAAGATTGGTTTGAAAGAACTTAGATAAATTCGTCTTCGGTAGGTGGTTCATGTTGTTCGAAGCGCAGCTTCCATCTAGTATCCATCTTTTGAGCCTATTGTTCAAGCTCGATTGATTGGTCATCGTCTGTAATTTGGTCCACAGAAACCATGTTGACGGACAGAGTTGTCTTGAATATGTCGCCAATGCTGGAGTCTGAGTCCCAGATGAGGAGTCAAAAGAATGAGAACAACGATCTGCTTCATCATCTGATCTTTCGGGAGTTGTTGAAGGAGTGACATATCCCAAACCAACACCGTTTCATTGATAGTAGTTCTCAGGTTTGCCGGGAGGAGCAAAGTGTCGTATTGGTAATCGTCGTCCCCGGCCGTAATTTAGCTCCTGGTCGCTTTTGATGTCATATCCCATATTCTGGACGATATTCTTGGCCTGCCATCTATATCGAAAAAGTTATATTTTTTCAGAGTCATAGTCAGCCTATGTGTTGTGCTTAGGAGAAGTAGAGTCTGGAACGAACTTTCTCTCGCCAATTATACGACCGAAGATGATTAGTTCTTCATCCTTCTTTCTGGCTGGAACGATGAAGTAGTGGATATCTTCTGGGTAAACTTTTTCCTGCAAGTGAAGCGTCGTGACCGGCATGCATAAGTGTGGTCCTATGTCGTTCTATAGAGCGTATATCATATCTATGTAGTGGTTTACATATTGATAGACATCGAAGTAATTCAAAGATAAACCTTTACTAAGGAAATACGCAAGTTCTTCTTCAGGGATAACATCATCCACTGAAGGTACATTATTATGAGTATTGATATACTCGTTGAGAGGATCATCAGCTAGAAGAGGAACCATAGTCTTGGCCGAATTCACAACATAGGGTAATTCTTCAGGTTTGGGAGGACGAGCATCAGTAGGTTCCTCCCGGGATATTTTGCTGAGAGTGATGGTCAATGGTTTGACCTTGTCAGGGTTCTTCTTTTTCATCCAGATTGTGAGAGGCTTCGGAGTACTTTTTGGAGTAGTACGTCCTTTGACTCGGATAATCAGGGGACCATCATTGGAGGATGGACTTGCTTCAGCTTCATTGTCAGCTTCGTTGTCGTCATCCTTGGGGGGCTGAGATTGGTAAAGTACCGAATCCCTATAGTAAGCTTCGATGCCCTTGAAAGGATCGACATCAGCAAACTCCGTCTTCACGACATCGTCGCTATTGACGTACTTGAATTACTGATGAAGTATGGAAGGAACGATCATGTTCTCATGTATCCATGGGCATCCCAACAAGACGTTGTAGGAAACGTTGGCATCGATCACATAGCAGGAAACCTCCGTTCGGAGATCACCGATCTGGCATTTGAGACGGATCTTGCCCAGCGGATGGCTTCGACCAGCATTGAAAGCCATGATAGTTGTGTTGGTTATAGATAGCTTGTGCAGAGGGATTCCCAAAATCTGAAGCAAACTTCTAGGAATGATGCTGAGGGAGGATCCTGGATCGATGTGCATGCGATCCACCTTGATCGCCCGATATACCCTGTATAGTACAGGGGTCTATCATGATGATTATTTTTGAGTAGCATGTCCTCCTGTGAGAAGGTGATGTTGGGCACCACTTCTATAGTACTGTGGCAGTGAGGACAGGAGACAGGGTCTTCGGCGGGGGCTTTGACTTCAACGAGATAAGAGTCGACATGTAGTAAAGCTTGGCTTAAGGCCTTCCGTGTTTCTTTAGAGAGTCACAACAGATCGAACAGAGACAATCTGGCAGGCGTATTGGCTAGTTGCGCCAGTATGTCAAAGTTGTAGGGACGATCCATGCCTTCGGGAGTTGGCGCTTTCAGAGACTTGTCAAACCGCGTTTCTTTCTGCTCGGCTTTGTCCGAAGTTGAAGGCTTAGACGGGCCGACTTCTGAGCTTATGGGGGCAACAGAAGGTTGAGAGGGTACTACTTCTTCTTATGTGGGGACGTAAGAACGAAGATAAGTCTTTCTCGATCGCGTCTCGCCAGATAGAACCTCGTAGATGGAAGAGGATACCATATGGCATGACTTGTATTTCTTTCCCTTTTTTGTTTTAGGAGGTACCACCCCCTGCGTCACTTCTTGCACAAGGTCCGGATGGACCCACATGATCTCACCACGTTCAGTCGTGAGTGGCACCAAGGTTGAGTTTTGAGCTGGCAGTAGGTTGATGACTTCTATTATTGCTTTGGGAATCGGGACCATGTTGTCCGGGACTTCTGTAGGAAAAAAGTCACCAAACTGAAGAGAGATCATGTTAGAAGGTACGACCTTGTCTTCAGCTTCGAGATTGATCACTTGGCTGTCGATAAGCTGATGTATCTTCTTCTTCAGGACGATGCGGTCCTTGGTGGAGTGATGCACGTACTGATGATAGAGACAGTACTTGGGATCGTTGAGTTGGCTCGCCTTTGCAGGACGTCGTGGTGGAGGCAATGTCAATTTATTACCATTCGTCAATGTGTGGAAGATAGTAATAACATCGTCTTCATCAAAGGAGAAGGTCTCTTTAGGCTTGTCGGAGGTGCCCTAGGAATTGGAAGCTCTCTTGGATGTGTCGACCTTCAGGACTTCTTTCCCTTTACCCCCGCGGACAGGGATAGTTTTAGGATGCTTGTCCTTGTCTTCGAATTTGGGTGTTTTCAACCCCAGTAGCTCCAAGTTAGGAACGTCGTTTTCAGCAGCATCAGCGGCCCTAATGAAAGCGGGCCATGTATCATACTTATGTATGCCCAGACAAAACTTTACCATGGAAAGGAAGTTATGTTGACAGGTATCCATAAGTTCTGAGTCTGGTATGCCGAAGAGCATCTGTAGTGCTAGCCGCCTGAAGCATTCGATAAAGGCGATGACAGACTCAGTCCTCCTTTGCTTGGTCTCGATGAGAGTGGACATACTAACATGCATGCCACTCTCGTAAAACCTATTGAGGAACAACCTCTCCAAGTCTTTGAATGAATTGATACATCTGTCAGGCAGACTGCAGAACCATTCAAAGGCTACCCCCTGCAAGATGCTAATAAATAGCTTCGACAAGAACTGATCGTCTCTGGACAAGTGTAGAGTCTGCATGTTGAAGTATGTCATGTGTTGACGAGGAGAAGTCAACCCGTCAAATGAATTCAGCGTCAGCGGTTTGTAGTTAGGAGGGCAAGTAGCATTCTCCCACTCAGAGGGATAAGGTTGAGATATCTCCATCTTCTGCAGCTCGTCTTTGTGTGAGATGGTGTCGAGACGAGCGACCAAGGAATCAATTACATCATGTTGATTGAGCAAGTATTGGGAAACAGCTGTTGATCGATTGTCAGGCATTGTTAGCGAAGGACCACCCCCAGCATTTACGAGATTTGGAGGAGGCGCAACGGCGTGATACTCCTTTTGTAGAGAAGGAGGGTTGTTGCTATGTGCCGGACTAGCATGAGCCGAGACATTTTGTTGAGGTGGAGGAACAGCCCCAGCAGCTTGAACCGCTATGATACTGGTAAGCATATCGGTAATCTTGGAGAATGTTATTTCAAGACCCTCTAGCCGTTTGCTGGTCTGGTCGCTAGCTTCTTCAGGTTTTTCTCTGTCCGTCATGTATGTAGATAACATACGAGGATGAACAGAGGAAACAGTACAACTGGTGCTGATACTGTCTGTCTCTGAGTGGGCAAGTCCTTCGCCTTCAGGTAGAGGAGGTAGATAGTCGTCATCGGCCTCAGAGAGATCGTCGTCCTCTGGAAGGCTGCCCCTAGTGTGGGGGTCATCTGCTTCAGACCCTGAGGGAATGTTACCCCCAGCTTGGGATTCTTCGTCTTCTGTACGGAATCTCGTCTTTGATCGGGTTCCCATATAGACTCCTTCAGATGTGACAGCCTGTTGGCCATCTGTTGGTAGACTTTGCCTTCTCCTTCTTGTGGAACTGAAAGAGAAAGTTGGGTTTGTGGTCCACCGTCTTTGTACTACAAGAAATTGCATTTTTAGCAACATGTTTTAGCAACATGTTTTAGCGACATAGGGTCTATTATGTCTCCAAAAGCTATATTTTATATGTATTGGCGACATGAGTTTTGGTATGTCGCGGAATCCAGATAAAATTTACGAGAGGGAAACCAAAAATAAGTCCCGCCAAAAAATTCTTTACATATTGTGACATCTACATGCCGCAAAAGGATAATAAATGTTCAGCGACATACATTCACTTGCTGCAGAAAGTTAATTAATTTTCGGCGACATGTAGCTATGTAGGAAATAATTTTTTATAATTAATAATAACCTTAAAAAACCTACAAATGAAACCCTCAAATAAAAAACCCCCAAACATTGTGTTCACTCTATCGAAGTAAATACAAGGAGAAAGATGTTTCCGTAGCCTGCGGTGACGGGTGCCGCGGCGGGTCGGGTCCGGCTCCAGCGCCCCACGGCCACCATCTGCCCTGCCCCTGTCTCTCCTCGCCGCTCCCCTCCGTGGCCCACGACAATGGGCTATCGGGTGGCGGGTCTGCGGCCAATTCGGCCTCGAGCGACAGCTCCTCCCGGTCGGATGAAGCTCCTGATCTCGAATTCTATAGGTAAAAATAAAATATCTGTTCCCCCCTCCAACTATGACTTGTTTGTATTTTGTTGCTCATGGAGATTTTGTTGTAATTAGGGTTTATTGGATTGGCTAGAGGTTATGATTTTGGGGATTTGGGAATGTCGATTAAGGTTTTGTTGTAGCCAAGATAGTGTCTTTTGTTGATTATGAGGCTGGGATATTGTGATCGAACGGAATTTGTGCTTATTTCTAATTTATTTCTCATGGAGGGGGTTTCTTTTGGGTTTGAAAATTTGATGGTAATTAGTGTTTACTGGTAGTCTTTTGTTATTGATGTAATTTTAGTATGCTGATGGAATACTGAACACTGATCACTTTTTTATTCCATACTTTTACAAATTATGCCACTTTTAGTCTATGCTATTTATTATAATTTGGATTCTTTAGTTTTACTTCTAAGTATGTATTTTTTTTAGACACAGTTGACGTTGTTGCTCATGGAGGTTTATTTTGGAGATTTTGATGTTAGTTGGTATTTGTTTGTAGTTTTTATTCATGGATTGGTTCAATTTTAGGACACTTTGTACTGTGGGATGTTGGTTAGGGTTTTGTTGTTGCCAAAATCGAGTCTTTGTTGATTGAGTCAGTCCTCACTGTAATTGATGGGGATTTGGAGATTTCTATGTTCAGAAAGGTTAAGATATTGCTTGAAGACATTTCTTTGGGCTTTATATAATTGAGTAAAGGCAAGAGAGCACGCAGGACCAGCGCTGACCCTTTCCTTCCTAATAGCTGGAATAGCTGCTGCACTTTCGGCATTCTGCTACGCTGAGCTTGCAAGTCGTTGCCCTTCTGCAGGCAGCGCCTACCATTACTCATATATTTGTGTTGGAGAAGGGTAATTGCTTATGATATAAAGCTATCATTTTATTTGTTTTGTCTTTCTAAGTATCATGTTTTTTATTCGCTACAATGCTTGTTGACACAAATTTCAGAGTAGATGTGTAGGAAAAACTAAAATATATTGTCAGTAGTTCCTGTTGATGGAAGTGAGAGTGCTTACTGTAAGTGCGATTTTCTTTTGACAGTGTTGCATGGCTAATTGGTTGGGCACTAATACTGGAATATACAATTGGTGGCTCAGTTGTGGCACGGGGGATAACCCCAAACTTGGTATGTGTATTTCCATTCTAGTATGCCTGCCTCCATCTTGAAGTTCTGTCCACGATTAATCTGATAATCTACTCATATCTGATGACTGTGGCGTTGCTCCCATTAAGTAACAAAGCCGTGCAAATTTTCTATATGAAACATCCAAGTTATCATTTGGAGGCACAATTCATAATCATGTTTTATACTTTAGTCAGTCCAAGTATGGTAGTATGCTTTTAGATTGTAAATATCAGTCTGATATATGAAACATCCAAGTTATCATTTGGAGGCACAATTCATAACCATGGTTTATACTTTAGTCAGTCCAAGCATGCTATTGTGCTTTTAGAGTGTATATCTCACACGAGGAATACCTACTAGTACTAGGTTATGCGGTTGGTTTTAAATACTGCCATTAGAAGCTCCAGTGTCGTTGTGGGGAATGCTACTATAAATTCTAGCTGGAAGCTTCAGTCATCTGAAGTTGCACTGCATCAACCAAATTCTCTCCAGGAACCATTGATGTGTTAGTTATTACAAGTATCTGAAATCAGAACCTCCCCCTGTAATTATTTCCTTTGTTGTTTCCTTATGGAATTTTTTTCGTGCACATGTTTGAGTCTATGTAGCAGTGAAGATCTTGATCATTGACTTTTGGGTTTTGGATAAATTATTTAGTTCAATAGGTTAGAATGCAGCAAATTGGATACTTGATCCTTATTTTGAGTATCATTGTTCTGAATGGATGTGACTTGAACGGTGGCCTTTGCGTCATCTTTGACATATTAATTGGCAAGATGAGCTATTTAGAAATTCCATGTTCAGGTTTGATTCCTTGCAGAATTTGGTCATCTTCAACATAATTAATGTAAGTTTCCTGTTTGGCCATATATTAATGTTTTCCTTGCCCAAATTCTAGTCATACCAGCTTACTTATTAGCATTAGTCAAGTAACTCGTTGGCAATGCCCTTCAAAGTTAGAAAACTTTTAAGTTTAGAGTTGAAGATGTGAAATGCTGTATCTGGTTGTGCTATTTTACTTTATTCCATATTTCTTTGTTGTTTTAGGCCTTGTTTTTTGGTGGACCAGACAGTTTACCTTCTTTCCTAGCACGTGCTCAAATTCTATGGCTTGATATTGTTGTTGATCCATGTGCTGCTGTTCTTGTACTAATCGTCACTGGTCTGCTATGTATGGGGATAAAGGAGGTAAGAGCTTTTTATTGATGCAAAGTTTACTGTTTTTCTTGCTTTCTGGTATCTTTAAAAGTTTTAACTTTGGTGTTTGCCTATGCAGAGTACATTTGTACAATCTGTTGTCACGACATTAAATGTCTTTGTCATGTTATTTGTCATCATTGCTGGTGGATATATTGGCTTTCAGACTGGTTGGGTGGGATATAGTGTGACAAGCGGGTAAGGGTAACCTGTTGAACCTCATTTGGTGATTTTCGTATGGCTACTACGTCTAAGTTCATTTTGGCTCTCAGATACTTTCCTTATGGAGTAAATGGGATGCTTGCTGGATCAGCAACTGTCTTCTTTGCATACATTAGTTTTGATTCAATTGCTAGCACTGCTGAGGAGGTATGACTTGTGGTTGCAATTAGCTGACTATTGAGTTCATACTGTTTACTGATTACCAGAAATTTCAAATGCTGGATTTGACTTTTCTGATTGATAATTTCTTTGACTATCCTTCATAATGCTTACTATGTTTATTCTTGCAGGTAAAAAATCCTCAACGTGATTTGCCGTGGGGTATTGGTCGTCATTGTCTGTATGCTGCTTCTTATATATGATGGTATATGTTGTTGTTGTTGTTGGCATGGTATCGTATTTTGCCATGGATCCAGACACACCAATTTCATTTGCTTTCGCTAAACATGGGATACAGTGGGCGATGTAAGTTAATATTGCCGTAAAGATTCCCTTAAGTTGAAACACAAGTAGTTGTCATTCCATTTCTAAAGCTCTTTGTTTCTAAGAACAGGTATATCGTCACAGCTGGTGCTTTATATAATTGAGTAAAGGCAATTTATTTGGCTGAAAGTACATTTTCTTTTAACATGTTACAAGGAGCCGAAACTTACTATTTGACAGGTTGACAAGGACAAAGGATCACAAGGCCCAACTGGTGCAATCTTAACCTTGTGCATGCAACAGGCAACAGAAGGGAATCAATCATACAATAAGAGGTATGCAAAATTTAAAATACTGGCATCTAAGTTTTACAAAAATACAGGCATCTAAGTTTTATAAAAATTATACAAAATTTAAATGCAGGCGCCTAAGTGTTAAAATGCAGAAAATGCAGGCATCTAGTGATTTCTTCCACTCTATTATTTTGAGGTGTTGATTTTGAGCCATGGAGAAATCATAAATAATGTTTTACCCCTGTAAAACATGTGATTTAATGGTTAGGCCCAAGCATCCTCGATGGAAATCCTGAAGCAGGTAGAGGTATGCTCTATATAAGTTAGTTTTCATTAGTTTATTTGTATCTAATTGTCTCATATATAGAGACCATGGGAGGTTCAGTTAGCCATTTTGGTGCCCATTGGAGGTTCAACATGGCTTTGGATTTGCTAGTATGTCATCGAGGGATTTGAATTTAGATCAATGGATAAATATGAGAGTTAATGGTTCTCTTGAAGATTATTAAACTGCCCATATATTGATTTAGTAGTTTTTACTGCCGGGGATCAGTAGAGGCCTAGTGATGACTCCATATATAGGATTTTGTGTAAAGGATCTGTTATCGTTGTATCTGCAAAAAATGCGGACGAGCCAAATCTGTCAAGTCTTGGGTGAATCCTGTCCAGAAAATGTAGATAGAAGGATCCAGATTCATCAATCTTTGAGTGTTATCATATTGGATATAACAACATTACTTCACAATCTATTGGATCAGAAGGCAAAGGCAAAATTTTATCTTTAGAGAAACTCATTATCGCTACTGTTAAACACAAGTGCATCATCACTCTTACTGACATCAACCCCAGTTGCATTTCTTTAGAGCTACTATATGGGTTATACATATTTGAGAAGTGAAGGTTGAAATCATCTCTTCATTGTGAATAATTATCCTCATGGTAGGCATCCTCATTCATTTGTTATCATGTAAATTATGCATCGATTGTCTTTAAGCTGATTGTGTCCCATCTTCTCAATCTTAGTTTTATTCTTTTAGTATATTTTTTTTTTACTTACAATTTTGTTTTCTTTAATTTTTTTTTGTAGGATCACATGAACGACAAGCCAATTTTTTAGGAAGAGACTCGGGCAAATTTTTTGGGAAGAGACTTGTGCAAATTTTTTGGGAAGAGACTCATGCAAAAAATTTAGGAAGAGACTCGGGCAATTTTTTTTTCGGAAGACATGAATTAATATTTTTTCTACATTATATTTTTCGAAGCTGGAATACAATACGTTTATGGAATACATTACATGTCTTGTTGAATGAATTACTTGAAATTGTTAAGATATTTGCATTAATGGATTATTTTTGAGATAACAGTTTTATGATATTATATTGGACATCATGTTTTGTGTATAACTTCTTGTTCTTTGTTATCAAGTTCTTTTAATAGAAATTTTACTTTGTAATTTAATTTTGAAATAAGGTTTTTGCATATTTATGTTGAAAAATATATGCAAAAAGAAAAAAAAATTCATACAACAAATTAACATAAATAGTATAAAATAGCTTTCGCGACATCACACAAATTAGGTAGCAGAAAGTCATATCGTATACATTTAAAAAACTATTCTTCCCCGACATGTGTTATGTTGCCAAATATACTAACGTTCTGCGACATAATCGACACATGTTGCCAAAACTTATTTTAAAAAATATGTGTGTGATGTCGCCAAAAGTGGGTATCTTTTCGCGACATGGTGTGTTCATGTCGCCGTATACTTTCCCAGACAAGGCTACGGCGACGTGCGTGCGACATAACGAGATATGTCGCAGAAACTCAATGGCGACACAAATCTGTCTTTCGGCTACATATTCCGCATGTCGCAGAATATGCATTTTCTTGTAGTGGATTGGGGTTCCCGTAAGGAGGACCCCATGAAGCCATGTTCGATGAAACACACAGTGGCTTCTCATCGTCAGAGAAATGGAGCCATCGAAACACGAACTTTCTCTAAGGTAATCTTGTTACTTTGGAGCAACAACAGTTGATAACAATATTGGTGCACGGGTGTGCACTATGGATTGTTATGTGTAACACCCAGTTTTCCAGATGAGGGTAATTTTGAAATTTTGTAATTATAATTATTAATTATTGATATTTATTTCACATTATGATTTTTGGTGATTTTTAATTATTTTTAAATTATTTAAAAACTGGTTTAAGTCATGACTTATGATTTTGATGTGCTGCTAGTGAAACCTGAGAGACTGCATGACCTAGAGCCTAACCATGTCATTAAGATGATTAATTATCATTTTTAGCCGAGGGGTAATTTGGTCATTTTGACTTATTGAATTATTTGGTGATTTAATGAATTGGTGATTCCTAGTTTGAGCTTTGACTTATAGAGACTTGTAGACTAGTCTAGAACCTAATCCTAGCTATTGTAACCATAGCCTAACTTGAGTTAACTTATTTTAGTCATTAGAGAATAGTTTAGAATGAGGGGATTTGGTTTAGTGGATTTTAGTCATGGCTTGTGAATTCATGAAATGACTTATGACTCAATGGTTTAATTGATCATGACTTAAGCCCATGGGCCATTTAGTGAACCCTAACCCTAATTATTGAACCTAGGAGCAGCCACATAGGGATCTCCACCCTATTTAAACACTTGTTCATTAGGGCTTGCCTCTTTTTATCATTCCTACACTTGGAGTAAAGAGAGGTATTCTTCCCCCTTCCAAAAATTCCCATTTATTCATTTGATCTCCTTTTTCATCCTAGTCTTTTGCATTAGGTTCTAATTTTTGTATATTTAATAGTTTGGAGGTTAATCTCAGTTTTGGGCTCAATTGGAACATTTGGCCATCAAGAGGAACACCCCCCATTTGGAGCTTTCTTGCAATTTTGCACCTATAGGTAAAACCCTTTAAATTGCATTATTTTTGTGATTTCCTTGCATGATGGTTTAGGAATAGGTGTCCCCTAATTTCTGGAGAAATTTTGTATCATTTGCATTAGGCTACGTGTCCGTATCGGACACGTATCGAACCTAATAGCTAGGTGTTCGACGAAATGCCCGAACCATTTCGATTTGCAAATTTTGCAAATCTACTTGAATAGAGTCCTAGATCTAGGTGTGTAGGTTATTTTCTGTGAAGGGTGTCTGGTATTTTAGTGTCCTATTATGTCAGAAATTTGTGTTGGACACGCTGTGCACACACGTACACTGTGTCCTGCATCACGGGGTTGAGAACTCCCGACACAGGACACGTAGACACGTCAATTTTTGTGGGGAGTGAGAGGCAACGTCTGACATCGTGCTCCCAAAATTTGGGAGCAGATGGTTGTGTACACGTGGAGCAATCGTGTCCGTACTGGGCACGCGCTGCACGCGCACAGCGGCAATCTGCGCGCTGACACGGGCTCTGTGTCGCATCATGGAGTCTCGTGGACACAGTGCAGGGTGTCTGTGAGGTGCCCCTACCCTAGGCGAACCTAGGTGCACACCCACGTGTTGTGTCGTGTCGTGTGTCGTATCCTAGACACGAATGCACGCGTGCACGAGACAGCATGTCTGTGTGTGCACGAGAGTGGTTCTTGACGTGTGGACACGCCGTATCCGGCCCTGGGTGACACGAGAGGACTCGAGGGATACCTGCACATATGTAACATGATTTACCAACCCTCCTCTTGGTGTATTAACTTGTTTTTGTATTCGAATTTCGACTTTTTCCTTTTGCTCTGATACGCACTTCAGTTTTAAATTTCTGAGATTGATTCCCAGTTTAACCCATTTTAATTGATGTTTTATCTCCACAAAATGATTCCTACATGTGTAATAGGACTTGCTAGATTGGTTTTACGCATTAGTCGAGCTTTGCACTATAGAATAGGATTTTGAATGGGTTGGGGGTGTCCAATGGGACTGGACTGAACACACACAGTCCAGGAGTATACTGTTCTGATTTCAAATTCCTTTTCAACTGAGAATTATGATCCAATTGCCTGCTTAATCAATCACCTGTTGTTAGTTACTTAAATATAAATTTATATTTGAGTTTAGTTGTTTTGAAAGATTGGTTTTCATGATTTGTATGGGGTTCAATTTCAGTGTTGGTTTCAAAATAAAATCCTGATTTTCCATTGCTATTTGTAAACATTTTTAAATGGTCTTTTAAACCACTAAATTGATTCCTACATATGTATTATATATTTCTAGTTTGGTTTCTCATGTTTGATTTGATGTTTTACTTGGTTTGATTCGAATTTGGTTGGGGGTTGGGTTGAAGTGGTATTACAAATTCGAGAGGTTGTTTGAAATCGAAATTGAGGTT
Organism: Iris pallida; assembly: GCA_029216955.1. Lineage (NCBI taxonomy): Eukaryota > Viridiplantae > Streptophyta > Magnoliopsida > Asparagales > Iridaceae > Iris > Iris pallida. Next base: position 1,068,025 of record JANAVB010020199.1, on the reverse strand, counting down.
CTCCCAATGTCAACTGTCACACATTGTTTCTGTTATTGTACAGTCTGATTTAAGTATTGGGTTTTGGGGTTTTGAATTGCTAACTAATGATAAATTGCTAGTGTTTAAACCTGTGTTGTGTGGGTTCATATAGTGTCTATTAGTGGAATATAGTCGGGTTCCAAATATGGGTGTATACAAGTGGCATGGGACTGATTTGGAGAATGCATAGTGAGTGTCTTAGTTTTAGAGTGTCTATATGTAATGCCCATATCTCGTATTACGTATTGGGAATACGTGTATGTATTTCGGGCTCGTATTTTTTTTGGTTTTTCATAATTAGTTAGCCTTGGGTTTTTATTTTGTATGTTGCATTAGCATGGTTCATCATGGCATTGCATTGGCTTGGTTTGGTTCGGTTTAGTGGGTTTGGCTTGGTTTGGTTTTATGTAGAGAACCACTCCCACCTACCACCACTCCCACCATAAATATCAATCCCACTCTCTCTCTTCCATTATTACTCATTACTCACTTCTTCTTCTCCATCTTTACTCTTCACCTACCAGAGAGTGAGTGGAGAGCTTAGGCAAGTGCAACTTGCTTCATGGAAGAGCTCTAATTTTATTGTTCCATTTTCTTTCTCATGTGTTTCTAACCCATTTTAGTACTTAGTATATCTCGTATTACGTATTAGGAATATGTGTACGTATTTTGGGCTCATATTTTTTTTGGTTTGTCATAATTAGTTAGCCTTGGATTTTTATTTTGTATGTTGCATTAGCATGGTTCATCATGGCATTGCATTGGCTTGGTTTGGTTTGGTTCGGTTTAGTGGGTTTGGCTTGGTTTGGTTTTATGTGGAGAACCACTCCCACCTACCACCACTCCCACCACAAATATCAATCACACTCTCTCTCTCTCTTCCATTATTACTCATTACTCATTTCTTCTTCTCCATCTTTACTTCTCCACCTACTAGGAGAGAGGGACAGCTTAGGCAAGTGCAACTTGCTTCATGGAGGAACTCAAATTTTATTGCTTCATTCTCTTCCTTACAGCATTTTAACTAACTTTAGTACTTGGCATTTTTTATTTCCATGGTTAAATTTTTGTAGATCTTGTTTTGTGGTATTTTCGATTTTCAGGATTTTGATCCATCAAACTTGCATATTTTGCTAAGTTGATGATCCCATGATTTCAGAGAAGTTCGTTAGGTCCAATTTGACCTATAAAATTTTGTGGAGCCGCATGTACTTGCTGGCCTTAAAAATTTTGGCCACTTGAAGAAGCTTAGCGGCATGAAATAGTGCCAAAGAAGCCCCCGCCGCATGCATTCTTAGCATTAATCGTGATGCTTACCCAGCCGCATAGCCTTCTTAGCATTAAATGTGATTCTTGCCTAGCCGCATACGTTTTTGGAAGGCAAGGCAATGAATGCTTGCTTGGAAGCATTAATTGCTTGCTTGGAAAGCATTATTAAATGCACTTGTGTTAATACATTAATAAAGGCTTGCTTCAGAATAAATTTGAATGCAATTTTTTGTTAATGCATTTTTATATTCTTTTAATGCCTTTGGTTCCATAATGTACGTTCTGGAGTGACTTGTTAAAAGCATTATTAAATGCATTTCTTAATGCATTGGACTAATACAATTGATTAATAATTCTTTAATGCATTTTTTTCCAAACCATAGCCGCATGGCCTCTCAGTGAAAGCATTTGTATTAAATGCTTATTGTTTATGCATTACCATTTAAAGCTTATGGCATTAGCATTTAATGCCTTCCAGTTTTAGCATTTGCTTATATATGGCCGCATGGCTTGTAGAAGCATGAAAAATATTAAAATAAAGACATAAATGGCCCATGCGGTTTTGGGTAGCAAGTCTATGCGGCTCATACTGGAGTTGTCCTATGCGGCCCAAAAGAAGACCCTCAGACTCATGCGGCTCGGGGATGAATGCGGTTCAGCAGGAATATGCGGCTCAATTGACGACACGTGTGACCCCCCCCCATAGTTGGCCACTGGAGTAATGGCCTCATTTAATGCTCTGACACGACTCGACGGCTGTCTCTGACATAAAGTATCATAATGGCTCTGCCATAAAGACAGACTCTTCGGGAAAAGAAGAAAATCTCTGACCCGATCTGACAAAAATCCTAGATTGCCGCGTGGCAAAAGTCTCATGTGGCTCAGATAGAGAACAGCTTCATGCGGCTCATTGAGGAATCATTCTAATATAATTAACAAAAATCCGCCATATGCGGTCCACCCATAGCCCGGTCTATGCGGCTCAACACCACGCTAATTCATGAGGCCCACAGAAACTATGCATATGCGGCTCATGGAGAGATCGTCCCCTGCGGCTCGCAAAGATTATGCATATGCGGCTCATGGAAAGTTCGTCCCCTGCGGCTCGATGAGGCATTGACTCATGCGGCTCACGAGGAGTATCCCCCTGCGGTTCAAGTGTTGGTCACCCTATGCGGCCCTGGCAGGATCTTCAATTAAAAAACGTGGCACTGAAGATGCAACAGAATCCCAACGAGAATATTCGACATCATCATCATAATTGCCGAGATCAGGGCATAGCATTCATCATCAAGCCAATAGGACACGTGGCGAGCAATCAAATATTGGCATAATCAATCACGAAGATTTAAAGCAGTCAGCATTAACTGCTCATAAGATTTGGTGCTATCCGCATTAGTGGTCGAGATTCATTATGATCAGGATCAAGGGCCCAGATAGAATGAAGGAGCGCCGACATTCCAAACAGATAATTATCAGCAAACCCTAATGATCCTACCCCACTCTTATAAATAGCCAGCATCATTCCCAAAAAAAAAGAGGTCGGCAACAAAAGAATAAAAAAATAAGAAGAGAGAGATCTACACAGAGAGAGCTCCCCCTTTTTTTGATAATCACAGAGAGAGAGAAGTCAGGAGAGCAACCCGAGGAGAGTAAGGAGAGCCTTTCTTCGTCAACGCCGAGCAGATCTTCCCCGAGCCAAGGCTGCATACCGATCGTCCAAGGAGTAAGGCAGAGCGGCCGTCGCTTTCCCGAGCCTCTATCGTCACCCCCCAGAATCAAAAATAAACAATCGTACTTAGTCTGTTGTACCTAGGTTTTCGTCCCTAGGCTTTCTTTGTACGAGCGAGTTTGTATTGTGAGTCTAAGTTCAGTCCTCCGATAATTGTTCTGTTCTTTTACAATCAATGGCAAACACGATGGCGACTCTGCTGGGGACTAACTTCTCCACGGCTGAGGAGTTGGTGACGCAATCGGATGCAGCCAAACTTGGCTCCACACAACAGAAGATGGTCGTCCGCTTCGACCAACAGGCGTTCGAAGAGATGCTCTCTGAAGGCAGCGCTGGCCCGGTCCAGAAACGCACCCGCTCCACGAAGGCTCGCAAAGAGTGGAGGCCAAAGTCATTTGCTCCTCCCCAAGCCCTCGATGGGATACCCTCGGTCGCTCAAGACGGCGAGAAAGACTCTCCTGCGGCCCCACTTCAGATCGCAGACACCTCTGCTGTCCCTAAGTCCGACAGAAGAAAACACTATGATGCTGGACTTGCAGGGGCAAAGAGGATCTCTGCTCAACCTGAACCGCAGAGGGGTATTAGCCGCAGAAAGAAAATCCATGCGGTCACGACCGTCAACCACATGAAGAAAACTCATGCGGCCACTTCTGTCAGCCGCATAACTTATGCAGCTACAGTTCCCAACCGCATGGATGAGATTCATGCGGCTAGTAAAGTCAACCGCTTGCAGAAAACCCATGCGGCCACAGATGCCAACTGCATGCGGACAGCCTGCACGGCCGTGACTCCTAACCGCATAAGAACTCGTCCCACAACAGAAGACAGTCGCATGCAGATAGCCTGCACGGCACCCAACGCTACCCGCATAGCATCTCTACCATACTTCTCTCGATCAGTTTTCGACCGACTCTCATGCGGTCCTAACTCTGATCACTTTCTGGATGAAAATCCAGACTCTGTGATACCTAATGTGGACTCTTCCTATTACGCACCCACAAGTGCTAAAAAGAAAAAGTCTAGGACAGCGCGGGCTCATCAAGTCCAGATAGCTGCCCCAACCTCTGACTATCGGGGCGTCCCGCTGAGTATCACGCGGGCCTCTGACGGGAAGTTGTATAAAACCACTCGAGTCCAGCCCCCGGCGGCAAACGGACAAAGTGGTTCCTCTGACCTGCGTGAAGCTATCCTCCACAAACGCAAGGAAAGAGAAGGAGCCTCAGCGTGCAGAGAGTCCTCACAGGGACGTCACTGCACCCAGATTATCGTCAACTGCTGTTGCAACAACACGGCAGTAACGGAAGACCGGCCATCCGTCTTCCAAAGATTACAACATCCGACCTCGGAAGACGAGGCACCTCCCGTTGCCTCCTGCAATTCCACGCGGAAAGTCCCCGTTGAGGGGAGAGGAAAGAAGACAAGCATCTCCAGCCCAAAGGTGTCAACTATTGCAGCTAAGAAGCCGTCGTCTAAAGGATTATCCTCTACTGGAGTATTCCAACACACCCGTTCAAAGACAAAAACTGCTGCAGTAGGAAGTTCGCCGTCTACGTCATTGGGGGTCGTCGGAACTGGAGGTAGCACTCCTCCAAACCTCCACGACAACCCGACATTCCAAGAAGATGGACTGGAGGAAGCAAATCCTCCGACGGATACAACAGATACCGACGTCCCCGAGGACGTCCTAAACGAAGCAAGCTCTGAAGCTGGGGGTACTGTTCCTTCCGAGTCCGAACCTGAAGAGAACATCCCCACATATCCTGACGATTTCTCGATGCATGAGTATGACTCGGAGGGCATGTCCGCCACCTCTCCTTCTGTCACTCCTCACGTGAGGACGGTATTCATGACGGACAACAGCCAAGGTGGTTCCGGCGATCGCCAACGTATCGACACTTTGAAGGCCATACTGCACGCCTTGGTCAAGTCTGTAGACGAGATCAAAGCAGCGCTTCCTACTCTGTAGGGAGTGACACCTGGTCAGACAAGCACGGGTCCTGCGAACAACATAGATTCAAATTCAGCGGCACCAAACCCGGGCAATAATGCTCCCGAGATAACGGCCCCTACCGCGACAGATGAGGCTCGGAAAGTAAGGAGAGAGGTTCAGGAGCTTCGAGCGATGTTCCACGCCCGAGAAAATTCTTAAGACCTCAGAATACGGCAACCATACCCTGCTGAATGGAGGGATGTGCCCTTTCCCCCAAGATATAAGCCGTTCAATATCAACCCATATGATGGTAAGACTTCAGCAAGCCGGTACATCACTTACTTTGAGGTCACTACCGACCATCTGCCCCATGATGACGCCATCCTCACACGGTTATTCATTGGGGCACTGGAAGGAGTCGCCTTCGATTGGTACCGCAACCTGCCAGATAATTGCATCCACTCCTTCGCTGGCTTCAAGCGCTTGTTCTTGGAGAGGTTCTATGAGGTAGGGCAGGACGTCACGATGTCTACCCACATGGACGTCGTTCAAGGAGAGAAAGAACTGACGAGAAATTACATTGAGCGGTTTCGTCAAACTGCAATGAAGTTACCATCTGGCAACCCGGACTCTTCTTTGATTAAAATTTGCCAAAAGAGACTACTTCCAACAATTAGTCTCTGGATGGGCGAAAGTCAGTTCAAGGATTGGAAGGCTTTTATCATCAGTGCTACAAGTGCTGAAGAACGATTGAAGAAGGCTCGCCAACTAGGGTTGCATATCTCGGAGGGAGAGAACAAGAGCAAGCGTCCCAACACCAACAACGACAATGGGGGTAGCCCCTCCAACAACCGGGACAACAAAGGCAAGCAGGCTATGGTGACCGATACAGCCCAGAAGCCCGAGCCACAGCCGGCAGACAAACAATGGCCTCAAATCACTTATTCCTTTGAAGACGGTCACGTCAAGCCTATCCTGGATATGCTTATACAAGGAGATAGGATTCAGCTTCCTCCACCAAGACGGGAGCCTCGGCCGGCTGATCTGGAGAACCCAAAGTTCTGCCATTACCATCGCTACGTCCACCATGCTACACACGACTGCTACCAACTGAAACGGTATATCCAAAACCTCATCGATTCGAACGCCCAGGCCATCGATTTCGAAGAGGTAACCGTGGCAGCCAACATGGTGTCCGTACAATTCGGCAGCTTCCCTCCAACAGAGACTCAGGACGGGGTTATACCCATCCCTCTGGCAACAATGGAGATTGCTAATCTGCCGCATGCTCACGATCAAGCCGCTGGTCTAGTACCCCTCACCACATCACGAGGGGAAATCATGTGGGTCCATCCGGACCTAGTCCACGAGGTAACTCGGCCCTCTCCACCTTCTAAAAGGAAAAGTAAAAAAGTCAGATCCTGCCGCACTGCCTCGACGGAAGAAGAGGAAGTCTCGGCCGTCACTACTCGATCTGGAACACAAGCCCAACCGGCGACCGAAAATGCGACTGATGATCATCCGCCCACTACCAATGATGCTCCGGGACCGGCTCAGCCTTCGACGATCGACAAACCTAGGCCGAAGGAGACTCGCTTCGACAAGTCCCTCCGGAAGGAGACACCTCAGGGGCTGGAGAGGCCCTACAACTTCGACATCTTAGCGCAATTAGCTAATACCCCGGCCAAATTGTCTTTATATGAACTCCTCAGGCTCTCAAAGGATGTCCGCACGGCTTTAAGTGAGGCGCTCCAAAATGCCGATGCATACTTGGCTCAGGTCAACCTCATAGGAGATAACCAACCTGCAGAGCTCCAAGATAGTGCGTGTACGGGAGCAATGCCCAATATCGTCTTCTCTCCGCAAGATATGCTCATTAAAACTAACCTGCATGATCGCCCGCTATACTACACTGGATACATCGGCGACGTAAAGGTGGACCGAATGCACATTGATCCTGGGTCCTCCATAAGCATCATTCCGAAGGGTCTGCTACATCATTTTCGTATTCCAATGCATCGCCTGATGCCTACAAGCACCGCCATTAGCGGTTTCAATTCGGACAGGAGCTACCCAATAGGGAAGATTCGCTTAAAATGTCAGATTGGTGATCTCCAATCAGAAGTCACCTGCTACGTCATAGATGCTGACACTTCTTACAATATCCTTCTGGGGCGGCCTTGGATACACGATTACATGATCGTGCCTTCCACGCTACACCAGTGCTTCAAATATGTCGATAAGCACGGCTTCGTGAGGACAGAGTTTGCTGATATCGATCCCTTCAAGGGGGTCGAATCTTATTACTCAGACTCCTGTCTGTACGAAAAATCAAAGAAGCATCTGATCGAGGAGGAGGTGCAAGCTCACACTAAGACAACCACAAGATCAGAAGAACCCCTGACGATCCACCTCCAGGCTCGCAAACCGGGCAGTTCTGCACCCCTTACGGCTACTCTGCGTAAGGACGCAATCAGTCTATCGGCGCAAGAAGAGCAGATGAGAATCCGGCTGCCGAGGTCTGGCCAAGTGCCGAGACCCACACGAGGGCCTTTTACCATCAGACTACCGAGAGTCGGTCAGCTCCAAGCGGAGAAACTCAATCCCTCCGACAGACCGCTCACGATACGTCTTCCTAAAAAGGGCCGTCACCCCGACGCAAGGTCTGACACTTCCAGCGAACCAGCCACTCCTCGCCCCACGTCAGATACCAAGCTGGGGGTTGCTAGTCTACCAACAACTCCACGACCTGCTCCGCTGGTCGAGCCTCTGAAGATCAAGCTGACTAGGTCGCTCTCTCAGTCTTCATTTATACAGGGGGTGGCCGAAGAAGAACCAGAATTAGCCAAGCATGTGGCTGCCCACTCCGATACCCCTTCCGCGGATGATGTAATCCCTCTCGAGAAGATACCTTATTTTATCAATAAAGGGCTATCTTTGAATTACATCGAGCTCAACAAGCTATGTACAATGTATGCTATGGACCACGGTATAGGCACTCACCTACACACACAAGTGACAAATGTGTATACCACAATCCAGCTTACTCCGGCAGAAGACGCTTACCGAATAGTCGAGGGAGGGGACCACCCGATTATCTTCGGACGGAAAGACGATCCGTACCCCTTCACCATAAAAGAAGTCGATCTTGGGTCAGATACCGGGAGATTACCTCTATACCTTTATAGTCCCCAGTCCAAATACCTCATGCAAAAACAAGGATATGATCTAGAAACTACACCAGGTTTGAATTACGGTACCGGACGGCGACTACCTTTGAAGCCCCCAGTACCGTCTGGTAAACCACGGGACTACTATAGCAAAACTCGATGTGGACTAGGGTATGTAACTCCACAACGACTCCAGAGAGTTCAGATGAAGAATGTGATTGGCAGTTACACTCAACCGGGTCACCAACTTCCGACTCGGACACAAGCATTGGGGACATATTCAGACAAGCCCTATCAGTCAACATGGCATTTGCCGACGCTTACGAAGAAGACGAGGACATTCCTGAAATTCTCGAGCTTGAGCCGTGGGGCCAACAGTTAGACGCACAATGGGAAAAGCGGTTCGAGCTAAGAGAACCTCCTACAGAGGATAAAGTTATACAGGTCAACCTCGGCACCGAATCCTCTCCAAAGCCAATCTTCGTCAGTAAAAGCCTAACAGACGAGGAACAAGAATCACTGCTGGAACTCATCAGAGAATACATTGACGTATTTGCATGGAGTTACGAAGACATGCCGAGATTAGATCCCGATATTGCTCTCCATAAACTCAATATACGGCCGGATGCAAAGCCAGTCAAGCAGCAGCAACGACGTTTCCGCCCGGGCGTCATGGACGCGATCGAAGCCGAAGTCAACAAGCTGATAGCTAGCGGCTTCATCCGTGAGGAGCAACACCCTGACTGGGTCGCCAATATAGTCCCGGTCCTTAAGAAGAACGGGAAGATCCGAATCTGCATCGACTTTCGTAATCTAAATGAGGCATGTCCGAAAGATGAATTTCCCCTCGCGATCACGGACATCTGATTGACAACACATGCGGCTTCGAACGTATGTCATTCATGGATGGATTCTCGAGATACAATCAAATCAAGATGTCCCCCGACGATGAGAAGCACACATCATTTAGAACACCGATCGGCACATACTGTTACACAGTCATGCCATTCAGTCTAAAGAACGCTGGTGCCACATATCAGCGGGCTATGAGTATCATTTTCAGAGAACATTTACACAAAACAGTGGAATGCTACGTCGACGACATCGCTGTCAAAAGTCACCGTAAGGAGGATCATCTGCAAGATCTGAGAACGGTATTCGACCTGATGCGAGCCCACAACCTGAAGATGAACCCTACAAAGTCGTTCTTGGGCGTATCCAGCGGGAAGTTCTTAGGTTTCATCATCACTGCACGGGGTATCCATGTAGACCCTGAGAAAACCAAGGCAATAATGGAGATGGGTCCCCCGAAAAATCTCCGCGAACTTAGAGGCCTCCAAGGGAGGCTAGCCTATATCAGAAGGTTCATTTCCAATCTCTCCGGACGATGCCGGCCGTTCACACACCTCATGAAGAAGGGAGTCTCATTCGTATGGGATGAAGAATGCCAACGCACTTTCGACGACATCAAAGAATATTTGTCAAATCCTCCAGTCCTGGTGGCCCCGGTCCCAGGAAAACCATTCTTGCTCTATGTACGAGCAATGGAACACTCCTTCGGTGCCCTGCTGGCACAAAATAATGACGCAGGACACGAACATGCCATATACTACCTCAGCCGAATGATGGTCGGGCCCGAACACCGATACACTGCCGTGGAGAAAGAATGCCTCGCCTTGGTATTCGCCATTCAAAAGACGCGGCATTATGTTACAGGACAAACCATACATGTGATCTCACGGGTAAATCCCCTCAGGGTCCTCATGACTAAACCAGGGGCGCTCAGCTCTCGCCTCGCTACATGGGCAATACTGCTATCTCCATATCATATGATCTTCGTCCCACAAAAGGCTGTCAAAGGCCAAGCCCTGGCAGACTTTTTGGCGGCCCATCTAGGATCGGGGTCATCCAGAATATACGAGGAAATCCCAGATGAGGTCATTGATTCTAATACAACCACCCACGACAACATATGGAGGATGTTCTTCGATGGCGCTTCAAGAACCGGACCCAAGGGAAATATCGTCGTCGGGGTCGGAGTAGTATTGATCTCTCCTACCGGGCTAGTGATCAATCGCGCCTACTCTCTCATGGAACCCTGTTCCAACAATGTGGCCGAGTACAACGCTTTGGTCATTGGCCTCCAACTCGCAAAGGAGCTGGGTGTAGAATATCTCGAAGCATACGGCGATTCACAATTAATCGTCAATCAGATTCGGGGGTCGTACGAAGTCCGCCATGAAGACATGATCCCCTACCACCAAATAGCAATCAACATTATCTCCTCATTCGAGGGATTCTTCATCGAGTACGTCCCCAGACTTGTCGAAGCCGATGCCCTAGCAGGCCTTGCCGCTTTCTTAGCAGTTCCGAACCAAGCGCATCACTCGGTTGAGGTGATAGGCCACGAACTGGTCTGTCCCAAGAACAATATTCAATTCGTGGCGAGCTATTCCGCCCAGACGGTCGACGAAACACTAGACTGGAGACAGCCATTCATTGACTTCGTCGTATACGATATCCTCCTGGAGAATCCAAGGGAAGCCACCTCCATCAGACGGCGTTCTCTCAGATTCTTCTACGACACAGAGACAAAGATGCTGTACCAACGATCCTACGACGGATTATTACTCCGGTGCTTGTCAAACGCAGAAGCCAAAGAAGCTGTACGAGAAGCTCACGATGGTGTCTGTGGGGCCCATCAGCCTGGCCCTAAGCTACAGGACCGCCTTCGCCGTATGGGCTACTACTGGCCCACGATGGTGGCAGACGCAATAGACTATACCAAAAAATACAAGGCTTGCCAAGTCCACGTGGACTTCATTCACCAACCATCCGAGTTTCTACATCCAACGGTGGCATCCTGGCCATTCGAAGCATGGGGAATGGATATCATTGGTCCAATCACCCCACCTTCCTTCCGAGGACATCGCTTCATACTTGCGATCACCGACTACTTCTCCAAATGGGCGGAAGCCGTCCCACTCGCAGAAGTTAAGACTTCAAACGTGATCAGCTTCCTTAAGCATCACGTCATCTACCGCTTCGGACTGCCGCGGAGGATCATCCATGATAATGGTCCGCAGTTTGCAAGCCATGCATTCTATCGATTCTGCGATAAACACCGCATTCAGAATGCCGCTTCGACACCATATAACCCGGCAGCAAACGGGTTGGCAGAGGCATTCAATAAAACAATCATCAAACTCCTCAAGAAGTTTGTCTCCTCCAACAAACGCGACTGGAACGAGAAGCTCGGCGAATGCTTATGGGCTTATCGCACCACGGTTCGAACAGCTACTGGGAATACACCATTCTCTTTAGTATACGGGAGTGAGGCAGTCCTCCCACTGGAAACTCAGATTCCCTCACTCCGCGTCGCCCTCACTTATCAATTGACAACGGATGATAACTATCGACGCCGATTACAAGAGTTGGAGGCCTTAGACGAAAAGCGCCTCCTAGCCCAGCAAAGGATCGAGCTATACCAAGCACGTATCTCAGGAGCCTTCAACAAGAAGGTCAAAATCAGAACATTCCAAGTGGGCGATCTCGTTCTGGCAGTCCGGAGACCAATGGTCATGACTCACAAGACCGCAGGCAAGTTCCAGCCAAAATGGGAAGGTCCATTTGTCATCGAGGCCGTGTTCTCCAACGGCGCCTACCGCCTCGCCAAGCAGAATGGGGACTTGCTTATGTTGCCCGTCAACGGCAAGTTTCTGAAGAAATACTATGTTTAGACAACATTCTCCAAATTATCGAGTCATGTACCCTCTTAGTACCCGTGAACTCGTACCCACCATTCTCCAAATTATCGAGTCATGTACCCTCTTAGTACCCCTGAACTCGCACCCACCATTTTCCAAATTATCGAGTCATGTATCCATTGATACCACTGAACCCACATCCACAACATTTCAGATTACCGAGCCATGCATCCGCTGGTGCCACTGAACTCTCATCTCCTCAATATTCTAGAAAATCCAAATTATGTACTTACATTCCGGTCACTCTCTCAGATAGTAAGTCACGTATAATCATACCTCTGAACTTTCTTCCTGAAAGAGATCCTCCCTCATGATCCACTACCCGCGCTCCCAGTGCACAAAAAGGGTAATCGATCCACTAATTTCCGAAACGACCATGTCCTCATTACCTCTGAGTCGTTTTCACTTCCACCAAAAACAAACCGCCCCCTCGCATAGAACTTCCATGTCCTCCTACCTCTGAGTAGTTCTATGCACCCCTTCTTCATTGAGCCCACTCCTGCCATGTCCTCATTACCTCTGAGTGGGAAGGCTCCATCGAAGAAATCACCATATTTGCCATGTCCACATTACCTCTGAGCAAGTATGTTGGTTCCCTTTCAACCTATTATCTGTACCCACAACCGGAGTGCGACAAGGATAATAGGTCTACAAATGTCCTCTGTTGACCACAAATGTCCTCTGTTGACCACAAAATGTCCTCTGTTGACCACAAATGTCCTCTGTTGACCACAAATGTCCTCTGTTGACCACAAATGTCCTCTGTTGACCACAAATGTCCTCTGTTGACCACAAAGAGCTTCCGTAAAGTCTCTCCTGCCATGTTCTCATTACCGCTGAGCAGGAAGATTTCACGATAAAACCTTCACGTTTGCCATGTCATCATAACCTCTGAACAAATGTGATTGGTTTCCTTTCATCCCATTATCCGTATCCTGAACCAGGGTACGCCAAGGATAATAGGTCCACAAATATCCCTTGCTAAGCTTCTTAGCATAAATCTACCATCTTACTATGCCCCGGGAGCCCAGCTGCTCTACGGCATTCCTTTCCCCAGTACCGAGAACATCCATGACCATTTTGTCGTGGCTGTCCCGGACATCCTGATCAAACTTGTTATCCGTACCTAAAACCAAGGTACGCCTAGAGTAACAAGTCCACAAATAATCCCCCAGCAAGTTCGATTCCATGAACACCGATACAAGAAAGAAAAGATGAGTTGAAACATGCTCATTTATTCAAAAATCAAAAGGCTACATCAGCAGGGATCACATCCCTTACAAAAAAAAAAAAAAAAAAAAGACAGAGGACGGATCACTGCTCTGGAGCACATAACGCCATGAGACGGTCCTTTATCAAGGCAAAACCGACCCTTGGGATCCTCCCCCAAAAGGCGGCGTCAAATCAAATCGAAGGCAATTAATGAAGATTTGCTCACGTGGTCAGGGCGCGTGGCGAAGAGCCTATGCGGCCAGAAGAATCTATGCGGCCGAGATGCTAATGCGGCCAGGAAGCTCAGGTAAACAGAATATCCTATGCGGCATGAACGGGGCCATGCTTCTTATTCAAAGTGTTTCAATTTTACAAATTGAAAACTTTGAAGGGGGTCCTGTAGAAGCATGGAAAATATTAAAATAAAGACATAAATGGCCCATGCGGTTTTGGGTAGCAAGTCTATGCGGCTCATACTGGAGTTGCCCTATGCGGCCCAAAAGAAGACCCTCAGACTCATGCGGCTCGGGGATGAATGCGGTTCAGCAGGAATATGCGGCTCAATTGACGACACGTGTGACCCCCCCCCACAGTTGGCCACTGGAGTAATGGTCTCATTTAATGCTCTGACACGACTCGACGGCTGTCTCTGACATAAAGTATCATAATGGCTCTGCCATAATGACAGACTCTTCGGGAAAAGAAGAAAATCTCTGACCCGATCTGACAAAAATCCTAGATTACCACGTGGCAAAAGTCTCATGCGACTCAGATAGAGAACAGCTTCATGCGGCTCATTGAGGAATCATTCTAATATGATTAACAAAAATCCGCCATATGCGGTCCACCCATAGCCCGGTCTATGCGGCTCAACACCACGCTAATTCATGCGGCCCACAGAAACTATGTATATGCGGCTCATGGAGAGATCGTCCCCTGCGGCTCGCAAAGATTATGCATATGCGGCTCATGGAAAGTTCGTCCCCTGCAGCTCGATGAGGCATTGACTCATGCGGCTCACGAGGAGTATCCCCCTGCGGTTCAAGTGTTGGTCACCCTATACGGCCCTGGTAGGATCTTCAATTAAAAAATGTGGCACTGAAGATGCAACAGAATCCTAACGAGAATATTCGACATCATCATCATAATTGTCGAGATCGGGGCATAGCATTCATCATCAAGCCAATAGGACACGTGGCGAGCAATCAAATATTGGCATAATCAATCACGAAGATTTAAAGCAGTCAGCATTAACTGCTCATAAGATTTGGTGCTATCCGCATTAGTGGTCGAGATTCATTATGATCAGGATTAAGGGCCCAGATAGAATGAAGGAGCGCCGACATTCCAAACAGATAATCATCAGCAAACCCTAATGATCCTACCCCACTCTTATAAATAGCCAGCATCATTCCCAAAAAAAAAGAGGTCGGCAACAAAAGAATAAAAAAATAAGAAGAGAGAGAGATCTACACAGAGAGAGCTCCCCCTTTTCTTGATAATCACAGAGAGAGAGAAGTCAGGAGAGCAACCCGAGGAGAGTAAGGAGAGCCTTTCTTCGTCAACGCCGAGCAGATCTTCCCCGAGCCAAGGCTGTATATCGATCGTCCAAGGAGTAAGGCAGAGCGGCCATCGCTTTCCCGAGCCTCTATCGTCACCCTCCAGAATCAAAAATAAACAATCGTACTTAGTCTGCTGTACCTAGGTTTTCGTCCCTAGGCTTTCTTTGTACGAGCGAGTTTGTATTGTGAGTCTAAGTTCAGTCCTCCGATAATTGTTCTGTTCTTTTACAATCAATGGCAAACATGGCTATATAGGCAATCACATGCTTAACAATAGTCAGCCGCATGGACATTACAATATTCATAATTGCTTGATGCAGAGCCGCATGGCCTTGACCATTTAATACTATTATTTGTATGGAATCTAAGGTGAGCCACATAGGCTTCCTTCCCCCACTATCTAATATTTTGGCCACGTGAACCATTAATTAGGTAGCTCACATGAACCTTTTCTTATTGCATTAATTGTGGGGGGTCCCACATAGCTTCCTTTAGTTGACTTGCTTGCAAAAGTGGGAGTTTGTATTTAATGAGGGTCCCACTGTCTTTTGTCTTATTCGATTTTATGGCCTATTTATTGTTTCCTGGCCGCATGGATGGTCTTCTACTTTCTTGGCCGCATGGGGTCCCTCCCACTCTTGGTCGCATGCACAATTGTATGCTAGCCGCATGTGGCTTGCTGGCCTTAAATGATTGACTGATTGCATTTTAATAACTTTGGAGCCGCATGGGTGGCCTCCCACTCTCTTTGACCGCATGTTTGTTCTCCCACTTTTGGACCGCATGGGTCCCACTTTGATTGTTTAAATATCTTATTTGCGTTAATTGTGGTCCGAATTTCTTTCCACTCCCAACATGAAAGTTGTAGAGTTTCTCCTTGGCTTCAAGAATATATATATTATATTATATTATTATTTTAATTGTACAAGTTTCTCTCCTCCTTGATAATGGCATGACTTGATAGTGACCCGCCGTGGTGCACTCCCGACATGATAACTTGACCTGACAAATTTGACATGATAACTTGACATGATAATTCTTGATAGTGGTCCGCCGTGGCGCACTCTTGACATGATAAACCTGACATGATATTTCTTGAAATGCTGTTGCGACGGCTAATACGATATGACAAGATTGAATGACCTGGACACCGTGGACGATTGTGCTTGTGCAAATGAACCCGTCTTGTCTTGCATCATGTCTAGGACGGGGATCCCTGAGTACCACGGTCAGGGGGCACCCACTGAAATCGACTAAGGCTAATCACTAGAATAATCCAGTAGTCATGAAGAGATTTCCTGCTACAGGCAATCCCGTTATTTGGGCGCCCCACTTGGGATCTGTAGCCTGCCGTCGAGTAGGGCACATTTCCAACACACTATCATGTGTTGCACCCTCTAAGTCACCTAAGGGTACATGCATTTCCTGGACGATGTACCCACTTGAATTCAACCCTAATTGCGTCCGGATAGCCTGGATGGTCTGCAGGGCTTGTGGCTGTGGAATAATCTCACTTCATCTTGTTAGTAACTAGGCCTGTGGTAACCCTAGTTAGTTAAAGTATCAAGCCGTTCTTATTGCTTGGCCGTGAAATGTTGGATGAAGTTTACTAGTCTATTCTTGTCTTGATCCTGTACAAGATTATTACATGACCTGTTTTCTTATCTTGCCGATAAATGGTGGGAGAAATCAAGTTCGGTTCAGACAAAGGGTTACAACCCCGGTCCTTGTTTGGTTTACGGGTTGTAACCTGGTTATCTGAATAGTCCCATGGTTATCTCATCGTATATCACTTGTCTTGCTTTTCTTTAATTACTGTCTTTTATATTTTTACCCTTGTGCTAATTGTAGGTTTTAGTTCCAAAGTGAAGCCTCCTTTGTGGCACTTGCTCTTTCTGGGGTCTGACCCAGCTGGGTTTGTATGGCCAGATTCCGGAGCAGCTCCAGAGGATCTACCGGTTTTCCTGTCACATGGTGACCACTAGACGGAATCCTGGCCATGAGTGGGTTATTTTTGGCTCTCCCACTTTATTGTAAAATTATTCTTTTGAGGCATTTAGCCGCCGAGCAAGTGTTAGCTCGTGTATATTTTTACTTACTGTCTGCCTACGGGCTGTAACATGATTGGCAACCTAGGGTTGATCATGTATGACCTAAACTCTTGCTAGTCCTCACATTTCGTAACGACTAGCTTCATGATCAGCTGAATATGTAATATTTGGGATGCCTTACTATTGTATATTTGGTGATCTTACATCTTGTAACAATTACTTACTTGCTTGTGATTGAGACACTAGGCTTGTTATTGACCATAAGAGACTGATGGCTTGTAGATAAACCCTCATATATCTAGACAGCCGTGACCGTATAGTGGAGTGGATCCCATTTCATTATACATAGCTGGCTATGTCTGCCCCCGCTCTCCAGTATTCTGGTTCTGGGGCGTGACATAGTTTAAGTGGTGGCCCATGCAGGTCTTGTAAATCAAAATATGTGAGGGTTTACCGAATAGATGTCTCAATCAGTACTCGCCCTTGATCTCTGTTCGTATTCTTTGAATCCCTGAAATTCTTGTCCTGATCACATGCTTGTAATCCTTGATCTATCCTGGTCCTTCCTTATTGTTTCCTATGTCGTCTTCTTCAGCGGCATTGTTCCTGGACCTGCCGATCAGCAAGGCGGAGCATCTCCCGTGGACCAGCAGCAACTTAGGGATCAGACCCAGCACTCAGAAGCACCCTCTCGGGTCATGCCTTACGGAGATCCAGAACCCCCGGTTCAGCTAGCCCAGCCCGCAAGGCAGGATGATGAAGCCTTGGTTGGACTTATAAGGGAGTTGCTTACATCGCCGGATCCTCGAGGAAATACTTTGCGTCAGGCGGTGGTAGATGCTCTGGGCAAAAGTGGACATCATGAGAACAGTGCAGCGAACAGTGATAGGACCGGAGGTCGGAAGCGATCTCACGGCCAGATGACCCAGTCTTCAGCACCAGCCCCGGCAGTCAGGGCTTTGACAATTGGAACTCCGAGGCAGGCGGCCTCAGTGACGTCGGTCACGTCCCCTCAGCAACAGAAGCCGAAGCAGTCTTCCGCAATGGGCTGCACTCATTGTGGAAAGCCAGGACACGTTATTTTAGAGTGTCGCAGAGCGCAGGGTTTGTGCTTGGCTTGTGGAGCACCGGACCACAAGATAGGGTCCTGTCCGAATAGAGCAGGTTCTTCCTCATCGGCCCAGACTAGTCCCTCGGTAAGGGGACCAGCCTCAGTCCAGCAGCAGCAGCAGTATCCATTGCCGAGGCCATTGCTGCCTCAGGCCCAAATGTTTCAGCAGCAGTACCAGCCTCCGAGGCCATTGCCGCCTCAGGCCCTAGCCTTCCAGCTACAGAGACCCCAGCAGTATGCCCAGGTCCAAGCTCAGATCCAGAACCGGCAGAGAGGTTCCTAGCAGGATATATTTCCTCTTTCTTGTGCCTTCGATTTCCTTGCTTACATACATGATTGCATGATTGATTTCTTAGTATAGCTTGTCATTGCATCTCTAGTCACTTGATTAAATTCCGAGGACGGAATTCTTTTAAGGTGGGTAGAGTTGTAATGCCCATATCTCGTATTACGTATTAGGAATACGTGTACGTATTTCGGGCTCGTATTTTTTTGGTTTGTCATAATTAGTTAGCCTTGGGTTTTTATTTTGTATGTTGCATTAGCATGGTTCATCATGGCATTGCATTGGCTTGGTTTGGTTCGGTTTAGTGGGTTTGGCTTGGTTTGGTTTTATGTGGTGAACCACTTCCACCTACCACCACTCCCACCATAAATATCAATCCCACTCTCTCTCTTCCATTATTACTCATTACTCATTTCTTCTTCTCCATCTTTACTTCTCCACCTACCAGGAGAGAGGAAGAGCTTAGGCAAGTGCAACTTGCTTCATGGAGGAACTCAAATTTTATTGCTTCATTCTTTTCCTTACAGCATTTTAACTAACTTTAGTACTTGGCATTTTTCATTTTCATGTTTAAATTTTTGTAGATCTAGTTTTGTGGTATTTTCGGTTTCCAGGATTTTGATCCATCAAACTTGCATATTTTGCTAAGTTGATGATTCCATGATTTCAGAGAAGTTCGTTAGGTCCAATTTGACCTATGAAATTTTGTGGAGCCGCATGTACTTGCTGGCCTTAAAAATTTTGGCCACTTGAAGAAGCTTAGCCGCATGAAATAGTGCCAAAGAAGCCCCAGCCGCATGCATTCTTAGAATTAATCGTGATGCTTACCCAGCCGCATAGCCTTCTTAGCATTAAATGTGATTCTTGCCTAGCCGCATACGTTTTTGGAAGGCAAGGCAATGAATGCTTGCTTGGAAGCATTAAATGCTTGCTTGGAAGCATTAAATACTTGCTTGGAAAGCATTATTAAATGAACTTGTGTTAATACATTAATAAAGGCTTGCTTCAGAATAAATTTGAATGCAATTTTTTGTTAATGCATTTTTATATTCTTTTAATGCCTTTGGTTCCATAATGCACGTTCTGGAGTGACTTGTCAAAAGCATTATTAAATGCATTTCTTAATGCATTGGACTAATACAATTGATTAATAATTCTTTAATGCATTTTTTTCCAAACCATAGCCGCATGGCCTCTCAGTGAAAGCATTTGTATTAAATGCTTATTGTTTATGCATTACCATTTAAAGCTTATGGCATTAGCATTTAATGCCTTCCAGTTTTAGCATTTGCTTATATATGGCCGCATGGCTATATAGGCAATCACATGCTTAGCAATAGTCGGCCGCATGGACATTACAATATTCATAATTGCTTGATGCAGAGCCGCATGGCCTTGACCATTTAATACTATTATTTGCATGGAATCTAAGGTGAGCCGCATAGGCTCCCTTCCCCTACTATCTAATATTTTGGCCACGTGAACCATTAATTAGGTAGCTCACATGAACCTTTTCTTATTGCATTAGTTGTGGGGGGTCCCACATAGCTTCCTTTAGTTGACTTGCTTGCTGAAGTGGGAGTTTGAATTTAATGAGGGTCCCACTGTCTTTTGTCTTATTCGATTTTATGGCCTATTTATTGTTTCCTGGCCGCATGGAAGGTCTTCTACTTTCTTGGCCGCATGGGGTCCCTCCCACTCTTGGCCGCATGCACAATTGTATGCTAGCCGCATGTGGCTTGCTGGCCTTAAATGATTGACTGATTGCATTTTAATAACTTTGGAGCCGCATGGGTGGCCTCCCACTCTCTTTGACCGCATGTTTGTTCTCCCACTTTTGGACCGCATTGGTCCCACTTTGATTGTTTAAATATCTTATTTGCGTTAATTGTGGTCCGAATTTCTTCCCACTCCCAATATAAAAGTTGTAGAGTTTCTCCTTGGCTTCAAGAATATATATATTATATTATATTATTATTTTAATTGTACAAGTTTCTCCCCTCCTTGATAACGGCATGACTTGATAGTGACCCGCCGTGGTGCACTCCCGACATGATAATTTGACCTAGCAAATTTGCCATGATAACTTGACATGATAATTCTTGATAGTGGCCTGCCGTGGCGTACTCTTGACATGATAAACCTGACATGATATTTCTCGAAATGCTGTTGCGACGGCTAACATGACATGACAAGATTGAATGACCTGGACACCGTGGACGATTATGCTTGTGCAAATGAACCCGTCTTGTCTTGCATCATGTCTAGGACGGGGATCCCTGAGTACCACGGTCAGGGGGCACCCACTGAAATCGACTAAGGCTAATCACTAGAATAATCCAGTAGTCATGAAGAGATTTCCAGCTACAGGCAATCCCGTTATCTGGGCGCCCCACTTGGGATTTGTAGCCTACCGTCGAGTAGGGCACATTTCCAGCACACTGTCATGTGTTGCACCCTCTAAGTCACCTAAGGGTACATGTATTTCCTGGACGATGTACCCACTTGAATTCAACCCTAATTGCGTCCGGATAGCCTGGATGGTCTGCAGGGCTTGTGGCTGTGGAATAATCTCGCTTCATCTTGTTAGTAACTAGGCCTGTGGTAACCCTAGTTAGTTAAAGTATCAAGCCGTACTTATTGCTTGGCCGTAAAATGTTGGATGAAGTTTACCAGTCTATTCTTGTCTTGATCCTGTACAAGATTATTACATGACCTATTTTCTTATCTTGCCGATAAATGGTAGGAGAAATCAAGTTCGGTTCAGACGAAGGGTTACAACCCCGGTCCTTGTTTGGTTTACGGGTTGTAACCTGGTTATCTGAATAGTCCCATGGTTATCTCATCGTATATCACTTGTCTTGCTTTTCTTTAATTACTGTCTTTTATATTTTTATCCTTGTGCTAATTGCTGGTTTTAGTTCCTAAGTGAAGCCTCCTTTGTGGCACTTGCTCTTTCTGGGGTCTGACCCAGCTGGTTTTGTATGGCCAGATTCCGGAGCAGCTCCAGAGGATCTACCGGTTTTCCTGCCACATGGTGACCACTAGACGGAATCCTGGCAACGAGTGGATTATTTTTGGCTCTTCCACTTTATTGTAAAATTATTCTTTTGAGGCGTTTAGCCGCCGAGCAAGTGTTAGCTCGTGTATACTTTTACTTACTGTCTGCCTACGGGCTGTAACATGATTGGCAACCTAGGGTTGATCATGTATGACCTAAACTCTTGCTAGTCCTCATATTTCGTAACGACTAGCTTCATGATCAGCTGAATATGTAATGTTTGGGACGCCTTACTATTGTATATTTGGTGATCTTACATCTTGTAACAATTACTTACGTGCTTGTGATTGAGACACTAGGCTTGTTATTGACCATAAGAGACTGATGGCTTGTAGATAAACCCTCATATATCTAGACAGCCGTGACCGTATAGTGGAGTGGATCCTATTTCATTATACGTAGCTGGCTATGTCTTCCCCCGCTCTCCAGTATTCTGGTTCTGGGGAGTGACATGGTTTAAGTGGTGGCCCATGCAGGTCTTGTAAATCAAGATATGTGAGGGTTTACCGAATAGATGTCTCAATCAGTACTCGCCCTTGATCTCTGTTCGTATTCTTTGAATCCCTGAAATTCTTGTCCTGATCACATGCTTGTAATCCTTGATCTATCCTGGTCCTTCCTTATTGTTCCCTATGTCGTCTTCTTCAGCGACATTGTTCCTGGACCTGCCGATCAGCAAGGCGGAGCATCTCCCGTGGACCAGCAGCAACCTGGGGATCAGTGCACAACAGATAGGATGAGGGGGGAGAGTATCTGCAAAGTACTAGCAAGGGAGAGGGTTCCAGTTACAAGGCCTGGGTGAATGTTCAGTTTTGAACATTTGTAGAAGGATATGAGGGTTTAGGTTTGAGTAGGGAAAATAGGTTTTTGTGCTTCAATTGATATAAACAACTTGCATCGCCATGTTGCACTGATTGCACATCAAATTCCTGGAATATATGTCACTGTAATGAACACACATACCCATGAATAATCCCTGTCACTGTCATTTTTTCCCCCAACTGTGAACTGTTCTCAGGCTACCTGAGATGTACCCTCAGTTTTGGGTTGTGTCAATCCTTGTTTACCTAACAATAATCCCAGTTTTAACATCTGGGATAGTCCCATAGTATTCTCAGTTTTTTTTGGTTTCAATCACAGATATTTTTATGTTATTTTGGTTTCTATTGTGATTTTGTATGTCAAGGACAGTGAACTGTTTGTTAGCTTGGTTTATATGTAACTGAGTTACACTTGAAGACTAAACCTATGTATCTACATCACTGTTTTTCCCTCATTGTTACACATGATTGACACTAACACATTTTTCCTATTAAATTCTTCTTAACCCCTTGTATCACACACTCATATGACACTGCCTCCTCACCCACACACCATGCCACACACTTTATTCCACTCTACACATACTGGTTTCCTAATGTCACACACACATACATGTACACCTAGGACACAAACACATGTGTCCCTCTCCCTACCACTCTATGTGTGTATATATATATATATATATATATATATATATATATATATATATATATATATATATGAATGATATATATCATAATGTGGCCATGTACAAATGTATGTTATTTATATAAAATTAGATTAATATTAATATATATATATGTGTGAAAATATGGTTTGGACTATAGGTAATATAGTCTATGGCCTATAGCCTATGGCTCATAGCCTATGGGTGTATCCCTATGTGATACAGCCTGTGTATATGGCTGGAATGCCAGTGTAGGAGTGTGGTTGGCTTGTATATAGCCTAGAAATTGGGTGTGTTTGCTAGTCTAGGCTTGGTTAGGCCTAGTGAGACTTGACTAGATTAAGATTGACCTAGTTTGACTATTGTAGTTGACTTGGGTCGACCCAGAGTTGACCAAGTTTGACATGGACCTAGTTTGACCTAGATAGTTGACCAGGGTTAAGTTGGAGTTGACTTTGACCTAGATTTGACTTAGAAACATGTAGATTATATCATAGACTTTATTTGTCTTATTTTAAGCACATTATAACCTGTACTGTTTTATTTAGGACATTGTGACTCCGGTGCAGACATCTGACATTACACTACTCTTTCAGAGTATCAGGCGAGTACATTCTCTGATAGTTCTCTCATTTATTTGTCAATTACTGTATTTCAGTTCTAGTTAGTTGTATGCGATTCTCTGTTACAACACGTGTGGATATTTCTGGATTCATGTATATGACACACATTTATTTTCTGGCCTCTATTACTGGTATCATCATTCCGGCTTCCATTACTGGAATCATTTACTGGAATCACTTACTGGAATCATTTACTGGAATCATTTACTGGTATCATTATGTTTTGGCTGGACTCATCTTGAATCATTGTGTCGGAATTCTGGATTCACTTGCTGGGAGGGAAAATACTAGAGTAAGACATGTAGACATACCCCATTACTGGAATCACCCCTACTGGAATATACTGGAATGATAGCCATCTCTCGCCTGATCAGTGAGAGGTATGCCAGATTACCCACAGCCGTTTACATGTCGATCTCGGTATTTTAAAACACACTGCTAGAGTATAGGCTGGACTCACCCTGGAATCATTGATCACTATAACTGGAATTGTCCCTTGCTGGATTCATCTTGTATGAGATTCATCCTGTACTGGACTTACATTGGAGTTACACTTGTCTACATTGTTGTCTGGACTTTATATCATATTACCCTGGTTCAGCTAGTTCTATTTTTACAGTCTTCATTGCTATGATTCTTCTCTAGTTTAGTATTTACTTTCCTTGTACTTTATCTGTCTTTCTTACCATCACCTGAATATAAACTGCCATTTTCATCAATACAACTGTCTATAACTGTTTTATAGTTCTCTGTCATTTACTTGGGTTTTCTAGATGAGATGTGCTCGTTCCTGTCCTGACTGGACCTGTTGAAAATTTTATAGATGATTGCCCTGAGGACACATGCCCTACATTTTACTGAGGAGATGGCTTAGCTACCTATGGCCCCGACACTCAGGAGTGATCGGGAGTTTAGTTTGTCTGTCTTGTTTTAGTTTTCATGTTTAGAACTGGTGTTGTATATAGAGATTTGAGACTTGAGATGTATTTGAGATTGTTTGAGTTTGTTGTTATTTTATTAGTAGTTTTGTTGTCTTCAATTTCTTAGTTATATTCGGTGTTATCTTATCGTGCTTAGACTGTGATTGAGTTACACCATGTCTTATACTTGTCCTCCGTTCGGAGTTGTCACGACCCGCACCCTAGAGTTAGGGCACGAGAACGTAACAACGCCCAGCCTACGCCGCAGTGTCGGCGGTAGAACGCTGTCCTAGGTCTCAATGCATCTAACAGTATAAGACTAAACAGTTTATACTCCCCGAATGGGGGTGACATAGCAGAATGTAAACTCCATCACATCTAAGGTAGAGCATAAAGGAAGATAGATAAAACATGAAATCGAAAAGAGATACAACAGATAGAAGTCTAAGTGTCTAAGATAAAAACTCAGAATACATCTCAAAACCCAAATACAGTAATCCATAAATACAACTCAAGATGACTAAAAATAAACTATAAGCAAAAACCCTAGCTATCTATGCAACCTCTACTGTCTCCTCTAGGCTAGCAGGCAACCTCCAGGCTATCTGTAAAATTTATCAACAGGTCCAGTCAGGACAGGAGCGAGCACAATACATCTCATGCAGTTCATGTCATGTCAGGAAATATAAAGCAGGCAATAGAATAAGATACATGAAACGCTGTAAGAAGATGTACATGAAAATAGGAGAGATATTTGATAACTGGAAATATATATACATGATAAGTAAGAACTGTAAGTGACTAGTGATTTAGAGTACGAGATGGCATGTAATTAGCTTAGGTTGTACATGATGAACATGAAAAGTAATAGGGTGTACATGATGGGTAAATCACATGACCATTTATACTCACCCCTACCCACAATCAATACACAAGGATCTATTCAAGTTACGTTACGGATATGATGTTTTGGTTATACAAGAAACACATAAGGAAACATGAGCGTACATGAAAAAACATAAGAGTACATGAACGTACACGTAAGAACATGAGAGAACATGAGTGTACATGAATAACACAGAAGCAAGGAATACATGATTTACATGAAACACATGTCATAAAGTATCCGATGCGCCCGCTAAGGGGGTAACATCCCAAGAAGAGATCCGTATAGTACCAATCCGTGATGATAACGTGACAGCATCAAGTAAAAGTAATCTAGAGCGAGAATATAATTCGTGACAAGTATGAAATGATCAGAGAATGTACTCGCCTGATATCTGAATATCCAAGGTAAAGATACTGTCCGAGGAGAGGTGTCTAGCTCCTAATTAGAACAGCACAAGTCACAACATGTCCAGAAGGGTAATATAAAGCACTACAATGCATTCTACATGAATCTAGGTCAAACTAGGCCAAAGTCAACCCTTGGTTAACTCTGGTCAACTGCACTAGTCAAACTAGGTCATGTCCTAACCCAGTAAGTCTTTCTAGGCCTAACCAAGACTATCCTAGCAAGCACACATCAATACAAGGCTATACAAGCCAACATACACCCAACTCTATATAGCATGCAATTATTCAATACTCAAATAGGCAAGAATTCACATTGGATATACACTAGGTAATCTATTACTTTAAGCTATATATGTCTACACATATATACACATGCATATATTGGTATTCAATATTAGGTGGCATTTCAAATGGTTATATAAACTTATATATTACAACACAATATGCTAACATATATATAATATACATACATAGCTAAGTTAACTATATTCATAAATACTTATTTAAGAGGCTATGTGTGTGTATGTGAACATGGCAAAGGAGAAAGTGAGGGTTAAATGGGCATACATAGTATATACATATCAAAGAGTGTCTAAGTGTAAGTGAACAATGTGTCAAGTGTGATAGTGTCAACATAGTGTAAGGGGGTACATGAGGTAATATAGGGTTTGTGTTAACATAGAACATTACATCTCATTAACTTGTATATTGCATACATTACATCTATTATTACATTACATTCATGCTTGCATTCATTCATCATTCATTATTCTCTTGCACCACTATATGCACCATACATTACATACTATGGAACCTACATATTCATTACAAGCCATACTTATACATGCTTACATTAGATAGGATACTTACACCTCATACATTATTTATTTAACCATTTACTCATGTTTGTATTCTCTATTTAATTACATAATGTATATACATTAACATGGGTTAAAATCAAATAGAACATTATATTACACACAAGGGTGCACAAAATGCATATGCCGAATAGTAACTCCTACAAATAATTAATACTATACCACCTCAGCATGAATTAAAATTTAGGATTAAAGTATGTTATAGATCTATGTGTTAGCTTTCTGAAACTTTAAACGGATCGCGTTTTCGTTTCCGAAAACCCCCGGAATCGCGAAAACACCGAGAACGCGTTTGTCTTTCGTACAGCTGACACTCAAATAATTTTCCAGAAAGTTACAGAAATAATTAGGCCTATTAATATATGTTTTTGGAAAGCTAACTTCAATACGCTTCTTTTAAAAAAAATGGGAGATTAAACCGAGCTTTGAGCTAAAAGTTATGACATTTCTAAGTTAGGGCTGAAATTAAAAACGTGGATAAAAATCATGACGGATTTAGGTAGTTTGAGACAAAAGAACACAAGTATATAACATAATATATCAAGAACTCACTCTCTACACTAATATATATATATGAGACACTATAGAACACATCTTCAATACAAAAATATGAGATTAAACATGTAATAATTTATTCATACGTAACAACAACACATAGTGTGTCCAAATTTGGGATTTTTCCACATGGACACAACCACAACACAAAGGACACTCCTATGACCTCCAAATAGACACGAAATGGACACAAATGGAGATACAACTATGGGTTCATTCCTATAGGTTTAAAATAGACCTATATGCATGAGGAAATGAAAATGAGAAGGGATTTATACCTCCCGGTAGATCGAATCGAAGAAAAACCTTCCCAGAGCGAAACCGACACGTAGAGATTCCAAAAGGACACGAACGAGCTCCGAATCCTCCCAAACTTGGGTAGCTTCCTCCTTGGCTAGAATGGAGAAGGAAAGAAGAAGATTTGGTGGTGAAATGGAATGATTTGGTGGAGAAATTGCTAGGGATTGCTCTCTAGGAATTTGGGGAAGAACAAGAGAGAGAGTGTGGATGAGAATAATGAAATGAACTTGAGCCTATCCTCTCCCAAAGTGGATGGCCATATGGGGCTATTTGTCCTATTATGGTAAGGTCCAAAATGCCTCCACTAACCTATTCTATGAGTATTAGGAAAGGGCTAATTGGTTGGGGCTAAATTAGTCATTCTAAAGTCTCTAATCACACTAACCTTATCCATAATAATTAGTCTAACCTCTAACTAAAATATTTCTATCATGTGGACTAAAATTAATATCATGTGGGCCATGCCTAACTAGTGTGTGGGTTCCACTAGAGTCAAACTACCCCCGGGTCCCCGTTTCAAGTCGGATTGAGTTGAAATTCGAACCCGACTCAAATAACCCCAAAACAATATCATAAATAATAAAATAATATCAAAATAATTCAAAGAGGTCAAATGCAAAAAATTCTTAGGCCAAAAATGATATTAAAATATCATAACCACATGGTTAGGCTCTAGGTCAAACAGTCTCTAGGGTTTCACTAGCAAAACGTCAAAACCACAAGTCATTGATTTTAATAATTTTAAAATAATTTAAAATTACCAAAAATTATATCATGAATTAAATATTATTATTAAAATAATTATAAACATGAAATTTCAAAATTACCCTCATTTGGGAAACTGGGTGCTACAACTCTACCCACCTTAGAAAAATTTTGTCCTCGAAATTAAAATGTCCATACTCCCTCTAGGTCAAACCCCCACAATCAAAGTCCCAGATTAAAATAAATTATGTGATCAAAAGGACGACATACAGGGTCATGGCATACGGTGGTAGTGAAAGTCTCATCTAGGTATACTAGTCATGCTAACCGAAACGGTCATAGGGTATCAAAACATATAAGCAATCTAGGGTGCTAAACTAGAGAAGTTACAGAAACAACAAACCATTAAAACTGTAAGGCGGTCTACCATCCTATATGAAACTGGTACTTATCAAAACAAAATAAAGGCAACTACCAATTATCTGAAAAAGGGTACAGAAAATCAAATTCAAAAATTAAGGAATTGAAAATCATTTGCATTGAAATACAAATCACAATATATATATATACAGAGAGAGCGTTAGAGATGAAAAACTAGCATTATTTAATGTTATGTGGTTTGTGTGTGTATGGGTGTATGTGAAATATACATGAAATTGTATATGAGCTATCCTGTTACACTACTCATGGCATATGGGTTAACAACCTACAATACACAACCTATTTAATCATAACATGCATGGCTAACCATAAACATCTATAAGAGGTAGAGATTTAGTTATGTATATACATATATTATAACATGTATGCCTAAGCTTTATATATATATCTATACAAGTATGTGATCATAACATAGAGAGAAAAGGTTAGGTTACATGACAGCGTATACTAAGTTAGGGTGTGTGTGTGTCCTTGTACAGGGTTATAGCTTAGTATTGAAAGGTTAAACCCAGTTTTAGTTCAGCATTTACATACAAAATCTAAAAATAAGCTAACATTTAAACCAGTATAATATTAACATAATGCAGTCTCAGATTTTACAAATTTAACATAACTTAACCAATTTCTCTAAAAATTGAAACTCTGCAGATATCATACATGTGCAGTTATGTAGACAAAACTAATAACATGAAATTTATATTTAAATTACGAATTTAAACTGGAAAAGCAGAAAACCAGAAATATTGGAGTTTTGAAAATTTTAACATTAACAACATATTAATATGTATTTAGATAGGTGGAAAATCAAGTGTAGCATGCATACGTATCAGGCAAGTGTCCACTATGTAAATATACTCATATATTCTCATGTCCCAAAAAAAAATTAATTCTACGTTAAGACCAACATTTAGATTCCTACCAAGATCGCAAAATAGGTGATTGACGAAATCAAGGCAGTTTTATTATTATTATTCAATACTAGAATAATAGCAAGAAGGAAATAACGATAAAAGCTGTTTGCTTATTTGCCTAAAAGAAGGAACCATTTTGAAACCAGAGCTAAATATCAAATCTAAGATAAAGTCTAGCAAAATTATCGATTCATTGTATTAAGAAGAAACTCATAGCAAGAAGTTACACAAGCTACTCCTAAGTTAAATAATTAGAAGCAAAACAAATAATAATTCTTTTTGAAGGACTGCATCAAAGTAGAGAAAACATGCTTAAAAATATTTAAGGTACAATCTGATAATCATATGCGTCTATCCAAAATCATGGTACTCTAAATCCCCGTCATACTAGTAAGCAAGGCTACGATAATTATAGAGTCCTTGACTTATGCACATACCTCTAGAATCATGGTATTTAACATTTTCGTGGTACCGCTAGCTTGGCGGCGAAAACCTTAAATTCCCACACCCGAGAAATATATCCAGAGTCAGACTATATGTCCTCACCATGCTGGCTAATGTGACTATAGAAGACTAGATTCCATAACATAGATGACCTAGGCCATATAATTTCATCTTGTCAAAAAAAAATTAAATTAAATCAACAATGAATACCCATAAATCAAATCAAATTTATCAACGAACTTCAAAATTCAAAATGAACAAAATCCATCAAAATACAACTCGGATGCAACAGCTATCATCAAGATTCAAAATTCGACAATCATTCATCAAAATCAATGAATACAACTCAAATTCAACCATAATCCATCAAAATCAAATTTAACAACAGTAAGTAAAAATAAATCAAATCAAGGGAAAAAAGAGTTCTCAAATCGAAGTTAAAATAAGATTCTTAAGGGTCGTTCCGGGAATCTCTCAAGGGTTCCTAACTGTGATTGAGTACCTTCAAGATATATCATATTTCTACTGCAGGCTGTAGTGGTACTCAAGTTCGAATACCACCACATAAATTCGACCTGCATGGGACACCACTAAAAACGTGTCACGACCCGCGCCCTAGAGTTAGGGCACGAGAACGTAACAACGCCCAGCCTACGCCGCAGTGTCGGCGGTAGAACGCTGTCCTAGGTCTCAATGCATCTAACAGTATAAGACTAAACAGTCTATACTCCCCGAATGGGGGTGACATAGCAGAATGTAAACTCAATCACATCTAAGGTAGAGCATAAAGAAAGATAGATAAAACATAAAATCGAAAAGAGATACAACAGATAGAAGTCTAAGTGTCTAAGATAAAAACTCAGAATACATCTCAAAACCCAAATACAGTAATCCATAAATACAACTCAAGATGACTGAAAATAAACTATAAGCAAAAACCCTAGCTATCTATGCAACCTCTACTGTCTCCTCTAGGCTAGCAGGCAACCTCCAAGCTATCTGTAAAATTTATCAACAGGTCCAGTCAGGACAGGAGCGAGCACAATACATCTCATGCAGTTCATATCATGTCAGGAAATATAAAGCAGGCAATAGAATAAGATACATGAAACGCTGTAAGAAGATGTACATGAAAACAGGAGAGATATTTGATAACTGGAAATATATATACATGATAAGTAAGAACTGTAAGTGACTAGGGATTTAGAGTACGAGATGTCGTGTAATTGGCTTAGGTTGTACATGATGAACATAAAAAGTAACAGAGTGTACATGATGGGTAAATCACATGACCATTTATACTCACCCCTACCCACAATCAATACACAAGGATCTATTCAAGTTACGTTACGGACATGATGTTTTGGTTATACAAGAAACACATAAGGAAACATAAGCGTACATGAAAGAACATGAGAGTACATGAACGTACATATAAGAACATGAGAGAACATGAGTGTACATGAATAACACAGAAGCAAAGAATACATGATGTACATGAAACACATGTCATAAAGTATCCGATGCGCCCGCTAAGGGGGTAACATCCCAAGAAGAGATTCGTATAGCACCAATCCGTGATGATAACGTGACAGCATCAAGGAAAAGTAATCTAGAGCGAGAATATAATTCGTGACAAGTATAAAATGATCAGAGAATGTACTCGCCTGATATCTGAATGTCCAAGGTAAAGATACTGTCCGAGGAGAGGTGTCTAGCTCCTAATTAGAACAGCACAAGTCACAATATGTCCAGAAGGGTAATATAAAGCACTACAATGCATACTACATGAATCTAGGTCAAACTAGGCCAAAGTCAACCCTTGGTCAACTCTGGTCAACTGCACTAGTCAAACTATGTCATGTCCTAATCCAGTAAGTCTTACTAGGCCTAACCAAGACTATCCTAGCAAGCACACATCAAAACAAGGCTATACAAGCCAACATACACCCAACTCTATATAGCATGCAATTATTCAATACTCAAATAGGCAAGAATTCACATTAGATATACACTAGGTAATCTATTACTTTAAGCTATATATGTCTACACATATATACACATGCATATATTGGTATTCAACATTAGGTCTATAATCATGGCATTTCAAATGGTTATATAAACTTATATATTACAACACAATATGTTAACATATATATAATATACATACATAGCTAAGTTAACTATATTCATAAATACTTATTTAAGAGGCTATGTGTGTGTATGTGAACATGGCAAAGGGGAAAGTGAGGGTTAAATGGGCATACATAGTGTATACATATCAAAGAGTGTCTAAGTGTAAGTGAACAATGTGTCAAGTGTGATAGTGTCAACATAGTGTAAGGGGGTACATGAGGTAATATAGGATTTGTGTTAACATAGAACATTACATCTCATTAACTTGTAAATTGTATATATTACATCTATTATTACATTACATTCATGCTTGCATTCATTCATCATTCATTATTCTCTTGCACCACTATATGCACCATATATTACATACTATGGAACCTACATATTCATTACAAGCCATACTTATACATGCTTACATTAGATAGGATACTTACACCTCATATATTATTTATTTAACCATTTACTCATGTCTGTATTCTCTATTTAATTACATAATGTATATACATTAACATGGGTTAAAATCAAATAGAACATTATATTACACACAAGGGTGCACAAAATGCATATGCCGAATAGTAACTCCTACTAATAATTAATACTGTACCATCTCAGCATGAATTAAAATTTAGGATTAAAGTATGTTATAGATCTATGTGTTAGCTTTCCGAAACTTTAAACGGATCGCGTTTTCGTTTCCGGAAACTCCCGGAATCGCAAAAACACCGAGAACGCGTTTGTCTTTCGTACAGCTGACACTCAAATAATTCTCCAGAAAGTTACAGAAATAATTAGGCCTATTAATATATGTTTTTGGAAAGCTAACTTCAATACTCTTCTTTTAAAAAAAATGGGAGATTAAACCGAGCTTTGAGCTAAACGTTATGACATTTCTAAGTTAGGGCTGAAATTAAAAACGTGGATAAAAATCATGACGGATTTAGGTTGTTTGAGACAAAAGAACACAAGTATATAACATAATATATCAAGAACTCACTCTCTACACTAATATATATATGAGACACTATAGAACACATCTCCAATACAAAAATATGAGATTAAACATGTAATAATTCATTCATACGTAACAACAACACATAGTGTGTCCAAATTTGAGATTTTCCCACATGGACACAACCACAACACAAAGGACACTCCTATGACCTCCAAATAGACACGAAATGGACACAAATGGAGATACAACTATGGGGTCATTTCTATGGGTTCAAAATAGACCTATATGCATGAGGAAATAAAAAGGAGAAGGGATTTATACCTCCCGGTAGATCGAATCGAAGAAAAGCCTTCCCGGAGCGAAACCGACACGTAGAGATTCCAAAAGGACACGAACGAGCTCCGAATTCTCCCAAACTTGGGTGGCTTCCTCCTTGGCTAGAATGGAGAAGGAAAGAAGAAGATTTGGTGGTGAAATGGAATAATTTGGTGGAGAAATTGCTAGGAATTGCTCTCTAGGAATTTGGGGAAGAACAAGAGAGAGAGTGTGGATGAGAATAATGAAATGAACTTGAGCCTATCCTCTGCCAAAGTGGCTGGCCATATGGGGCTATTTGTCCTATTATGGTAAGGTCCAAAATGCCCCCACTAACCTATTCTATGAGTATTAGAAAAGGGCTAATTGGTTGGGGCAAAATTAGTCATTCTAAAGTCTCTAATCACACTAACCTTATCCATAATAATTAGTCTAACCTCTAACTAAAATATTTCTATCATGTGGACTAAAATTAATATCATGTGGGGCCATGCCTAACTAGTGTGTGGGTCCCACTAGAGTCAAACTACCCCCGGGTCTCCGTTTTAAGTCGGATTGAGTTGAAATTCGAACCCGACTCAAATAACCCCAAAACAATATCATAAATAATAAAATAATATCAAAATAATTCAAAGAGGTCAAATGCAAAAAATTCTTAGGCCAAAAATGATATTAAAATATTATAACCACATGGTTAGGCTCTAGGTCAAACAGTCTCTAGGGTTTCACTAGCAAAACGTCAAAACCACAAGTCATTGATTTAAATAATTTTAAAATAATTTAAAATTACCAAAAATCATATCATGAATTAAATATCATTATTAAAATAATTATAAACATGAAATTTCAAAATTACCCTCATTTGGGAAACTGGGTGCTACAGGAGTTGATCATGATGAGTACATTATATACTGCATGAGTTGATGGTTAGTTAGAGACTTAGAACAGCGTTCTATCGCCGACACTGTGGCGTAGGCTGGGCACTGTTACGTGCTCGTACTCTCACAGTGGGTGCGGGTCGTGACACATTTTTAGTGGTGGCCCATGCAGGTCGAGAGTCGCATTAGGGCGATATCGTGGTAGTACGGCGACTTAGTTGTACTGCTGCGAGCCTGCGATAGGATTGAGAGATAGGCTTTACCGGAGAGGCACTCAATCACAGTTAGGACTACTTGAGAAGATTCCTGGGATGACCCTTGAGAATCTCGTTATAAAATATCTCGAAATTTGATTCTGACAGTATCTGTCTATCTTCCTTGTTCATCGTTAAATTTGATTCTTGGTATTCATTATTGACTTGATTTTCTACCAAGATAACATTATGGGCTAGGTTGCCTCAGTCATGGAATCTAGAGTCTTCTACGGCCATATCAGTTGGTTGGGCGATGAGATAGAGTCCGATTTTGGATGTATTTTTCGAGTGTGGGAATTTAAAGTTTTCGCAGCCAAGCTAGCGGCAATGCAAAAATTTTAAATACCATTATTCTAGATGTATGTACATTAGTTATGGACTCTATGGATTATCGCAGCCATACTTACTGGTGTGACAAGGATTCTGGTGACATGGTTCTGGATAGACGGGTATGATTATTAGATTGCAGGATAGATACCATATAGATGGTACCCTAGAGAATTTGAGTGGAATATCAGGATGAATATCACTTGAGTGTCAAGGATTAGATAGAGGGAGCTAGGCCACCTGTAGCGCAGCACCGTGCCCCGCACCAACAGAGGGATACACCCTAGAGCGGCAGGGCTTCTGTGCTGAAAGTCGAGTAGACCGACGCTACGGGTGACGGGTTAGCAGGTTTGTCTTCCTGTTCTTCTTTCCATCTTGTTGTGTGATTCCATTAGTACATGCTAGGATATTGCTTGTGATTGCATAGATAGCGTAGCTACCCTGTTCGAGACCGTGAAATCACGACCAGTAGGATTGTGTTGCTTCGACTTTGATTTGCTGGGAGTTTGACCTAGTGGGGATACGATCATTTTAATTTCGAGGACGAAATTTTTCTAAGGTGGGTAGGATTGTAACACCCAGTTTTCCAGATGAGGGTAATTTTGAAATTTTGTAATTATAATTATTAATTATTGATATTTATTTCACATTATAATTTTTGGTGATTTTTAATTATTTTTAAATTATTTAAAAATTGGTTTAAGTCATGACTTGTGATTTTGATGTGCTGCTAGTGAAATCTGAGAGACTGCATGACCTAGAGCCTAACCATGTCATTAGGATGATTAATTATCATTTTTAGCCGAGGGGTAATTTGGTAATTTTGACTTATTGAATTATTTGGTGATTTAATGAATTGGTGATTCCTAGTTTGAGCTTTGACTTATAGAGACTTATAGACTAGTCTAGAACCTAATCCTAGCTATTGTAACCATAGCCTAACTTGAGTTAACTTATTTTAGTCATTAGAGAATAGTTTAGAATTAGGGGATTTGGTTTAGTGGATTTTAGTCATGGCTTGTGAATTCATGAAATGACTTATGACTCAATGGTTTAATTGATCATGACTTAAGCCCATGGGCCATTTAGTGAACCCTAACCCTAATTATTAAACCTAGGAGCAGCACATAGGGATCCCCACCCTTTTTAAACACTTGTTCATTAGGGCTTGCCTCTTTTTATCATTCCTATACTTGGAGAAAAGAGAGGTATTCTTCCTCCTTCCAAAAATTCCCATTTATTCATTTGATCTCCTTTTTCATCCTAGTCTTTTGCATTAGGTTCTAATTTTTGTATATTTAATATTTTTGGAGGTTAATCTCAGTTTTGGGCTCAATTGGAACATTTGGCCATCAAGAGGAACACCCCCCATTTGGAGCTTTCTTGCAATTTTGCACCTATAGGTAAAACCCTTTAAATTGCATTATTTTTGTGATTTCCTAGCATGATGGTTTAGGAATAGGTGTCCCCTAATTTCTGGAGGAATTTTGTGTCATTTGCATTAGGCTACGTGTCCGTATCGGACACGTATCGAACCTAATAGCTAGGTGTTCGACGAAATGCCCGAACCATTTCGATTTGCAAATTTTGCAAATCTATTTGAATAGAGTCCTAGATCTAGGTGTGTAGGTTATTTTCTGTGAAGGGTGTCTGGTATTTTAGTGTCCTATTGTGTCGAAAATTTGTGTTGGACATGCTGTGCACACACGTACACTGTGTCCTGCATCACGGGGCTGAGAACTCCCGACACAGGACACGTGGACACGTTAATTTTTGTGGGGAGTGAGGGTCAACGTCTGACATCGTGCTCCCAAAATTTGGGAGCAGATGGTTGTGTACACGTGGAGCAATCGTGCCCATACTGGGCACGCGCTGCGCGCACACAGCGGCAATCCGCACGCTGACACGGGCTCTGTGTCGCATCCTGGAGTCTCGTGGACACAGTGCAGGGTGTCTGTGAGGTGGCCCTACCCTAGGCGAACCTAGGTGCACACCCACATGTTGTGTCATGTCGTGTGTCGTGTCCTAGACACGAGTGCACGCATGCACGAGACAGCGTGTCTGTGTGTGCACGAGAGTGGTTCTTGACGTGTAGACATGCCGTATCCGGCCCTGGGTGACACGAGAGGACTCGAGGGACACCTGCACATATGTAACATGATTTACCAACCCTCCTCTTGGTGTATTAACTTGTTTTTGTATTCGAATTTTGACTTTTCCCTTTTGCTCTGATACGCACTTCAGTTTTAAATTTCTGAGATTGATTCCCAGTTTAACCCATTTTAATTGATGTTTTATCTCCACAAAATGATTCCTACATGTGTAATAGGACTTGCTAGATTGGTTTTACGCATTAGTCGAGGCTTTGCACTATAGAATAGGATTTTGAATGGGTTGGGGTGTCCAATGGGACTGGACTGAACACACACAGTCCAGGAGTATACTGTTCTGATTTTAAATTCCTTTTCAACTGAGAATTATGATCCAATTGCTTGCTTAATCAATCACCTGTTGTTAGTTACTTAAATGTAAATTTATATTTGAGTTTATTTGTTTTGAAAGATTGGTTTTCATGATTTGTATGGGGTTCAATTTCAGTGTTGGTTTCAAAATGAAATCCTGATTTTCCATTGCTATTTGTAAACTGTTTTAAATGATCTTTTAAACCACTAAATTGATTCCTACATATGTATTATATATTTCTAGTTTGGTTTCTCATGTTTGATTTGATGTTTTACTTGGTTTGATTCGAATTTGGTTGGGGTTTGGGTTGAAGTGGTATTACAAATTCGAGAGGTTGTTTGAAATCGAAATTGAGGTTCTCCCAATGTCAACTGTCATACATTGTTTCTGTTATTGCACAGTTTGATTTGAGTATTGGGTTTTGGGGTTTTGAATTGCTAACTAATGATAAATTGCTAGTGTTTAAACCTGTGTTGTGTGGGTTCATATAGTGTCTGTTAGTGGAATATAGTCGGGTTCCAAATATGGGTGTATACAAGTGGCATGGGACTGATTTGGAGAATGCATAGTGAGTGTCTTAGTTTTAGAGTGTCTATGAAGTTCTGATTTGAGTTCCAGGAAGAGGAAGGGTGACAGGGACTTGTTAGCAGTAAGAGTGGATTGTGGTAGACAGTAGATAAGAGCCTTGGACAGCAAGTGTGTGTGTGTGTGTGTGTGTGTGTGTGTGTGTTTGTGTAATATACATGTTGATATATGAGGGTGTCTTGTGTATCCAGAACCTGGGAATAGATGAGGGTATCAGAGGTTGTATCTGATATTCGAGTTAGGATGCTTCTTGTATCCTTAGAGTTAGGGTCTTGGTTGGGTCAGCATCATGAGTTGAGTCGATTTGAGTATCTATGAGTCTGTGCATATAGGTCAGTGCACAACAGATGGGATGAGGGGGGAGAGTATCTGCAAAGTACTAGCAAGGGAGAGGGTTCCAGTTACAAGGCCTGGGTGAGTGTTCAGTTTTGAACATTTGTAGAAGGATATGAGGGTTTAGGTTTGAGTAGAAAAAATAGGTTTTTGTGCTTCAATTGATATAAATAACTTGCATCGCCATGTTGCACTGATTGTACATCAAATTTCTGGAATACATGTCACTGTAATGAACACACACACCCATGAATAATCCCTGTTACTGTCATTTTTTTCCCCAACTGTGAACTGTTCTCAGGCTACCTGAGATGTACCCTCAGTTTTGGGTTGTGTCAATCCTTGTTTACCTAACAATAATCCCAGTTTTAACATCTGGGATAGTCCCATAGTATTCTCAGTTTTTTTTTGGTTTCAATCACAGATTTTTTTTATGTTATTTTGGTTTCTATTGTGATTTTGTATGTCAAGGACAGTGAACTGTTTGTTAGCTTGGTTTATATGTAACTGAGTTACACTTGAAGACTAAACCTATGTATCTACATCACTGTTTTTCCCTCACTGTTACACATGATTGACACTAACACATTTTTCCTATTAAATTCTTCTTAACCCCTTGTATCACACACTCATATGACACTGCCTCCTCACCCACACACCATGCCACACACTTTATTCCACTCTACACACACTGGTTTCCTAATGTCACACACACATACATGTACACCTAGGACACAAACACATGTGTCCCTCTCCCTACCACTCTATGTGTATATATATATATATATATATATATATATATATATATATATATATATGAATGATATATATCATAATGTGGCCATGTACAAATGTGTGTTATTTATATGAAATTAGATTAATATTAATATATGTATATGTGTAAAAATATGGTTTGGACTATAGGTAATATAGTCTATGGCCTATAGCCTATGGCTCATAGCCTATGGGTGTATCCCTATGTGATACAGCCTGTGTATATGGCTGGAATGCCAGTGTAGGAGTGTGGTTGGCTTGTATATAGCCTAGAAATTGGGTGTGTTTGCTAGTCTAGGCTTGGTTAGGCCTAGTGAGACTTGACTAGATTAAGATTGACCTAGTTTGACTATTATAGTTGACTTGGGTCGACCCAGAGTTGACCAAGTTTGACATGGACCTAGTTTGACCTAGATAGTTGACCAGGGTTAAGTTGGAGTTGACTTTGACCTAGATTTGACTTAGAAACATGTAGATTGCATCATAGACTTCATTTGTCTTATTTTAAGCACATTATAACCTGTACTATTTTATTTAGGACATTGTGACTCCGGTGCAGACATCTGACATTATACTACTCTTTCAGAGTATCAGGCGAGTACATTCTCTGATAGTTCTCTCATTTATTTGTCAATTACTGTATTTCAGTTCTAGTTAGTTGTATGCGATTCTCTGTTACAATACGTGTAGATATTTCTGGATTCATGTATACGACACACATTTATTTTCTGGCCTCTATTACTGGTATCATCATTCCGGCTTCCATTACTGGAATCATTTACGGGAATCACTTACTGGAATCATTTACTGGAATCATTTACTGGTATCATTATGTTTTGGCTGGACTCATCTTGAATCATTGTGTCAAAATTCTGGATTCACTTGCTGGGAGGGGAAATACTAGAGTAAGACATGTAGACATACCCCATTACTGGAATCTACTGGAATGATAGCCATCTTTCGCCTGATCAGTGAGAGGTGTGTCGGATTACCCACAGCCGTTTACATATCGATCTCGGTATTTTAAAATACACTGCTAGAGTATAGGCTGGACTCACCCTGGAATCATTGATCACTATAACTGGAATCGTCCCTTGCTGGATTCATCTTGTATGAGATTCATCATGTACTGGACTTACATTGGAGTTACACTTATCTATATTGTTGTCTGGACTTTATATCATATTACCCTGGTTCAGCTAGTTCTATTTTTACAGTCTTCATTGCTATGATTCTTCTCTTGTTTAGTATTTACTTTTCTTGCACTTTATCTGTCTTTCTTACCATCACCTAAATATAAACTGCCATTTTCATCAATACAACTGTCTATAACTGCTTTATAGTTCTTTGTCATTTACTTGGGTTTTCTAGATGAGATGTGCTCGTTCCTCTCCTGACAGGACCTGTTGAAAATTTTACAGATGATTGCCCTGAGGACACATGCCCTACATTTTACTGAGGAGATGGCTTAGCTACCTATGGCCCCGACACTCAGGAGTGATCGGGAGTTTAGTTAGTCTGTCTTGTTTTAGTTTTCCTGTTTAGAACTGGTGTTGTATATAGAGATTTGAGACTTGAGATGTATTTGAGATTGTTTGAGTTTGTTGTTATTTTATTAGTAGTTTTCTTGTCTTCAATTTCTTAGTTATATTCAGTGTTATCTTATCGTGCTTAGACTGTGATTGAGTTACACCATGTCTTATACTTGTCCTCCGTTCGAAGTTGATTATGATGAGTACATTATATACTGCATGAGTTGATGGTTAGTTAGAGACTTAGAACAGCGTTCTACCGCCGACACTGCGGCGTAGGCTGGGCGCTGTTACGTGCTCGTACCCTCACAGTGGGTGCGGGTCGTGACATATTTTTAGTAGTGGCCCATGCAGGTCGAGAGTCGCATTAGTACGATATCGTGGTAGTACGGCGACTTAGTTGTACTGCTGCGAGCCTGCAATAGGATTGAGAGATAGGCTTTACCGGAGAGGCACTCAATCACAATTAGGACTACTTGAGAAGATTCCTGGGATGGCCCTTGAGAATCTCGTTATAAAATATCTCGAAATTTGATTCTGACAGTATCTGTCTATCTTCCTTGTTCATCGTTGAATTTGATTCTTGGTATTCATTATTGACTTGATTTTCTACCAAGATAACATTATGGGCTAGGTTGCCTCAGTCATAGAATCTAGAGTCTTCTACGGCCATATCAGTTGGTTGGGCGATGAGATAGAGTCCGATTTTGGATGTATTTCTCGGGTGTGGAAATTTAAAGTTTTCGCAGCCAAGCTAGCGACAATGCGAAAATTTTAAATACCATTATTCTAGATGTATGTACATTAGTTGTGGACTCTATGGATTATCGCAGCCATACTTACTGATGTGACAAGGATTCTGGTGACATGGTTCTGGATAGACGGGTATGATTATTAGATTACATGATAGATACCATATAGATGGTTTCCTAGAGAATTTGAGTGGAATATCAGGATGAATATCACTTGAGTGTCAAGGATTAGATAGAGGGAGCTAGGCCACCTGTAGCGCAGCACCGTGTCCCGCACCAACAGAGGGATACACCCCAGAGGGACAGGGCTTCTGTGCTGACAGTCGAGTAGACCGACGCTACGGGTGACGGATTAGCAGGTTTGTCTTCCTGTTCTTCTTTCTATCTTGTTGTGTGATTCCGTTAGTACATGCCAGGATATTGCTTGTGATTGCCTAGATAGCGTAGCTACCCTGTTCGAGACCGTGAAATCACGACCAGTAGGATTGTGTTGCTTCGACTTTGATTTGCTGGGAGTTTGACCTAGTGGGGATACGATCATTTTAATTTCGAGGACAAAATTTTTCTAAGGTGGATAGGATTATAACACCCAGTTTTCCAGATGAGGGTAATTTTGAAATTTTATAATTATAATTATTAATTATTGATATTTATTTCACATTATGATTTTTGGTGATTTTTAATTATTTTTAAATTATTTAAAAACTGGTTTAAGTCATGACTTGTGATTTTGATGTGTTGCTAGTGAAACCTGAGAGACTGCATGACCTAGAGCCTAACCATGTCATTAGGATGATTAATTATCATTTTTAGCCGAGGGGTAATTTGGTCATTTTGACTTATTGAATTATTTGGTGATTTAATGAATTGGTGATTCCTAGTTTGAGCTTTGACTTATAGAGACTTGTAGACTAGTCTAGAACCTAATCCTAGCTATTGTAACGATAGCCTAACTTGAGTTAACTTATTTTAGTCATTAGAGAATAGTTTAGAATGAGGGGATTTGGTTTAGTGGATTTTAGTCATGGCTTGTGAATTCATGAAATGACTTATGACTCAATGGTTTAATTGATCATGACTTAAGCCCATGGGCCATTTAGTGAACCCTAACCCTAATTATTGAACCTAGGAGAAGCCACATAGGGATCCCCACCCTATTTAAACACTTGTTCATTAGGGCTTGCCTCTTTTTATCATTCCTACACTTAGAGAAAATAGAGGTATTCTTCTCCCTTCCAAAAATTTCTATTTATTCATTTGATCTCCTTTTTCATCCTAGTCTTTTGCATTAGGTTCTAATTTTT
This sequence comes from Iris pallida, assembly GCA_029216955.1. Lineage (NCBI taxonomy): Eukaryota > Viridiplantae > Streptophyta > Magnoliopsida > Asparagales > Iridaceae > Iris > Iris pallida. The sequence goes on along the minus strand of JANAVB010020199.1, from coordinate 1,025,686 downwards.
GTATATTTAATATTTCTGGAGGTTAATCTCAGTTTTGGGCTCAATTGGAACATTTGGCCATCAAGAGAAACACCCCCCATTTGGAGCTTTCTTGCAATTTTGCACCTATAGGTAAAATCCTTTAAATTGCATTATTTTTGTGATTTCCTTGCATGATGGTTTAGGAATAGGTGTCCCCTAATTTCTGGAGGAATTTCGTGTCATTTGCATTAGGCTACGTGTCCGTATCGGACACGTATCGAACCTAATAGCTAGGTGTTCGACGAAATGCCCGAACCATTTCGATTTGCAAATTTTGCAAATCTATTTGAATAGAGTCCTAGATCTAGGTGTGTAGGTTATTTTCTGTGAAGGGTGTCTGGTATTTTAGTGTCCTATTGTGTCAGAAATTTGTGTTGGACACGCTGTGCACACACGTACACTGTGTCCTGCATCACGGGGCTGAGAACTCCCGACACAGGACACGTGGACACGTCAATTTTTATGGGGAGTGAGGGTCAACGTCTGACATCGTGCTCCCAAAATTTGGAAGCAGATGGTTGTGTACACGTGGAGCAATCGTGCCCGCACTGGGCACGTGCTACGCGCGCACAGCGACAATCCGCGCGCTGACACGGGCTCTGTGTCGCGTCCTGGAGTCTCATGGACACAGTGCAGGGTGTCTGTGAGGTGGCCCTACCCTAGGCGAACCTAGGTGCACACCCACGTGTTATGTCGTGTCGTGTGTCGTGTCCTAGACACAAGTGCACGCGTGCACGAGACAGCGTGTTTGTGTGTGCACGAGAGTGGTTCTTGACGTGTGGACACACCGTATCCGGCCCTGGGTGACACGAGAGGACTCGAGGGACACCTGCACATATGTAACATGATTTACCAACCCTCCTCTTGGTGTATTAACTTGTTTTTGTATTCGAATTTCGACTTTTCCCTTTTGCTCTGATACGCACTTCAGTTTTAAATTTCTGAGATTGATTCCCAGTCTAACTCAGTCTAACCCAAGTTTGAAAGCATGCTGAGCAAACTTCTAAGCCGACCGTAGGACCTTTCCATATTCTAACTCAGTCTAACCCAAGTTTGTCACGACCCGCACCCGCTAAAAGGGCACGTGACGCGACAACGCCCAGCCCTTACCGGAAAAACGGTGTGGAATGCTGTGGATTTTCTAGTCTAACAACAGTTTATATATATAACAAAACCTGTCGAGAATATGATCAACTCCGAACGGAGGACAAGCAATGAATATATATAAGTGCTCAATCACAACTCTAAGATGACAAGTAAAGACTGAAAGATAAAGACAACAAGACGACAAAATATAACCTGTCAAGTCCAAATATAAATAAATATACAAGTCCAGTCTCTAATACAGTCTCAAAAGTAACTGGAGACAAAGTCCAGTATAAAAGACCTACTCTAACTAAACAAGTGGTATGGTCTCGTCAGGCGGAGCTACGCCCTGCGGGACCAAGTCAAGGCCCACTACGTCGTCCGGACCGTAGTAGGTACTGCAATCTCCCTCATCGGCATCTGTAATATTTTATCAACAGTCTAGTCAGGATAGAACGAGTACATATATCTCATAACAGATCTCAAGATAGAATAAAACCTATAAGACTGTAAATAGAGCATATACAATAAATCATGGAGTGTACATGTATGTATCATGGCATGGTAAGCTGTAGAGCTAGAGCTAGAACAAGAAAATAGAACGGGATCATGGTATGTACACAGGTCAAGGTAAGCCATATGTCCAATGTGTGTGAGTAGTAGTTTTAGCTTGTGATCGGCTTGGGTACCTGTCAAGAACTGGCCTGGCAAGTCATATGTGCGGTATATGACTCACACTGTTCGGGAATGCGGGATGGATCTGATCACAGGCATACGCTACTACTCTCCCTACCCCAACTGGTAGAATGGATCCAAACAGGACACATCACTGTACGACATTCTAATAAGAAGGTAGCTAACCTTCTCTAGAATCAGTGACCATATATTGAGCAAGAGCTACAAGGGAGCTTGCACAATACATCCCAACCTAAGAAGGAGAAACATCTCTCGTCGGGATCCAGGAATACCAATCCGTGAGAACCATGTGTCAGGAATAAGCATATCAATACTAAGTACATAAATCATAACAGTTATCATAAATTGGGAATAAGTATCAGAGAATGTACTCGCCTGTAAGATGATAAAATATGTCAACCGGATCCACTGCAGTGTCTCGAGGACCTATAGAGAACAAGACGTATCAATACTATGTTTAGGAAGTAAAGTTAAATCAAATTAAATCCTATTTAGTCATTCTAGGTCAAGACATGTCTAGTCGGGTCAATCTTGGTCATGGGAGAACATTGGAAGTTAATCCGAATCAAACTAGGTCGAAAACTGGCTTACCGTTGACTTTTGGTCAACGGGTCAACGGGTCAACTCTGGTCAACTCTAGGTCAACTCTAGGTCAACCCTAGGTCACTGGAGACTAATAGTTGACTTTTAGTCAACTATCCAAGTTAAATGGAATTTGGAACTAAATTGGGTAAAGTGTTGACCCATAGTTGACTTTTAGTCTAAAAAGTCAACCGTGGTCAACCGGGGCAAGGAGTAGGTTTAGACGGCTAATTCTAATCATTACCAACCTCTACAACCCATATCCAAGTCCATCTTGGACTTGGAAACTCAAATCTTGGCCATGGGCCAATTCCCTATTTTACCCTTAAAAAGGGTAAAATTCTACCTTCGGCGATTATCTAGTTAGCCTACCTACGCTTGATATTTTGACCCGATCTCCCTAGGGTAGTAAGATACTAACCTATATATACGTTACCTACCAAAATACCTAGGTAACGTGGACATCCAGTCCATGATACGGTCCATTGTCGATATCTTGAATATTTCAAGATACGCAATGATACGGCGCGACACCGGTGCCCTACGACCCCGATTTCAACTCAGGAGCCTACCCGCAAAATCTAATTCACGTATCCTAGGCCTACGTCAAGTTTCGTCGTATTGCGATACTCGGAGCTCCGTTTCGCTCTCTAACTCGACTTCTCCTAAAAACTCCCCTTTAGCCCTTATTCTAATTCTCTTCCTTAACCCTTCCTCCAACTTCTTCTTCTAACTTCTTCTTCATATTTCTCCTCTAATTCTTCTTCTAACTCCTCCTTCCTATTCCTCTACTAATTTTTCTAACTTCTTCTAATTTCCTTCTCCTCTAACTCTTTCTAATTCCTTACTTCTTTTCTTCTACTTCTTCTTATTTCTTTTCCTTCTTCTTTCTATCTAACTATCAATTTCTATCTATATATATACATATACATATCTATATATATATATACACATATATACATATATGGGGGCGTATACGTAGGCTAAAGGAGCTAGGGGGGTTTACTGCCACTGCAGCTGCTGTCATTGCAGCTGCTGCTACTGTGGCTTTACTGCCACTGCTACTGCTGTTAGCACTGCTGCTGCTGCTGTTGGCTACTGCCACAGCAGCACAGCAGCAGCTGCTGCTGTTGGATGCCTTCTTCTTCTTCTTCCTCTACTATATATATATATATATATATATATATATATATATATATATATATATATATATATATATATATATATATATATATATATATATATATATAATATCCATATATCTATCTCCACAAACACACACACTCCTCTATATACATATATATACACACACACATATATATATATATATATAAACACACATACACATATCCTTATATATAAATATATATATACACACATATATACATATATATGAACACACACACACTCTTACACACATCCACCGCCACCACTCTCATTACAACATCACCACCACTCTCTACACACACACACAAATACATATAAACATATATATACATATATATATACATTCATATATACATATATATATATATATATATATATATATATATATATATATATATATATATATATATATATATATACCATTATATATAAAACCCCCAATAATTTCCTTAACCTAGATTTCTAGGGAACCCTATGAAAATTGTGGGCAAAGTGTAGAGAATCTCATTCTCTGCAATTATTGTGAAGGCATTAATGGAGAAGAGTAATAAATGAGAAATTTAATGACATACCTAAATATGGTTCTTGTAGGGAAGAAGGAGTTTTGGAGAGAAACGAATTTTGGAGAGAGAGAGAGTGTTGTGACTTAATGAAGAAGAAAAGGGGGGGACTTCTCTTGGCCGGCCATGAGTGGGGGAAATGGGTTTGGGTGTGATCCAATAAGCCCCAAACCCAATAGACTTAATTTGGGTTCGGTTTGTTTCGGGTTGGTTCGGTTTGTTTCTAATTGACTAATTAAGTCTCTAAAATGACTAATTAAGCCATGGAAGTTGGGTTTATGGTTTCTAGCCTAATTATGATGGCATGTGGTCCAAGTCCAACTAGTATGTGGGTCCCACTAGTGTCCAGGCTACCCGGGTCTCCAACTTGAGTCCGAATTGGATAAAATTCAAACTGACTCAAATAAATTCCTAAAAATCATATAAAATCAAATAAAATTTCTAAAAAAATTATAAAGCTTGAAAATAACGAAAATACCCCTAATTCGAAAATTGGGGGTGACAAATCTACCCTCCTTAAAAAAATTTGTCCTCGAAATTGAATGAGAACTAACACAGCAATCATGAACAGAACAAGGAAGAAAAAGAAAGAAATTTTACCTCAAAGCTCGAAGAGATATGGGAATCGCTCCCGCATGTCGTCCTCCCTCTCCCAGGTGGACTCACCTGGAGAGTGGTGTCTCCATGCAACGCGAACCAAGGGAATGACTTGGTTCCGGAGCACCTTCTCTCTTCGGTCCAAGATCTCAACCGGCTTCTCCAGATAGCTGAGTGTCGGTCCCACCTCGATCTCGGAGTGGTCTAAGACGTTACTGGGATCTGCCACGTACCGTCTCAGCTGCGACATGTGGAACACACTGTGCACTCCCTCTAGTGCGGGCGGTAACTCCAGTCGGTAAGCCACTGCACCGACTCTGCCCAGGATACGGAATGGTCCGATGTATCGTGGACTAAGCTTCCTGCCGCCACCAAAATGAATCGTGCCACGCGTCGGAGAAATCTGCAGAAAGACAAGATCATCAACCTAGAACAAAACATAATACTTAGAGCTTGATCTAAAACAATCACAATCAGACTCAAATACTAGAAAAATCTAAATTATACCTCAAACTCCAATGGCCTCCGGTGGCTATCGGCCCAATGCCGCTGCCTATCCTGCGCCACCCAAAATCTATCTCTGATAACCCTGACCTTCTCTGCAGCATCCACTACCATCTCAGGGCCAAGCAAAACCCTCTCGCCGACATCATCCCAAGACAAGGGAGTACGGCACCTCCGTCCGTATAGAGCCTCGAAAGGTGACATCTCTATACTGGCTTGGTAGCTGTTGTTGTAAGCAAACTCTACCAAGTGAAGGTGGTCCTCCCAAGATCCTCCGAAGTCCAAGACACAGGTGCGCAGCATATCCTCGAGGGTCTGAATCGTCCTCTCCGACTGCCCATCTGTCTGGGGGTGGTATGCGGTACTGAACTTGAGCGATGTACCCAAGCTAAGCTGCAAACTCCTCCAGAAGTGGAAAGTGAATCGGCTATCCTGATCCGAGACTATACTCACTGGAACCCCGTGCAATCGGACTATCTGCCGCACGTACATCTCGGCCAACCTCTCCGTCGACAAACCTACTTTGAAAGGCAAAAAGTGGGCCGATTTGGTCAATCGATCAACAATGACCCAAATCGCATCCTTCCCTCCTGGAGAGCACGGAAGCCCAGATACAAAGTCCATAGTGATATGCTCCCACTTCCACTCAAGAATTGGTAGTGGCTGGAGCAATCCACCGGGTCTCTGCCTCCCGGCCTTCACCTGCTGGCACACCAAGCATCTCGAAACGAACTGAGCCACCTCACGTTTCATGCCATACCACCAAACATGTTGTCTCAAGTCTCTATACATCTTGTTGGCTCCGGGATGCATAGAGTACTGAGAACGGTGTGCCTCCTGAAGAACCTCCTCCCGAAGTCCTCCGCTCGGCACGCACAATCTGGTACCATGCCTCAACGAACCATCCCCTGCTATAGAGAACTCACCCAACAGTCCTCTCTGGACCTGCTCTCTGATGACTCTCAGAGCCTCATCCTCAAACTGAGCTACCCTGACTCTGTCCATCAGCTTCGACTGCACCTGGAGACCCCACATCTGTGCCTCGAACCCCGGAACTATCACCTTTATACCCAAGCTCTCCAGATCTGCCAGAAGGTGACGATCCATCATCAAACACATGGCCACGGGATACCTGCTCAAAGCATCCGCGACCACGTTAGCCTTCCTCGGATGGTACTGCAAGGATATATCAAAATCCTTCATCAGCTCTAACCATCGCCTCTGCCTCATATTCAGCTCCTTCTGGGTAAACACGTACTTCAAGCTCTTGTGATCTGTATAGATCTCAACTCGCTCTCCGTACATATAGTGTTTCCACAGCTTCAAAGCAAAGATGACTGCTGCCAGCTCCAGATCGTGGGTAGGGTAATTCCTCTCATGAGGACGTAACTGCCTAGATGCATAGGCAATCACCTTCTCGTGCTGCTGAAGCACACAACCCAAACCCCGTCCTGAAGCATCACTGTAGATCGTATAACCACCAGATCCAGATGATAGCGTCAAGATAGGAGCTGTAGTCAACCTCGCCTTCAGCTCCTCGAAGGCGGCCTGGCACTCATCGGACCAAATAAACTCCTCGTCCTTCCTGGTAAGGCGGGTCATCGGCTGGGCAATCCTGGAAAAGTCCTGCACGAACCTCCGATAGTAACCTGCCAGACCCAGAAAACTCCGAACTTCAGCTACTGAGCTCGGCGTAGACCAGGACTCCACTGCAGAAATCTTCTTCGGATCCATTGAAATCCCCTCGCCAGAGACAACATGGCCTAGGAACTCCACGCAATCCAAGAAGAACTCGCACTTGGACAGCTTTCCATACAGCTGCTCCCTCCTGAGAGTGTCCAACACAATCCTCAGGTGCTCCTCGTGCTCCTCTGGTGTCTTCGAATAGATGAGAATGTCATCAATGAAGACCACCATGAACTTGTCAAGGTACTGATGAAATACCTTGTTCATCAAGTTTATGAATACCGTCGGGGCGTTGGTCAACCCAAACGGCATGACGGTATACTCATATTGGCCATAGCAGGTCCGAAAGGCAGTCTTCGGAATGTCATCCCGCTTCACCTTCAGCTGATGGTACCCGGTACGCAAGTCGATCTTCGAGAACACCCTCGTGCTGCTCAACTGGTCGAACAAGTCATCAATCCTCGGCAAAGGATACTTGTTCTTGATGGTAAGGTTGTTGAGCGCCCTGTAATCAATGCACAGACGTACCGTACCATCCTTCTTGGGGACGAAAAGAACTGGCATGCCCCAAGGTGAAGAACTAGATCGAATAAAGCCCTTGTCCTCCAGCTCGTCGACCTGTCTCTTCAGCTCCGCTAACTCACTGTTCTTGATTCTATAGACGTGCTGGGAGATAGGCTCAGCGCCCGGTACTAGATCTATAGAAAACTCAACATCACGATCTGGCGGCATCCCGGACAGCTCCTCGGGAAATATATCCAAGAACTCAGTAATGAGTGGATGTGGCAACACCGGCCCCGCCAACAACGCTCCGCAGAATCCATCTCCTGACTCCACTGAACCCCTGGTAAACTCATACTCCGGCTCTCCCAGTGGCCTAAACAGAATCCTGCCCCCTCTGCAGTCGATGCTAGCGTGGTGCATGTTCAACCAGTCCATACCGAGTACCACATCGTAACTCGGAAGTGGCATTACGAACAAACACGCACTCAGCTTCCGGCCTCTCAAAGAAACTCTCCGTCCCTTGCAAACATTATTAACTTGGATGATGCCATTCCCAGTCATAATCTTGTAAGTCCTACCAAGATATTCAGCAATAATATTGTGCCTAAGAGCAAAAGAAACAGACACAAAACTGTACGTAGCACCAGAATCAAATAAGGCCAAAGCTGGAAAAGAATCGAGCAGAATAGAACCTGCGACAACATCCGTAATAGGCTCCATCTCCTCGGCTGCAAGAGCAAAGGCTCTACCCTCACCGCCCCTCTGCTGGCGGTGCTGAACAAACTGCTGCTGCTGCGTCGGAAGTGGACCTCGCTGCTGAACTACCGGCACACTAGATGGTGCCCTCTGAACGGGTGCCCTCTGAGCTGCTCCAGCAACACAGGGGTTCTTTGGACACTCTTGTATCTGATGCCCAGCGGTACCGCAAAAGAGACACAGCCCCAGCCTCCTCCTGCAGAACTCGAAGAGGTAACCGGGCTTCTTGCAGAAGTGGCACGGTGGATCATCCTGCCCCGGACGCTGCTGACCCCTCTGGACAGACGCTCTGGCCTGCCCCTACTGCTGGTGATGCTGGAACGACTGATGCTGAAGCTGAGGGGGCTTAGCAGACCCTGCGCTGCTACTGGCCCCCGAAAACAAATCACGATCTCTTCGGCTTCAAGCCCCACTCCCTCTCCACCTTCCGAGCCTCCGCATAAACCTCTGCATATGTCGCATAGAAGGAAGGGATCAGGATCTTGATATCCCATGTCAATCCCTCCCGGAAGCGCTCTGCTCGGATCACCGGGTCGCTCACCATGTACTCGGCGTATCGGCTCAGCCGGCCGAACTCCGCCGCATACTCCTCCACAGTCATCCCGTCCTGCTGCAGGTTCTGGAACTGCCGCACAAGGCCGATCTTGTCCGTGGGAGAAAAGAACTTCTCTCTGAACAGGGCCCGAAACTCAGCCTAAGTATGGCCTTCTCCTGCAAGAGCCGGCTCATTCCGGAACCATGTTCGGGCAACATCTAACAACTGTAAACCAACCGCCTCGACCTTCAGGTCGTCTGCCAGGCGGGAGGCCCTCATCTGGCGCTCGATATCCTCGAGCCAGTCATCAGTATAAATAATGCCCTCTGTCCCCTTGAAATCTCTCGGACCCAGCTTCTTGAAAGCCTGGATATCCCCGATCTTCGGCTGCTGCTGCTGTACCTCCCTCGGTGGAGCCCCATGCTCCACTGCCGCTATAGCCAACTTGTGTGCATCCTCTATGCCCTGGCGTATGGCCTCTGTCTACCTCAACTGAGCCTCGTGCTGGGTCCGCTGGGACTCCAGCACCTGGTGAAAGAACGCGAGCATCTGCCCCATGTCTGTGGGCAGAGAAGACAACTGAGGAATAGCTCCCACCATCACCGGAGGAGTCCCCTGCTGAGGAGGAAGAACGCCCCCGGTAGCTCCCGCCGTAGCCCCCGGCACTACGGGAAGAGCACCCGCAATGGCCCCAGGGACGGTCATCGAGAGCGCTGGAGGAGTACCCCCGAGAGCCCCAACAGAAGTCCCATCAGCCGGGGAAGTGACCAGAGCCTGTCCGCCAGAGGTGGCAGACCTCTCCGTCTCCCCGTGCTCCTCGCCAAGAGAATGAGTCATAACCATCCTGGAGACAGATTGAAAAGAAAATATCAATATGGCACATGAAGGATTATATCAAAGGAGGACAGCTAGAAAACAGTAAATCAATATCAAAGACGGTAAGCAAGATAAGCAAGGAAATATCCTACAGTGATTGAGCACTCTTAGCCTACTACCTCATATGTGTAACACAGGCTCGTAGTCAACACTCTAAGACGAGTGCCGCTACGACATCGTACTAATTGCGACTTCAGGACCTGCGTGGGCCACCACTAAAACGTGTCACGACCCGCACCCGCTAAAAGGGCACGTGACGCGACAACGCCCAGCCCTTACCGGAAAAATGGTGTGGAACGCTGTGGATTTTCTAGTCTGACAACAGTTTATATATATATAACAAAACCTGTCGAGAATATGGTCAACTCCGAACGGAGGACAAGCAATGAATATATATAAGTGCTCAATCACAACTCTAAGATGACAAGTAAAGACTGAAAGATAAAGACAACAAGATAATAAAATATAACCTGTCAAGTCCAAATATAAATAAATATACAAGTCCAGTCTCTAATACAGTCCAAAAGGAATACAGTCTCAAAAGTAACTGGAGACAAAGTCCAGTACAAAAGACCTACTCTAACTAAACAAGTGGTATGGTCTCGTCAGGCGGAGCTACGCCCTGCGGGACCAAGTCTAGGCCCACTATATCATCCGGACCGTAGTAGGTACTGCAATCTCCCTCATCGGCATCTGTAATATTGTCACACCCCAGAACCAGAATACCGGAGAGCGGGGACAGACATAGCCAGCTACGCAATCCCAAAGTACGTTAATACTCTGAAATCACGTATTAGCTGTCAAGACATGGGGGTTACTCTACAAGCCATCAGTCAATCCTATGGTTTAACAATCCTAGGTATCTCAATCACAGGCAATTATACAAGAGCAAGGAGTACGATCATCATACATACAATAGTAAGGCATCCCGAACCATATATACATGACTGATCATGAAGCCAGTACCACAGAACTGAGGACTAGCTAGAGTATTAGTCGTATATGATAAGGACTAGCTGTAGTCTAGAATACACATATCATGTTTATGCCCGTAGGCTACAATATCAAGGAAAATACCAAAACACGAGCTAAACACGTGCTCGGGGCTAAACGTTACAAGAGGAGAATTTATATATCAGTGGGAGGATGAAGAAGAAGCCCACTGAGGCACTCTGGTGCTCCGGCTGGTCACCGTCGAGTAGATGGTGCGGTAGATCCTTCGGGCTCTTCTATTAGAACCTGGCCATGCAAAACCAGTGGGGTCAGACCCCAAATAGCAAGTACCACAAAGGAGGCCAAACTATGAACTTAAAACCAGCAGTCATAGGCAATCAACAGGAAAAGAAGGTAATAAGTAAAGGAGGATCGAGATTCGTGCAGTACCAATGCACTTATCCCGAACATAGGAAGACAGTAAGTAAATCATCATTGACATAAGTAAACTGGAGAACATGTTAAATAAATAGAGCTAGGCAATATACGAAGAGAGGACGAAGGTACTGTTCTGGAAGCCAGGTTACAACCCTTAAACCAAACAAGGACCGGGATTGTAACCCTTCGCTTGAACAGAACTTGGTCCCTGATCATTTATTGCTAGAGGTGACAATCATTAAGTGACAGTGAGAGAGTGACAAGACAGAGTACAATACATTAGAGTGACAATCATTGTAATCATTATCCTGGAATAATTAGGAACTGGATCTAGACAAGACTTAGACTGGAAAGGTGATATACGATGGGATAACCATGGGACTATTCAGATAACCAGGTTACAACCCTTAAACCAAACAAGGACCGGGGTTGTAACCCTTCGTCTAAACAGAACTTGGTTTCTCCTACCATTTATCGGCAAGATAAAATAAGAAATCAGGACATATAACAATCATGTACAAGATCAAGACAAGACTAGACAGACTGAACTCCATCCAACATTCACGGCCAAGCAATAAGTACGGCTTGATACTTTAACTAACTAGGGTTATCACAGGCCTAGTTACTAGCAAGATGCAATAAGAATTCCAAGTCCGGTTACCTGTTTGTTACTACCTGAGTGATCCCAGCAAGAAAAGGAAAAGATAGCAAGATATAGCAGACACACTGTAGTAAGATACATGTGTCCTAAGGTACCACACTCGACGGCGGGCTGGAAGTGCGCTCATCTCAACGGATAGCAACAAATCCCATGTATATATATATAAGACCGGGACCAAAGGGGCAACAGGTAACTGGGAAATTCTCCATGAACTATTTGATCAATCTAGTCATTAACCTAGCCAGATTCAGTATGAATCCCTGACCGTGGTACTCAGGGATCATGCCCTAGACATGATGCAAGACACAACCGGACTAGTAGTTTTTACAAGCACAATCATCCCCGGTGTCCAGGCCAATGAATTGATTTGTCAAGAGTACGCCACGACGGGCCACTATCATTATCATTATTACTTATCAAGAGTGCGCCATGACGGGCCACTATCAAGCATTTGTCAGGGTACTTATCAAGAGTGCACCACTACGGGTCACTGTACTGTCATGTTACTTATTTCTGGTTACTGGTTAAGAGTGTACTGTGACAGGTCACTACCATGGTTATCAATTCGTGTTCATGCAGCATATCAGTATACAAACTAACATGTTAATAGAAAAGAGACATATCCTGAGTGCACCCAAACGGGCCACCGATGAAGAAGAAAGCATGGCATTGAGCAGAAAGTACAATATTACTCAGTCCTACTAAGAAATTCATTTATTAAAGAAATACCAAGCTATTAAGTGGGGTCGTCGCCATTTAGGCCAAGATAGAAAACATGCAATATACTCATAAGCTCCATATCAAGAAAATGAGAAACTTGCATAAAATAATTAAATAACATATTCTTGAAGCCAAGGAAAAGATCTACAACTTTCATGTTGGGAGCTAGAAGAAATTCTGGCCAAAAAATAGTCAAAAAGAGCATCAAACTATCAAAATCAGCCTTATGCAGCTCAAAAGTGCTCATGCGGCCAGAAAAAGCTTATGCGGCCAGAATAGCTTATGCGGCCAAAAAAGCTTATGCGGCCAGAAAATACTCATGCGGGCAGAAAAGCTTATGCGGCCAGAAAATACTCATGCGGACAGAAAAGCTTATGCGGCCAGAAAATACTCATGCGGGCAGAAAAGCTTATGCGGCCAGAAAAAGCTCATGTGGCCAGAATAGCTTATGCGGCCAGAAAATACTCATGCGGGCAGAAAAGCTTATGCGGCCAGAAAAAGCTCATGCGGCCAGAATAGCTTATGCGGCCAGAAAAGCTTATGCGGCCAGAAAAGCTTATGCGGCCAGACACTATTCATCGTCCCTGCCAGAATCAGCACAGAATAACATAGAAGTTTGACCAAAAAATGTTTTGGCCATAACTTCCTCAAAATAAGTCGAAATCTAACTTTTCAAAAGCCAAAATTGGGTAGAATTGAATTCTCTATAACATGGAATAATTAGTTTTCGAAAACAAGTAAGTTTGGTAGATCAAAACCCAAGAAAACCAAAAATGATATAAACTTAGATCTACAAGAATCCACCCGGTAAAATCGAAAACTCCAAGTTCTAAACATGCTTAGAATCATGCAAGGAAGAAGATGGAACAAACAAAAATAAATTTGCTCAAGGTTCGGCAAGGTGTACTTGCCTTGGGCTGGAGGAAGAAGATGAAGATGGAAATGAAAATGAAAATAATAGAGGAGAGAGAGTGGTAGGTGGCTTATATAACAAGTCCCAAGCAATCTCTACCATTCATTCCTCTCCACTCAATCTAAACCATACACCTCATCTCATAAAGAACCAAACTAAACTAAACCAAGTCAAAGTGGAACCGAACCAAATAAAACCAAATCCAAGTTAAACCAAGTCATGAAATCCTGTACTTAGGAAATTTTAAAATATCACGCAAATCGATAAATATGAAATACGGCTCAAATAAACACGTATCCGTATAAAATACCGATACAGTAAGATGGGTCTCACAACTCTCCACACCTTAGAAAAATTCCGTCCTCGGAATTTTCTGAGGCTAGTCGAGTAAGATAACAAAACAAAAGCTCCAGAAAACTCAACAATCTCAATAAATCAAGCACGGCATATAAGTAAAGTAAAACAATCAGTAATGTAAATAAACGCGTAAGCAGTAAATAAATGTACAAGAACAATTACAATCATGATCAAGAAGGGCTGGAGGCATATGGATCAATATGTCTCCTGGGACAATTGTGTAGAAACCAACGTCCTCGCTGGCCTAATCTGATTCCCAAAAATAGATAAAGTCAAGCCTCAAGGTAAGTCGGTACCAATGACTTAATTCAAGACATGACTCTACCCAGGACGTGTCATCGTAGTTGAAACAGATGCTTGAATTTTTTTACCTGTCTCAAGATACGAAGACAGAAGCGACTGGCTGATCGGGATGGACTGACATCTCTACCTGCATGCTGAGACTGATCCTCCATATCTGGCCTAGCTGAAGAATGCTGAGCTTCCCTCGACAAAACACGAACAAGATAATCAGAAGGATCAAGAACAGTGCCTTTGAAAGTTGAAGGACACAAGATCAAATCATGGGAACAGGAATGACCAACGATCAAAACAGATATCAAGTCAAGTATCAGAGATAGAGAATAATCCGAAGGAGATCAATAAGGATAATCGTGATTGAGATATCTAAACATGGTAACCCCCACAAATCTGAAAATCGAGACCTGCATGGGCCACCACTAAAACCATGTCACGCCTCAGAACCAGAATACCGGAGAGCGGGGGCAGACATAGCCAGCTACGCAATCCCAAAGTACGTTAATACTCTGAAATCACGTATAAGCTGTCAAGACATGGGGGTTACTCTACAAGCCATCAGTCAATCCTATGGTTTAACAATCCTAGGTATCTCAATCACAGACAATTATACAAGAGCAAGGAGTACGATCATCATACATACAATAGTAAGGCGTCCCGAACCATATATACATGACTGATCATGAAGCCAGTACCACAGAACTGAGGACTAGCTAGAGTATTAGTCGTACATGATAAGGACTAGCTATAGTCTAGAATACACATATCATGTTTATGCCCGTAGGCTAAAATATCAAGGAAAATACTAAAACACGAGCTAAACACGTGCTCGGGGCTAAACGTTACAAGAGAAGAATTTACATATCAGTGGAAGGATGAAGAAGAAGCCCACTGAGGCACCCTGGTGCTCCGGCTGTTCATCGTCGAGTAGATGGTACGGTAGATCCTTCGGGCTCTTCTATTAAAACCTGGCCATGCAAAACCAGTGGGGTCAGACCCCAAATAGCAAGTACCACAAAGGAGGCCGAACTATGAACTTAAAACCAGCAGTCATAGGCAATCAACAGGAAAAGAAAGTAATAAGTAAAGGAGGATCGAGATTCGTGCAGTACCAATGCACTTATCCCGAACATAGGAAGACAGTAAGTAAATCATCATTGACATAAGTAAACTGGAGAACATGTTAAATAAATAGAGCTAGGCAATATACGAAGAGAGGACGAAGGTACTGTTCCGGAAGCCAGGTTACAACCCTTAAACCAAACAAGGATCGGGATTGTAACCCTTCGCTTGAACAGAACTTGGTCCCTGATCATTTATTGCTAGAGGTGACAAGCATTAAGTGACAGTGAGAGAGTGACAATACAGAGTACAATACATTAGAGTGACAATCATTGTAATCATTATCCTGGAACAATTAGGAACTGGATCTAGACAAGACTTAGACTGGAAAGGTGATATACGATGGGATAACCATAGGACTATTCAGATAAATAGGTTACAACCCTTAAACCAAACAAGGACCGGGGTTGTAACCCTTCGTCTGAACAGAACTTGGTTTCTTCTACCATTTATCGGCAAGATAAAATAAGAAATCAGGACATATAACAATCATGTACAAGATCAAGACAAGACTAGACAGACTGAACTCCATCCAACATTTACGGCCAAGCAATAAGTACGGCTTGATACTTTAACTAACTAGGGTTATCACAGGCCTAGTTACTAGCAAGATGCAATGAGAATTCCAAGTCCGGTTACCAGTTTGTTACTACCTGAGTGATCCCAGCAATAAAAGAAAAAGATAGCAAGATATAGCAGACACACTGTAGTAAGATACATGTGTCCTAAGGTACCACACTCGACGGCGGGCTGGAAGTGCGCTCATCTCAACGGATAGCAACAAATCCCATGTATATATATATAAGACCGGGACCAAAGGGGCAACAGGTAACTGGGAAATTCTCCATGAACTATTTGATCAATCTAGTCATTAACCTAGCCAGATTCAGTATGAATCCCTGACCGTGGTACTCAGGGATCATGCCCTAGACATGATGCAAGACACAACCGGACTAGTAGTTTATACAAGCACAATCATCCACGGTGTCCAGGCCAATAATTGATTTGTCAAGAGTGCGCCACGACGGGCCACTATCATTATCATTATTACTTATCAAGAGTGCGCCACGACGGGCCACTATCAAGCATTTGTCAGGATACTTGTCAAGAGTGCACCACTACGGGTCACTGTCGTGTCAAGTTACTTATTTCTGGTTACTGGTTAAGAGTGTACCGTGATAGGTCACTACCATGGTTATCAATTCGTGTTCATGCAGCATATCAGTATACAACTAACATGTTAACAGAAAAGAGACATATCCTGAGTGCACCCAAACGGGCCACCGATGAAGAAGAAAGCATGGCATTGAGCAGAAAGTACAATATTACTCAGTCCTACTAAGAAATTCATTTATTAAAGAAATACCAAGCTATTAAGTGGGGTCGTCGCCATTTAGGCCAAGATAGAAAACATACAATATACTCATAAGCTCCATATCAAGAAAATAAGAAACTTGCATAAAATAATTAAATAACATATTCTTGAAGCCAAGGAAAAGATCTACAACTTTCATGTTGGGAGCTAGAAGAAATTCTAGCCAAAAAACAGTCAAAAAGAGCATCAAACTATCAAAATCAGCCAAAATCAGCCTTATGCAGCTCAAAAGTGCTCATGCGGCCATAAAAAGCTCATGCGGCCAGAATAGCTCATGCGGGCAGAAAAGCTTATGCGGCCAGAAAAAGCTCATGCGGCCAGAATAGCTTATGCGGCCAGAAAATACTCATACGGGCAGAAAAGCTTATGCGGCCAGAAAAAGCTCTTGCGGCCAGAATAGCTTATGCGGTCAGAAAATACTCATGCGGGCAGAAAAGCTTATGCGGCCAGAAAAAGCTCATGCGGCCAGAATAGCTTATGCGGCCAGAAAAGCTTATGCGGCCAGACACTATTCATCGTCCCTGCCAGAATCAGCACAGAATAACATAAAAGTTTGACCAAAAAATATTTTGGCCATAACTTCCTCAAAATAAGTCGAAATCTAACTTTTTAAAAGCCAAAATTGGGTAGAATTAAATTCTCTATAACATGGAACAATTAGTTTTCGAAAACAAGTAAGTTTGGTAGATCAAAACCCAAGAAAACTAAAAATGATATAAACTTAGATCTACAAGAATCCACCCGGTAAAATCGAAAACTCCAAGTTCTAAACATGCTTAGAATCATGCAAGGAAGAAGATGGAACAAACAAAAATAAATTTGCTCAAGGTTCGGCAAGGTGTACTTGCCTTGGGCTGGAGGAAGAAGATGAAGATGGAAATAAAAATGAAAATAATGGAGGAGAGAGAGTGGTAGGTGGCTTATATAACAAGCCCCAAGCAATCTCCACCATTCATTCCTCTCCACTCAATCTAAACCATACACCTCATCTCATAAAGATCCAAACTAAACCAAACCAAGTCAAAGTGGAACCGAACCAAATAAAACCAAATCCAAGTTAAACCAAGTCATGAAATCCTGTACTTAGAAAATTTTAAAATATCACGCAAATCGATAAATACGAAATACGGCTCAAATAAACACGTATCCGTATAAAATACCGATACAGTGAGACGGGTCTCACAAATATTTTATCAACAGTCCAGTCAGGATGGAACGAGTACATATATCTCATAACAGATCTCAAGATAGAATAAAAGCTATAAGACTGTAAATAGAGCATATACAATAAATCATGGAGTGTACATGTATGTATCATGGCATGGTAAGCTGTAGAACTAGAGCTAGAACAAAAAATAGAACGGGATCATGGTATGTACATAGGTCAAGGTAAGCCATATGTCCAATATGTGTGAGTAGTAGTTTTAGCTTGTGATCGGCTTGGGTACCTGTCAAGAACTGGCCTGGCAAGTCATATATGCGGTATATGACTCATACTGTTCGGGAATGCGGGATGGATCTGATCACAGGCATACGCTACTACTCCCCCTACCCCAACTGGTAGAATGGATCCAAATAGGACACGTCACTGTACGGGATTCTAATGAGAAGGTAGCTAACCTTCTCTAGAATCAGTGACCATATATTGAGCAAGAGCTACAAGGGAGCTTGCACAATACATCCCAACCTAAGAAGGAGAAACATCTCTCGTCGGGATCCAGGAATACCAATCCGTGAGAACCATGTGTCAGGAATAAGCATATCAACACTAAGTACATGAATCATAACAGTTATCATAAATTAGGAATAAGTATCAGAGAATGTACTCGCCTGTAAGATGATAAAATATGTCAACCGGATCCACTGCAGTGTCTCGATGACCTATAGAGAACAAGACGTATCAATACTATGTTTAGGAAGTAAAGTTAAATCGAATTAAATCCTATTTAGTCATTCTAGGTCAAGACATGTCTAGTCGGGTCAATCTTGGTCATGGGAGAACATTGGAAGTTAATCCGAATCAAACTAGGTCGAAAACTGGCTTACCATTGACTTTTGGTCAACGGGTCAACTCTGGTCAACTCTAGGTCACTGGTGACTAATAGTTGACTTTTAGTCAACTGTCCAAGTTAAATAGAATTTGGAACTAAATTGGGTAAAGTGTTGACCCATAGTTGACTTTTAGTCTAAAAAGTCAACCATGGTCAACCGGGGCCAAGACTAGGTTTAGACGGCTAATTATAATCATTACCAACCTCTACAACCCATATCCAAGTCCATCTTGGACTTGGAAACTCAAATCTTGGCCATGGGCCAATTCCCTATTTTACCCTTAAAAAGGGTAAAATTCTACCTTCGGCGATTATCTAGTTAGCCTACCTACGCTTGATATTTTGACCCAATCTCCCTAGGGTAGTAAGACACTAACCTATACATACGTTACCTACCAAAATACCTAGGTAACGTGGACATCTAGTCCATGATACGGTCCATTGCCGATATCTTGAATATTTCAAGATACGCAATGATACGGCGCGACATCGGCGCCCTACGACCCCGATTTCAACTCGGGAGCCTACCCGCAAAATCTAATTCACGTATCCTAGGCCTACGTCAAGTTTCGTCGCGTTCCGATACTCGGAGCTCCGTTTCGCTCTCTAACTCGACTTCTCCTAAAAACTCCCCTTTAGCCCTTATTCTAATTCTCTTCCTTAACCCTTCCTCCAACTTCTTCTTCTAACTTCTTCTTCATATTTCTCCTCTAATTCTTCTTCTAACTCCTCCTTCCTATTCCTCTACTAATTTTTCTAACTTCTTCTATTTTCCTTCTCCTCTAACTCTTTCTAATTCCTTACTTCTTCTAACTTCTTTTCTTCTACTTCTTCTTATTTCTTTTCCTTCTTCTTTCTATCTAACTATCAATTTCTATCTATATATATACATATACATATCTATATATATATATATATATATATATATATATATATATATATATATATATATATATATATATATATATATATATACATATATACATATATGAGGGGGTATACGTAGGCTAAAGGAGCTAGGGGGGTTTACTGCCACTGCAGCTGCTGTCATTGCAGCTGCTGCTGCTGTGGCTTTACTGCCACTGCTACTGCTGTTAGCACTGCTGCTGCTGCTGTTGGCTACTGCCACAGCAGCACAGCAGCAGCTGCTGCTGTTGGATGCCTTCTTCTTCTTCTTCCTCTACTATATATATATATATATATATATATATATATATATATATATATATATATATATATATATATAAACTAGGGGGGTTTACTGCCACTGCAGCTGCTGTCATTGCAGCTGCTGCTGCTGTGGCTTTACTGCCACTGCTACTGCTGTTAGCACTGCTGCTGCTGTTGGATGCCTTCTTCTTCTTCTTTTTCCTCTACTATATATATATATATATATATATATATATATATATATATATATATATATATAATCTAATATCCATATATCTATCTCCACAAACACACAACTCCTCTATATACATATATACACACACACACACACACACACACACATATATATAAACACACATATCCTTATATATAAATATATATATATATATATACACACATATATACATATATATGAACACACACACACACTCTCACACACATCCACCACCACCACTCTCATTACAACATCACCACCACTCTCTACACACACACAAATACATATAAACATATATATACATATATATATACATTCATATATACATATATATACCATTATATATAAAACCCCCAATAATTTTCTTAACCTAGATTTCTAGGGAACCCTATGAAAATTGTGGGCAAAGTGTAGAGAATCCCATTCTCTACAATTATTGTGAAGGCATTAATGGAGAAGAGTAATAAATGAGAAATTTAATGACATACCTAAATATAGTTCTTGTAGGGAAGAAGGAGTTTTGGAGAGAAAGGAATTTTGGAGAGAGAGAGTGTTGTGACTTAATGAAGAAGAAAAGGGGGGGGGGGGGGGACTTCTTTTGGCCGGCCATGAGTGGGGGAAATGGGTTTGGGTGTGATCCAATAAGCCCCAAACCCAATAGACTTAATTTGGGTTCGGTTTGTTTCGGGTTGGTTCGGTTTGTTTCTAATTGACTAATTAAGTCTCTAAAATTACTAATTAAGCCATGGAAGTTGGGTTTATGGTTTCTAGCCTAATTATGATGGCATGTGGGCCAAGTCCAGCTAGTATGTGGGTCCCACTAGTGTCCAGGCTACCCGGGTCTCCAACTTGAGTCCGAATTGGATAAAATTCAAACCGACTCAAATAAATCCCTAAAAATCATATAAAATCAAATAAAATTCCTAAAAAAATTATAAAACTTGAAAATGACGAAAATACCCCTAATTCGAAAACTGGGGGTGACAAAGTTGGAATTATTTCCTTAGCTATGTAGATGTGTCACTTTTATTATCAAGCCTACTTGTGCATTTGAAAACTTTTGTTTTATTAGTGTGAAGGCCAAGATGAGACAAGTCCACCGAAGCCACCCACCTGAGCGAGTCTTCGAGCAAGCCGTTGCGTGGGTAAGTCCGAACGCCATCGACGTTTCGATTCCTCCGATTGACTGAGCGGGACGGGACACTACACATTGTGCTCATTTAAGAGGTGTGCTCATTGGATAGGCACTATATATATATATATATATATATATATATATATATATATATATATATATATATATATATATGGAAAAACGGGATATGAGCCATAGGCTCATACTCTTATATTAGCCATCACACGTGGCTTTCATGTGGACCAATAAAAATATAGTGACTTGGATGAGAAAAATTAAATATATAGAAATAAAATATCCCATAAAAGATTTAATAAATAATAACTTACCATATCTTTGCCTACCAAATATGTTTGCCTAAGAATTTAAATAGATAGAAATAAAAGATCTCATAATGTTAATATTAATGTTAGTGTTAATATTAATTTTAATTTTAATTTTAATTTTAATTTTAATTTTAATTTTAATGTTAATATTATTAACATTAAAATTAAAATTAACTTTAACATTAAAATAAAAATTAAAAATTAAAATTAAAAATTAAAACTAAAATTAAAAATTAAAAATTAAAATTAAAATTAAAATAAAATTAAAATTAATATTAATATTAACATTAATATTAATATTCATATTCATATTAATATTAATATTAACATTAAAACTAATAATAATATTAACATTAATAATAATATTAATATTAATATTAACATTAACATTAACATTATAGGATCTTTTATTTCTATCTATTTAGATTCCTAAGCAAACATATTTGGTAAGTTCCTAGGTAAAGATATGATAAGTTACTATTTATCAAATCTTTTATGGGATCTTTTATTTCTATCTATTTAAATTTTCTCTTCCAAGTCACTATATTTTTATTGGTCCATATGAAAGCCACATGTGACAGCTCATATAAGAGTACGAGCCTATGGCTCATTTCCCGCTTTCCTTATATATATATATATATATATATATATATATATATATATATATATATATATATATATATATATATATATATATATATATATATATATATATATATATATATATATATATATATATATATATATATATATATATTAGTTGCTAACTTGACATAGTCCATTTTAATTGGGCCCAACTTAGTTGTCTGTGCAGCAAGCAAATCAAGCCATTTTAATTGAAATACTTTATTAGGTTTTGTAGTTGCTAACTTGCGTGTTTCCGGCCGCCAGTTGTACTTGAGGGACAAGTCTCTTTTTTATACATTCAAAGAGGACATGCAACTCTTTTTTTTTCCTTTCTTATTGTTGGCTCCAAGGACCAAGCACTTTTAATTGAAATACTTTCCTCCTCCACGTTGATGATTGCTCAGGTGAGTTTTTAAAAAAAAAAATATATATATTTTTTTGATAGTTCTTGATAAATTTGTTATACTACACACCTATCAGACCTAAGAAGTTCCCTCCATGCTTGCTTCTTAAGTTCTTAGCTAATAGCTATCAATATTATCATAAAAAATAAATAAGCAATAATATTACAAATTAACAGAGCAACCACTATTTACTAATTTATATTTTTGTAGGTGAGTTTAATAACTCATTAATATATATTTTTGTAATTTTGATGATTAGGTGTGTTCTAATTATTTTTTGTAATTTATTAATATATTTTTTCCTCCACATGTATATTCTAATTGTATTTTTGTAGGTTTTTTAGAAAGAGTTATTGTATTTTTTATATTAAATTTTAGTTATTGTATTTATTTCTTGAATTTCCGGTTGAAAATACTGTTGTATTATTTTTATTAAAATAATAATATAATATGAATATTAAGTTTTGAGGGCACCACTTTTAGAGTTCGTCTCAGACCTCAAAGTCGAAAGTACGACACTGCCAATATGGCAATATAAATGACTCAATCTTGAGAAGATTTCCTTCTTCTTTTCTAAGTAGTTTGTATCATAAGAGCATCCATCCACAGTGGAGGCATTCCAAACACATATTTTAAATTATTCGAAAATATATAAATGTTAATTTTTGGAGTATACCCTTGATTGGTACATAGTGGTACACTCCAAACAAATACTCCAAATTAACCTCTTCCTTTTTCTTTCTCTCTTTTCTCTTTATTTTTCTTCTATATTTGATAAGATTTTTCCTCTCTTTTTCCTGTTTAGTTTTCTTCTCTGTTTGGTAACAACGGCTAATTTTAGTGGACCCAAAAATTAATATAGAGCAGCTAGATTACGCTCCAAATCTGGAGTGTCTTTTAGTTTTCTAACAATTTTTAAGTATGGACAAGTGTCCACTGTAGTCTTCAAGTATTATAAAATTTGACTAAAATCAGAATGTAGCATTAAAATCTTGGATGCTCTAATAGTCTTTTCTTTTTCTATTATATTTCTGACTTTTGTGATTTTTCTTATTCACGATTTTTTTTAATACTACTCTTAATCAAACAACTTATAATAATTTTCTATATTTAAAAATCTTTGACGTTTACTGTAACTATGAAAATTTATGTGTGGAGCCTTGGTATAGTCGTTTGATTAGAGCATCATTAGTAGTATGCACTCTTAAATATTATTTGGGGTCCAAAATTTAAAAAAAAAAAAAAATTAAATGTAGAATGAGTTGAATTTGTATGAAAATAGTAAGAAATGATAAAATGAGTACCGGTTCCAAAGAATGTATGGTCAAAAATTGATGTGAAAAATAAATAATGTAAAGTTTATAATCTAGAAAATTGGACTCCAAATTAGAGCTTACTATTCTACAAAAATGAGTTACTACAATAAAGAATCTAGAAATTGAAAGGCCCGTCCCTTAGCACCTATGAGTGAAAAGGGACTAAAATTGTAGAAATTAAAATTAGGATTGAAACTTACTATTCTACAAAATGAGTTCATATATTCTAAATCTAGAATCTGAAAAATGGAATGAGCCTTATTATAAGTAGTAACCCCAACCCGTTCAACTCCAATGTCATGCGAAAACAAGAGTACGATCTCGTCGAACCAGTGGTTTGGGATTCATAGTTGTAGTGGTTGTCCCATTAGCCCCAAGAACAACATACTTCTTTAAATTTAATTCTTCCAAGCTCTTATCGACGAGACCATACAATACAACAAAAACCATATCTCATATTCATTGTATAATGACAAACAGAAACCATAAAACAATCAACAACCAACTTTTGTATACTTTTTGTAAGCATGACCGATATTGGCACAGGGTAGCTAGAGTGACAGTCCAAACCCGAAAACTACTAGAAGGGTCCAAAATAATCAGTTAGCATAAATATATTAATAATTTTATATCTAAAGTAGAAATAATATTTATCATAGATCTTTTTTGATATAAAACAATGATGATGTTGTGGTTATTATGTTAGACTTTCACATTAGAGAATTATAGTTCAATTATTGGTAGCATTTTTTTTTTGTTATATTATGTATACGGATCTATTTTAAAATTTTGGCTCGGACCAATGAGCTCAGGGTCCTTGTTAGCAATTTCGAAAAACGGAAAAAATTCGGAACGACAAAAATACGAGTATAAATCGGCACAATATAAGTAAAATACGGTCAAAATTCGGTCAAAAATTCATCTAACGAAAAATATCGGATCAGATTTAATTCGTGTATAGTACGTTTCATATGAACCAATTCGGCACTAAAAATTTGGCATATATATAGAGCCCACCCACCTCTACTCCTTCATAAATAAGGGTTTAGTGTGAGAAAGAAGAGGTTGGATGATGAAAAATCGAAATGTTCTTCTTTGATTGTCGCAAGCAACATGTGCAAAGACTTTTGGGTTTCTTTTTTTTTTTTCTTTTTTGTTACTGTGAGACTTTTTCTTCTTTTATTTTGATAATTTTTTAGAATTGTTCCGGTCTTAATATATAATAGCAGCAAGAGTTAAGAAAGTCAAAATTGTTGGATTTCTTGGTCACATTTTTTTGGCCAAATTTTTAAAAAATCATACGGTAGACGTTTAAAACGTCATAGGCTTAAAATTCGTGTACAAATCTGAATTATTCAAAAGTACGTATGTATTATATGTTTATGTAAGATACGAAAAATTCACGTATAATACGCATTTTATTCGGGTGATTGCTAACAAGGCTCAGGGTTGCCATGTTTATAAGCTTGTTGGTTTTCCAAGAATCTATGAAAGCAAGGCAAGGAAAGAATGTTTGTACAAGTTGTTTCTTTAAAAGCCACACCAAATTAAACCTTACCTGCTGAGATCATCAATAAATATCTTTTCCCAATCCAATATTTGGTTTGGTTGAGTTTGGTCTGGTTTAATTCCCTAAACCTCCAAATTCTCAAAGGTTGGTAGAGAAGACACAAAGAAGAAGAGAGTGAGTTTTCATTTGCATTGGTCAAAATCAATTGGACTGGGACTATTTCTTTGTACTGGATTTGTAAAAGCAAGCTGTGTTTTCAGTCCACCAACCAATGCTTTGATAGTTACTTGTAACTACATCTTAAAAAAAAAGTGTTAGTAAAGGAAAGTAGCATTTCGTTCTATCACTTCTTATGCACTGGTGACTAATTTGAATTATTGTTACATTGTATCGAATGTTAAGAAAAAGGATCATCTAAATTCTGAAATACATTATATATTTGAATAAACTGTCTTATTTCGAATGTAAATAGTTTCGTTAGCATAGTCGGCTCTAGAGGGAGATGAGGCTATGTAGTCGCCTAGGACCTCCACCCCAAGGGGATCTCTATTTTTTAAAATTTTAATTTTTTTGAAGCAACAACTTTTTGTAGCCTAGGGCCAAAAAAAATACTGGGTCTGGAGAAGCCCATGACTTTCTGGTAGAAGAATCAATAAAATTTAGAAAAGAAATGAAACATCATCCCTATTTTTAAGCCGTCTCTTCATCTCCTCTCTCTCTAACAAAAAAATCTCTCTCCCACAAAAAATAAAATAAAAAATGAAACGATCTCACCCTCTCTCAAGAGACGTGTCCATGCATTTTTTTTTCCTTCTCCTTTATACTTTCTAACTAGGGGTGAACAAATACCGACCGATACCGAAAACAACCGAATACCAATTTAAAAAATATTCCGAAAAATCGAACCAAAATTATATACTGATACCGAATTGCCGAACCGACTAAAATATGGTATAATGATAATGGCAGCGATTTGAGTGTAATACCGTACCGAAAATAGCGAACCCAATATATATATATATATATATATATATATATATATATATATATATATATATATATATATATATATTTGCATACTTTTTTTAGAATGTTGTTCATAGTTAATTTTATATTACTAATTTTTATTTTTATCTTTGTTTGATTAGTTTCTTAGAAGTTAGAATGGATTTTATTGGAGTTGAAGTTATGTTAATAACGCTAATAATTGAGTTTTTGATCTTTTGAGCTTATATTTTTGTGTCCTCAAAGAATTTTGAAGTGAATTTTTGTTATTTAAACTTATACTAAAGATTAAACTTAATGACCGCTTTTGATCTTTTAAGCTCATTTTTCGGTGTTTGCGACTTGTTACATATTATTCTAATAATTTCGATTAATTGTTTGGTTGGTAGAGCCTTGACTTTGAAATTTAATACTTCCAAAAAAGTATAAAAAATATTATAGGTTAAGAGGTCTACAATATTAAGTGTGTTGATTGATCAAATGTTAATTGGTAAAATACCGATTCTGAAAAAAAATTAAGGCTTAATTGCTAATTGCTACCCTCAACTATCACACTTTTTCAAGTTGATACCCTAAACTTTTTTTCGTAACAGATTGATACCTCAACTATTTTTTTTTCAACTTAATACCTAACATTTTAAAAAACCCCAAAATGCCCTTATCCCTTCCCTCCCTCCACCCCCTCCCCCACTCCGGCCACCCCCCTGCTAGCTCCGGCCGACCCCCCCCCCCCCCCCTCATCGCTTCCGGCCGACCTCCCCCCCCCCCCCCCCTCTTCGCTTCTGGGCCACCTCCTGCCCCCGCCTCCCGCTCCGCACCCCCCTTCCCAGCCCCCCTCCTCCCGCTGCTGAGCCCTAGGGGAGAGGCGGGAGCGGACGGACGGCCGGAGCGAGAGGGGGGGGTGGCCTGAAGCGAGCAGGGGGGGGTGGGGGGGGTGGGGGGGAGCTGCGCCGGAGCTAGCAGGGGGGGGGGGGCGAAGCTAGCACGGGGGAGGGGGTTAGGGATAGGGGCATTTTGTCCAAAATAATATCCGGGTATCAAGTTGTTACAAAAAAAAGTTTAGGGTACCAAGTTGAAAAATGGTAATTGTTGAGGGTATCAAGTAGCAATTAAGCCAAAAATCAATCGAATACCGATTTAAACCGAAACCGAGAAAACCGATTCTAATTGGTACGATATTGGTATTAACTTTTCAAATACCGATTTAGAAAAATACCGACTAGTTCGACCAAATACCGACCGATTATACCGACGCTCACCCCTATTTCTAACGTCTTCTTTTGTCTCATGTGAAACTTCCTCTTAGTTTAGGGCCTGTTTGGTAAACAAGATTTTGGAGTGGATTTCTTCATTCACTGGGAAGTGGAAGGTGGAAGAACACTTCCATTGTTTGGTTGAGAGGAATTTGGGGGACAGAAATTTGGACTGCAGAAGGAGCGCAGTTCCTGTCCCCCTCCAAATCCAGGTTTTCCACATCCTCTCAAAAAGAGAGGATGTGGGTTGGAACTGGAAGCCAGCAGGAGCCACTCGACCGACGGCCAGCGGGAGCCACCTGACCGGTGGCCAACGGGAGCCATCCGACCCGCGGCCATCAGGAGACACTCGACCTCCATGGCCTCAACACCACCACCCGAGCTCCATGGCTGCACCACGACGGCTACACCATCGTGGAGGAGGAGGACGGTCTCGGCCGCACCACCACGGCTACACCATCGTAGAGGAGGAGGACGGTCTCGGCCACACCACCACGCTTTGGGAAGTGAAGATCGGGGAAGAGGAGGAAGCGAGTGAGGAGTGGCGGTGGTTTTGGGAGGATGACCGGGGAAGAAGAGGTCACATGGAAGAGGGGATCGAGAGGCGGCGGACTGGAATTTTTTTGAGAGTGCTGAGAGACGAGTGCTGGGAGAGATGTATGGTTTTTGAGAGTGCTGAGAGAGATGTGTGATTTTTTTAATGTTTTTTTGAGTGAATTTTTTTGAGTGGATTTTGCATTTTTATAGGATTTTTTTGACTTAATAATAATAATAATAATAATAATAATAATAATAATAATAATAATAATAATAATAATAATAAAAATTTAAGTTAAAAAATATTAATATTATTATTATTATTATTTTAAACAAAATAATTGTTATATATTTTTATTATTATAATATGTTATTCTACTTCCCACTTCTCACTTTCCATCTCAACCAAACACCTTTGTTCCCTACTAGGGGGACAAGAAAATGCATGGATTCCAATTCTTCTTTCCTCCTGAAAAGTCCAAATCCAAATCCATATTCACTTCATATTTACCAAACAGCCCCTTATATAAATTGAAAATATTTGCTAAGTTAATATCATATCTCCCTGTCTCTCAGTCTCTTGTTCTAAGTCTCTAATATCATTCTCTTTCTATTTTTTTGTTTCATTCCGACGGATGTATTGAATCTTGGTTATAATTTATGTATATTCAATGACTAATTATATTGCATGCATTTGAATTTATTGGATTTGCTGAATTTTAGATTTATAAAAAAATATTATATAGAGGGATGAGGACCTTACTTTTGAAACTTGTCTACGTCCTCCAAAATACTAAGAGCTGGCCATGTTCGTTGATTACAAATAAAATTTTGGATAAATTGTTAATAGAATAATTTAGTAATAAAGTCTTGCATAATAGTTGATATTTAATGTTTGGATCTCCAAAATGTTCGACGTTAGCATTTGGATTTCCAAATTACTGTTCACATATGCTAGTGAACAGTGATTTAAAAATCCAAACTCTTATAATGTCGGACAATTTAGAAATTCAAATCCTAATATCGTATGTTATATGAGACCCTACTACTAAATAACCCTTGCTAATACAATTCAAACTAATCTTGCTCTCCCAATAACCCGGAAATGAGGGGCCCACCTTGAATGTGAGTTGCATGTTAGGTGTTCCCACTTCCCGTGGTTGGTGGAGCTACCCATGGCTTCATGTCATGGTCTTCTCTCACGCATGTCTATTTCTTTCTTGATTACGTACGTGATCATGACTCATAATACATACATGATACAACATTTAGTAGGATTTGGGCCAAACTTAAGTTGTAGGGGTAGGTCAAATAGATCCCAAGGAAAGGAAAGATTGGTTGTGGTAGGTCAAATCGGCCAAACAACTGCACCAAAGCTCCGCACATAAATTTTCACCAGTAATATATATATATATATATATATATATATATATATATATATATATATATATATATATGGTTATATTTTGTGTGTGTGTGTGTGTCTATATATATATATATATATATATATATATATATATATATATATATATATATATATATAATAAAAAATGGTTATATTTTATTTGATTGAGGTTTTTTTCATAGAAAATATTTTCATCACAGAATTTCCACCAATTGTAGTGTTTGATAGCGTATGTTTTCGTGGAATTATTTTCAAAAAGGCTAACATTTTCCATATTTTTCTCTAAAATGTTGGAAAATAAAACTGGCCCAACCCATAAAAAATATCAATTTTCATAGAAGATAGCTATTTTCTATGAAAAATAACGACAATCAAACGCTCAAATTAATTTCGTAGAATTTTTCCATGGAATTTTTTTCCTAGTAAAATTTTCGTGGAATTAATTTATTTTTCACATATTTTTCACCTTGTAATCAAATGCACCCTTAGGAATTGAAAACAACCAATAAAATGCCTCCCATCTTAACCATTTGAGTTAGAATTATTTAGTTATAAATAAATCATATTAAATAGTTAAACACTTAGTTTTTAAGAGTAATAATTAATAGAGTATTTAGGTAGTTATTTAGTTATTTTTTTATTTTTTGAATTTACTTAAATGTATGATAATATACATACGACTTGGACGGCTCACTTTTGAGCCGTTTTCAAGCCACATTATATAGTAGGAGATAGTTACAGTAAACATTAAAGATTTTTTTAATATAGAAATTTATTAAGGTTATCTGATTAAGAGTAGTTTATAAAAAAATCGTGAATAAGAAAAATCACAAAAGTCAAATATAAGGTGGGAGCAAACCGACTAAGCCTGGAGAACTCGGCCGCATATCCATCGACCGTCCTGCCCATTTGCTTCAGATTGGTGAACCTCGTCTGTAGATCATACCGAGCTTGTCACGACCCGATTCCAATTTCTTGGGTCGAACCGGATCATGCCCAGCCTGCACCGTTGATGAGACGGCGGCAGTAAGCTGTATTCAGTAGTAAACCACACAGACAAAACTCTAACGAAAAAATAAAATCTTTTATTCAGAACCACAACCATTACAAAAACATCTTTTATTACATTTAATTACCACAACTAAAATAAAGCACTATCCAGCCTTATGATTCTGAGGTTCCAAGTTCTGCGGGGCCAGAGTTAGACATCAGATCCTCGAAGATGTAATCACCTAAAAATGTTGGTCTCCAGTCAGGAGGGAGCAAAGTACAATCACGAATATCGAATAATTCAAATAATAATTTGAAATTTGCAATGTTAAACAATTTTGAAATACCTTGAACAATATTTTCTAACAATTCTACAATTGAAAATAATGTGATTTGAGTAAGTAACGACTATGACCGGATTGGGATGATTCACTGATATGATCCGGCCTATCCCCGTGTGTGAGAGGGGTAAGCTCGTACAATTAGATTCAATTAGATTCAATGAGGGGTATTGGTCATAGACGCTACACTACTCCCCCAATATCCCGAGTCAATTAGATTCAATGAGGCAATAACAATCAATACTCTAGGAGAGAGTTCCGTGTAACAATGTGGTTTAAAATTGCAATAAAACAATTACTAGTTAAATTACCGAACAAACATAACTGTACTTGCCTTGGTTATTTGTGACTGGATCGAGAGTTTGTTCCAGGAAATTTGGTCAAATACTTCCTCGAAATCCTACATTTGAAATTCCCGACTTAGAACCAAAATTAAGCCGTATCTAGATGTGCTAGTTGTAATCTCTAAAATTAATCCTAGTCAATTTTAGTCTTTATTACGTTAACACAACAAAGTCACAACAAACGCGATTATCTAGTGAGTTTGCACTTAATTACGAAAGAAAACCATTTATCATTTTAATTTCGGAAAAGCTTTGTATGTATCAGTTTATTGGCAAAAATATGTAAAGTTAAACCTTGTTTTTAAATGAGAAATCATAATTTTATTATACTACTAATTTGTAACTAAAATGTGAGAAAGACTCATTTAATCAAATAGTAATTTATTTAATCAATGTGAACGAGGTAAAATCTAACTAACTTTTATGTAGAAATTCGCATTTACAGGTTATTTAGCAAAACCTTGTGAGTTTTATATATATAAAAAAATAGATTTTACAAGAAAACGTGAATTTGTTAAATAATACAAACTTATATTTCAAATATTAACTTAATGTGAAAACTACTAAGTTTTCATACTCATTTAATATTCTACGTATCTACGCTAAAAACCAGCAACCCAGAAAAAGAAAGAAAACTACACTATTAATTACAGGCCACAGAGAAAAATAGAAAACAATGGGCTTATGACCTTACAGACCATTTACACGAATTTAAATAAGAGAAAATATTTGGTTAGTCTTGAATATTATCCTACAAATTAATAACTAAATAAAATAATAATTTAAATTAAATTTTTATCAAATGAATCTCAGACTTGGTCCAATCGTCATAATTGCAGCTAATGCCTCAACGTCCGGTGGACCCGGTTTCGTTTGCATTTTCGCTGGGGCCCAGTGACCGTTAAGGTCGTCGCCCAAAAATATTATAAAATAACATTTTTATATCAAAAATCATTTTTAAAAATCGTTTTTATTATTTTGCAAAATTTTCGGCAGCATCTCCTCTGTTTTTGGTCAACCCAAAAACTGGGAATACACCGTAAACCTGCAACATAACTCCAAAAACTCCAATATATATATATATATACCACAGAATAGTATTTTCCAAAACCCAATCCATCATATTAAACTCAACAGAACCCAATCCAGCATCCACAGTTTCCGAAGAAACTTCGGAATCAAAAATAGTAACGTAACTGTTACGTTGTCGGAATCCCGGATTCCCGAGGAACTCGGTTGGACCAGTATCATCATAGACTAAAAGAAAATAATTGGGTCAGAGTGTACCGACAACGGAGTTCCGATTTGGATCTCGGAACAGGAATGGGTCAGCACTGGAAACGGACGGGACAGTCACCGGGGCAAACGCCGGCGGTCAGCGGGTTGCCGGGGGTCAGGCGCCGGCCAGGGGGCGGCGGCAGGGCGCGGGTGACGGGTTCGTCGGCGGCGAACGGTGACGCGGGGGCCGCGCGGGTCGGCGGCAGGCCGCTGGAAAGGGGCGCCGGCCTCGGGATCTCGCCGGGGAGCGACGGTCGGCTAGGGGTGGTGGATCGAGCTCCGGGAAGATCGCCGGAAATGGTGGTTTGGGAGAAATTGGGAAAAAAAATGGTGATAGAGTTTGAGATGGAGATGAAGAAGGAGAGGAGGGTTTATATAGGAAAATATAGGGCGGTTACCGGAGAGGGGATCCGAAGGATCGCCGTCGGTTTCGGAAGGCCGAAGGTCGTCGGTTGATCCGTTGAGGAAGGTTCGGCCATAACCGAAAATTCTTTCGGTTCCTCTCGGAAGACCCACAGAAAGAAATGAGATGAGAAGTGAATGTAAGTTTCACTTTCTCTCTCTCTAACTTAAGTAACCTATTAATAAGAACAAAATTCCAATGGGCTAACATGTCAAGGCTTTTGGGCTTTTAATTGAAAAATAAATTTTTAAGGAACCTATTAATATAAAGGCTTTGGGCTCTAGGCTTAAATAAAAATTGGGCCTAATAAAAAGGCTAAATGTTTAACATTTGTTTAAAAACAATTTTAGTCTTATTTAAAACTTTATTTAATTTATAGAAATAATTATTTTAGACTCCAATTGGATTCGGATGCGGGTCTGGGTTGACATGCAAAAATCCAAATTAATTAACTTTGGAAAAATTAATTTATACTAACAAATATTAACTAATTATCTAACAAAAATTCATTTAATAATTACAAATTAGAATTTAAAATTGTAATCTAAATTTATGGGTTTTACAACCTTCCCTCCTTAGAAAATTTCGTCCTCGAAATTTAAAGGCGATGTTAGGGGTACAATCATGCAATCATATTCTTTCCTTAGTAACCTCATATCTAAACTAGGCTAACTGTCTCATAGCAAAACCATCATCAATCTTTCGTTCTTCCCTCCTTAGAAATAAAGTTATTCTCTATGATTATGAGTTTCTGATTCCATTCTTAAATTGCCAATCACTAAAAAAAATTTTGTTTTCCATATTTTCACTTAGTATGTACCTCTTTCAGTTTTCTAATATATTCAAATTTAACTCTACATTTTGTCTTGTCTTAATACTTCAATATCAAGCCTCGATTCTTATTTATCAACCATAAATTTCAACGCTACGTTCCAACACTTGATTTGTCATGATCCATCATGTTTTTATCATTGCTTACTCACAGATGAATATTCTTTGATTATAGGCTATCCTGTACATATCCTAATTTTACATCTTTATTTACATGTTTGATCCTGAATCCTCAAGTAAACTTATATATACCACGATTAAACTCAAATCCTATATTTCTTCGACTCTAACTTATTACATCTTTCAACCAACCTTTCCATTTTTTTTTAAAAATTAAAATCCTGATTCTTCTTATTCACACAATTGTCATCCTTCAAGTCAAAAATTCTTTTTCATCCGATGTATCTTCCTAAAATGTATATCAACAATTTTATCAACCTCTAATTTTATCATATCAGTACCTGATATTTATATCATTGATTTTCCTCTTCCACAAGTATTTTCTATATCTCAAAATTCATGTATTCCATAAATTTCTGCAATTAATCTTTCCAATTTAATTTACTAGCCTTAGTCCAATTTGAGGCATGATTGCTAAATACAAAAATATAAGCATGTTTTTTTTTTTTTTTTTTTTTTTTTTTTTTAAACATCTAAGATAAAAATATTTGTTTATGATCAAAATCATTTTAGGCATTAGTAAAGTCGAGATAAATGATCATAGGATAGAAAATTTCAAAATGAGATTATAAATAATAAAAAAATGATGTCAACAATTTATTTGAGAAAACAAAAAGATAATATAAATTTTTCGGAATGTGGAAAAATTTATGACTTAAGTAAAACCAACAAAATTAAGATAGTGAGGGTGGTTTAAAAAAAATGACAAGATCATAATCTGATAGAATTTTGAAAGTAGGGATAACTTCTAGAATGCAATTTCTCTAAAGAATTAAAGATAACCATGGCATGATTACAGTCTTAATAATATTCGGAAACTAATTATTTTCAAAGTCATTTTGTCTCAAATTCATGCCTCGCCAGAGTGCACCTGGCTGCAATGAATCTTTGACTCCATAACTTGAATAATTTGGTTTACCGAGTATTCATCCAACTTTTATCCATCTCATGGCTAATCAAACATAGGACAAAGTTTCAATCATATTTGGAAACCTAACAAATATCTGTCATTATTTAAACTTAAAGTTTATGCCTCGCCAGTGCGCAACTAGCTGCAATAAACTCGCAGTTTTCCATAATTTAGATAATTGACTATCATGTAATCGTGCGGAGTCATGTTAGGTTGCTAAATATTACCTCAACCTTGTCCATGTGAATTTCAGAGGAATCTAAAATTTTCAAACAAGTTGAAATTTCTAAACAGGATAGAAAATGTAGATGACTGTTCTTCTGAGATCAAGTGACTTATCAAAAATAAGTATAGGTTTGAGATTTCAAGAGACTGGTTCTAAAATTTAAGAGGAGTATTTGTTCTCCGATTTTTCCAAAGATGAAATGGTCAACCTTGATTTTGATTAATAGAGTTAGTCACAAGATCAGATAGAAGGATTATGGCTTCAGATTAAATAAGGAGGACCAAAGAAAATATTTCCGATAAATCACTCAGGGAATACAGAATTTATTTTAAGAAGTATGATTTCACAACTAAGGAAAATTGGAAATTTTTGAGAGAAGGTAATTCTTATCGATATCAAGGAAAATCAAGTTTGAATTTGACTAGTAAAACTAATGATTGAAATAGCTTTGAGACGATTAAACAATTAAAGATATTTCCATGACTAAAGGAAATTCAAGGTTTAAAATGGATTCAAAATATGATCACTTTTCCGACTGTTCCAGCTTCATGATATTAATCATAAGAGCTTACTAAGCCATGACTTGATCAAGAGATTGCATAGAGAATAAGATTGAGTGGAGGAAATCAACAGATGAGAATTTTCTCAAGTCTTTGGAATAATTTAGGAGATAGTAATCAATATTGGAGTTGAAAAATAGCTTATTCAGAAGAATCATGAACTGACTAATTCTTCTGGTCATAAATATCCCTAAGGCTTTATGATTCCAGAAAATTTGGTTCATGATTATTTCGAGAATGTTAATCAATTCGAAAAGGAGGTCAAAGCAAAAGATTGGAATAAATGGTTATAGAAATACATTGGGTAGATAAAATTCATCAGGGTTGCTAAGAGAATTTGAAATTCTTCATAGCGAATGAATCAAGATTCCAAATCAAGGTAAAAAAGTAAGATTTGATCAACCCAAGAAGTTGGAGAAAGGTTTGCTTAGGGAGGAAGGAGATTGAAAATTCAATCTTATTCCAAAAAGATTATGGATCCTAAAGTATGCTAGAATCTGATAAAGATCTAGAAGGAGATAATCCCGAGAGTCATGGGATACTCAAGGATACAATTTGCCTATTCTAGATAAGGTCTAGGTACAAACAAACAAGGTATCCTAGGAAGCAGGCAAAAATAAATATTTAAATAAATAATTTCGGCCCTATAATGTAATCATGGTGTAAATTATCTAAGTGTTCTAGTTGTTTCTAAAGTCTGTTTTCCTAAAGTCTTTACTATTCCTAGGTCAAGTTACAGAACTGCGTGATGGTCTAGACTAAGTTGACTAGACCAATTTACAGATCTGACCTGCATGGGCCACCACTAAAAACATGTCACGACCCGATCCCAATTTCTTGGGTCGAACCGGATCATGCCCAGCCTGCACCGTTGATGAGACGGCGGCAGTAAGCTGTATTCAGTAGTAAACCACACAGACAAAACTCTAACGAAAAAAATAAAATCTTTTATTCAGAACCACAACCATTACAAAAACATCTTTTATTACATTTAATTACCACAACTAAAATAAAGCACTATCCAGCCTTATGATTCTGAGGTTCCAAGTTCTGCGGGGCCAGAGTTAGACATCAGATCCTCGAAGATGTAATCACCTAAAAATGTTGGTCTCCAGTCAGGAGGGAGCAAAGTACAATCACGAATATCGAATAATTCAAATAATAATTTAAAATTTGCAATGTTAAACAATTTTGAAATACCTTGAACAATATTTTCTAACAATTCTACAATTGAAAACAATGTGATTTGAGTAAGTAACGACTATGACCGGATTGGGATGATTCACTGATATGATCCGGCCTATCCCCGTGTGTGAGAGGGGTAAGCTCGTACAATTAGATTCAATTAGATTCAATGAGGGGTATTGGTCATAGACGCTACACTACTCCCCCAATATCCCGAGTCAATTAGATTTAATGAGGCAATAACAATCAATACTCTAGGAGAGAGTTCCGTGTAACAATGTGGTTTAAAATTGCAATAAAACAATTACTAGTTAAATTACCGAACAAACATAACTGTACTTGCCTTGGTTATTTGTGACTGGATCGAGAGTTTGTTCCAGGAAATTTGGTCAAATACTTCCTCGAAATCCTACATTTGAAATTCCCGACTTAGAACCAAAATTAAGCCGTATCTAGATGTGCTAGTTGTAATCTCTAGAATTAATCCTAGTCAATTTTAGTCTTTATTACGTT
This sequence comes from Iris pallida, assembly GCA_029216955.1. NCBI lineage: Eukaryota > Viridiplantae > Streptophyta > Magnoliopsida > Asparagales > Iridaceae > Iris > Iris pallida. The sequence continues at coordinate 988,586 of JANAVB010020199.1, read as the reverse complement.
AACACAACAAAGTCACAACAAACGCGATTATCTAGTGAGTTTGCACTTAATTACGAAAGAAAACCATTTATCATTTTAATTTCGGAAAAGCTTTGTATGTATCAGTTTATTGGCAAAAATATGTAAAGTTAAACCTTGTTTTTAAATGAGAAATCATAATTTTATTATACTACTAATTTGTAACTAAAATGTGAGAAAGACTCATTTAATCAAATAGTAATTTATTTAATCAATGTGAACGAGGTAAAATCTAACTAACTTTTATGTAGAAATTCGCATTTACAGGTTATTTAGCAAAACCTTGTGAGTTTTTATATATAAAAAAATAGATTTTACAAGAAAACGTGAATTTGTTAAATAATACAAACTTATATTTCAAATATTAACTTAATGTGAAAACTACTAAGTTTTCATACTCATTTAATATTCTACGTATCTACGCTAAAAACCAGCAACCCAGAAAAAGAAAGAAAACTACACTATTAATTACAGGCCACAGAGAAAAATAGAAAACAATGGGCTTATGCCCTTACAGACCATTTACACGAATTTAAATAAGAGAAAACATTTGGTTAGTCTTGAATATTATCCTACAAATTAATAACTAAATAAAATAATAATTTAAATTAAATTTTTATCAAATGAATCTCAGACTTGGTCCAATCGTCATAATTGCAGCTAATGCCTCAACGTCCGGTGGACCCGGTTTCGTTTGCATTTTCGCTGGGGCCCAGTGACCGTTAAGGTCGTCGCCCAAAAATATTATAAAATAACATTTTTATATCAAAAATTTTTAAAAATCGTTTTTATTATTTTGCAAAATTTTCGGCAGCATCTCCTCTGTTTTTGGTCAACCCAAAAACTGGGAATACACCGTAAACCTGCAACATAACTCCAAAAACTCCAATATATATATATACCACAGAATAGTATTTTCCAAAACCCAATCCATCATATTAAACTCAACAGAACCCAATCCAGCATCCACAGTTTCCGAAGAAACTTCGGAATCAAAAATAGTAACGTAACTGTTACGTTGTCGGAATCCCGGATTCCCGAGGAACTCGGTTGGACCAGTATCATCATAGACTAAAAGAAAATAATTGGGTCAGAGTGTACCGACAACGGAGTTCCGATTTGGATCTCGGAACAGGAACGGGTCAGCACTGGAAACGGACGGGACAGTCACCGGGGCAAACGCCGGCGGTCAGCGGGTTGCCGGGGGTCGGGCGCCGGCCAGGGGGCGGCGGCAGGGCGCGGGTGACGGGTTCGTCGGCGGCGAACGGTGACGCGGGGCCGCGCGGGTCGGCGGCAGGCCGCTGGAAAGGGGCGCCGGCCTCGGGATCTCGCCGGGGCGCGGTCTAGGCGGCCAGGTGGTGGATCGAGCTCCGGGAAGATCGCCGGAAATGGTGGTTTGGGAGAAATTGGGAAAAAATGGTGATAGAGTTTGAGATGGAGATGAAGAAGGAGAGGAGGGTTTATATAGGAAAATATAGGGCGGTTACCGGAGAGGGGATCCGAAGGATCGCCGTCGGTTTCGGAAGGCCGAAGGTCGTCGGTTGATCCGTTGAGGAAGGTTCGGCCATAACCGAAAATTCTTTCGGTTCCTCTCAGAAGACCCACAGAAAGAAATGAGATGAGAAGTGAATGTAAGTTTCACTTTCTCTCTCTCTAACTTAAGTAACCTATTAATAAGAACAAAATTCCAATGGGCTAACATGTCAAGGCTTTTGGGCTTTTAATTGAAAAATAAATTTTTAAGGAACCTATTAATAAAGGCTTTGGGCTCTAGGCTTAAATAAAAATTGGGCCTAATAAAAAGGCTAAATGTTTAACATTTGTTTAAAAACAATTTTAGTCTTATTTAAAACTTTATTTAATTTATAGAAATAATTATTTTAGACTCCAATTGGATTCGGATGCGGGTCTGGGTTGACATGCAAAAATCCAAATTAATTAACTTTGGAAAAATTAATTTATACTAACAAATTTAACTAATTATCTAACAAAAATTCATTTAAATTACAATTAGAATTTAAAATTGCAATCTAAATTTATGGGTTTTACAGAGCTACAGCATCAAAATACTTGGTCTGGAATCTCTCCCTGAATACTGTCCAGGCAATAGGGGCCACTAATCCAACGGCCTGCGCCGTCCACCAGCTGCGGGCAAGATCCAATAGCTATAGGCGCACTACGGCCTCCTTCTCGTTCTCTGGAGTCATGGCTGCTTCTAGAATCACCTATGTGTCCTGAAGCCATGCATCTGGCCGATCGCATCTTCACTGCCGTCGAAGAAGGGAGGGTTCAAGCGCTTGAAGCTGTTGGCCGTGCTATTACCCTGATGACCTCCTATGGTCAAAGCGTCTGCCACAGCCAGGTGCAAGGCATCTCCTCGACGATCCTGGGAGGCTAATAGTGACCTGATGAGACCCACTAAAGTGCCATCATCAGGCTCTGCAGGCTGGACGGGCTGAACTGGTGGCTCTCCTCCAATAGGCACGACTCTGGAGGCTACTCTTGAATGCTGGCTTGATCTCCAGGTTGCTGCTGGTCCACGGGAGGTGCTCCGCCCTGCTGATCGGCAGGTCCAGGAACAATACCGCTGAAGAAGACGACATAGAGAACAATAAGGAAGGACCAGGACAGATCAACGATACAAGCATGTGATCAGGTCAAGATTACAGGGATTTAGAGGATACGAGGAGAGATCAAGGGCGAGTACTGATTGAGACATCTATTCGGTAAACCCTCACATATCTTGATTTACAAGACCTGCATGGGCCACCACTAAAACCATGTAACGCCCAGAACCAGAATACTGGAGAGCGGAGGCGTACATAGCCAGCTACTTAATTGAAGTGCAACCCACCTCGCTATACGGTCACGGCTGTCTAGATACATGAGGGTTTAACTACAAACAACAGTCTCATATGGTCGTGAACAAGCCTATTGTCTCAATCTCAAGCAAGCAATAATAGTTACAATATGCCAGAGCACCAAATATATAATAGCAAGGTGTCTCATACATTACATATTGGATGATCATGAAGCTAGTCGTACAAAATGTTGAGACTAGCAAGAGTTCAGTCATACATGATCAACCCTAGGATCTGTCAATCATGTTACAGCCCGTAAGCAGAAAGTAAGTAAAGGTGCAACACGAGCTAACACGTGCTCGCTGGCTAAATGCCTCAAAAGAATAATTTTTATAATAAAGTGGGAGGACAAAAGAAACCCACTCGTTGCTAGGGTTACGCCTGGTGGTCACCATCTGGCTGGAAGACAGGTGGATCCTCTGGTGCTGCTCCGATATCTGGCCACACAAAACCAGCTGGGTCAGACACCAGAAAGAGCAAGTGCCACAAAGGAGGCTTCACTTAGGAACTAAAACCAGCAAATCATAATAGAATATTAAAGATAATAAATAAAGAACTGATAATAATAGAGATAATAATAGTAAACTGAGTACAAGGAAACCATTCAAGTAGCCAGGTCACAATCCTTAAACCAAATAAGGACCGGGTTGCAGCCCTTCACCTGAATAGAAATCTGTCTCAAATACTATTGGTACAGTGAAGATAAACGAAGAGAGGACAAAGAACTGCTCCGGGAGCCAGGTTACAACCCTTAAATCAAATAAGGACCGGGGTTGTAACCCTTCGCCTGAACAGAACTGGACCTCCGATCTTTATTGCTAAGGCCAGTATAAATAATTATGGTATTAAGGTAGGTAAAACATGACGAACATGGCATGGGATTGCAATAAGACAATAAACGAAAAGAGGACACGAACTGCTCCGGGAGCCAGGTTACAACCCTTAAACCAAACAAGTATCGGGATTGTAACCCTTCGCCTGAACAGAATTGGACCCCCGATCGTTATTGTTAAGGCAAGCATCAATAATCATGTCATGTCACAATCTTGCACAGGATCAGGATAAGACTAAGCTGGAATAAACTCCATCCAATCAATCACGGCCAATCAGAGTACGGCTTGATACTTTTAACTAACTAGGGTTATCACATGTCTAGTTACTAACAAGATACAATGAGATTATCCCAACAGCCACAAATCCTGCAGACCATCCGGTTATCCAGGTCGAATGTCTGTTTATGAAGAATGCAACACGTGACTGTGTGCTGAAAATGTGCCCTACTCGTCGGTAGGCTACAAGTCTACTGAATGCGCCCAGATAACGGAATTGCCTGTAGCTGGGAATCTCTTCATGACTACTGAATCATTCTAGTTAATTAGCCTTAGTCAATTTTAGTAGGTACCCCTGACCGTGGTACTTAGGGATCCCCATCCTAGACATGATGCAAGACAGTACCAGTTTATTTGTACAAACGCAATCGCCCATGGTGTCCAGGTCATTCATACTTGTCATGTATGCTAGCTATAATAACAGCATGTCATGATATATCATGTCAGTTTGTTTGTCAAGAGTGCGCCACAGTCGGCCATTATCGTGTTCTATTCTTACCTTATCATGAATGAGAGAAACTTGCATAAAATAACTAGTGACATATTCTTGAAGCCAAGGAAAAGATCTACAACTTTTATGTTTTGAGTTTTTTAATATTCTAGCTACAAAATAACTTAAACATGCAAAACAGTGAAATAGAACAATTCCGGCGCATGGAATTCCTGCACGATCGGCCTGTGGGATTCCTGCACATCGCGCGTGGGATTCCTGCGCAATCGCGCGTGGGATTCCTGCACGATCGGTGCGTGGATTCTCGGCGCGTGGAATTCCTGCACAATCGGCGCGTGGGATTCCTGCACAATCGGTGCGTGGGATTCCTGCACAATCGGCACGTGGATTCCTGTACATCGGCACGTAGGATTCTTGCACAATCGGCACGTGGAATTCCTGCGCAATCGGCGCATGGGATTCCTGCACATCGGCGCGTGGGATTCCTGCACAATCGGCGCGTGGGAAACTCACGTTGCGTCTTCACTACATGCGCGTAGGGAACCTACGCGCATGACACGCTCAGAGTTAAGGGATGCGTTGCCGGGACTTCACAGCGCATGGCCTCCCGGGCGCATGGGGGGTCATCGTCCCCAAACAGCAAGTTCATCCATGAAAGTTTCGAAAACTTGCCATGGCCATAACTTTCTCATCCGAAGTCGAAATCAAGCGAAACAAAAGCCAAAACTGCATGAAATTGAATTCTCTACAGCAGAACCATTAGTTTTCGAAAATAACCAAGTTTTAGATATCAAAACCAAAGAAACCGAAAAGTTCAAACTTAAATCTACAAGAATCCATCCATCAAATCCAAAAATGTCAAGTTTTAAAGAGGCTTAGAATCAAGTAAAGAAGAGAATGGAACAATAAACTTGAGATCCATCATGAAGCAAGTTTGCACTTGCCTAAGCTCTCTCTCTCCCTCCTGGTGGTTGAAGAAGTAATGGTGGAGAAAAAGAAGTAAATGAAGAGAGAGAATGAGGGAATGGGTTAATAAATGGTGATGGTGGTGGTAGATAGGAGTTCTCCCCTTGGTTTATGATGAACCAATAAACAACCCAAGCCGAACCAAGCCATCCCAAAATAGACCAAGCCAGGAGACATAAAATACGAGTCAAGATACGTATACGTATTCCAAATACGTAATACGAACCACGGTCATTACAAGAGTCAATCCTCCCATCTTGAGTCGATATGTCTTCGTTTTGTCGAGTCGATGCAGCTTGATTTCATAACTTCGTTGCATGGCCAACTCTCCTGACTTAGCCATTCGAGCACTTCGTGTTTATTGAATTATACGTCCGATTTGGCTTACCATGCCAACGCCTTAGTCCGTCGTAAGGCGACGATTGGTTTCGCGGACCCCTTTCTGAATAAGGCAAAATATCGACCTCTAATATTTCAGCGTAAACGTATAGCCTGCACATGAAACCAACTAAAATCAATACTTGCATCGATTCGGACTTGCGCCTTGGTCGATTCGATTTCTTAGAATCTTCGAGCCGTCTCAACGCACTTATCCTTCGGGGCAATGCGGCGCTTCGCATCGATTCAACTCGATGCATTCTTTAGGACAATCCAACTCTTCGCATCGACTTAGTTTATTCGTTGCTCGGGACAACATAACTCTTGTATCGATTCACATCGATACATTTCATTCGGTCAACGCGACTCATTGAGTCAACGTCTCAGCGTAATGCCCGTGCGGAGCGGAGCATTACAGAATATACCACTCAAAACAAGGTTTGTCCTCGAACCAAACCAACACTCCAATTAAGTATTTTATAGATCGTTTCATGATCTCGTCACACCAATGTTGTTCAGTTTCACACTATCTTGCAAGCTTTTCATAATATTTCAAATCTTTCCTGCAGCTTGATTTGAATTTGTATACAACTCGATTTGGATCCGTACCTATATTCAAGGTATCCCAAAGATATATGTATTTTGACCAAGTCCAGTGGTAGCAAATGGAAGAACGCTAACAGGTAATTTCAATCCTATGTTTGCCATCTCGTACTCTCGATCGGACTTATCTTTAGCAACTGTTCTCGAAATTTATCGCATACGTATATTCGATACAACGTGATTCATCCAATGAAGTCACTGCACGCGACGCGATTTAGAATCATATTCTCATTTCGTATGTTTCGTATGGAATATCAACTCTTATCGTCGAGTCGAGCCGTCGCGCATCCGATTGCAACGATCCTTCGCAACGCCTTGCGTTAGAAGTCGCCACCCAACTATTTTCGATGTCTGGATATGCAACTTATCTCGATACGATATTCCTTTGTTGACTTGCAAATGCATCACCATTCAGGACTACGTCCGCTAGGTTACTTACCTAGACATCGTGCTTAAATTTTTCTGACGAAACTTTAAATTGACATTACAAAAGGCCACAATCTATTCGACACAGTTTATATCAAGGCGATGGTGCTTAAGGCAAAAATCACTTTGACTCAAGGTCTCTACGATGTATCTTACGTTCGATTCCTAACGAGTATGAATTTCTAACCAAATTCTATACTTGTCCGTCTCGCACATCGAATATAAGTTTGATTAACACAAGCTCAATTGTAAGATGAATCCGAATCTAACGACATAACTCGTAAGTCATTTCCTTATCGTTCCCTCTCGTGCATAGCACGATTCTCGCAATCGCCTATCCGTATCACCAAGTTCGTTGGTGAATTTCTAGTTCGATTGTCGACCAACATAACCATTCAAGCATTCATCCGACTAATACTCAAAATCAAGCTACATCATTCTTAATCGAAAGCTGTCACGACCCGTTACCCAAATTGTTGGGCCGGCCGAGCCATGTCCAGCCTACGCTTAAGATAAAGCGCTAAGCTGTTCTAGAGATAACAAGATAAGACTAAATGTGCTAACAGTTCTATAAGTGAAGAAGAAACATAAATGCTCCAAACACAAAAGTCGTCGTATATAGTAAAATATCCAAGTACAAGTAAACTGAAATATAAAACTGGATACATGTCCAGTTACAAATGATAGTCTAATACATGACTACACTAAGTATCCCAAGCAGCTAAGCAAACTAGACGAGTCTCCCCGCAGGAACATCCTCGTATGGCAAAACCGGATCCTCGACAGTAACTCCCAATACGAATCACAGAGCAACTCCTCCTCAGTAAGTACCTACAACGTTATCCTGTCAGGACGGAAGCAAGTACAACCTCTACAACTAAAGTACTGAACATATAATGAAAGAGATGTACAACAGGATCATGGTGTGATGAGTCTATAAAACAGAAATACTGGAAACATGTCGTCATGGTACAACTGGGATCATAGTATCATAGTAACATAAGGAACATGGCATCTATCTCGTCGTATCACAATCATGTCATCATAATCTATCATGGCAAGGATACATATGTCATAGAGACAGATGTATATGTAATGTTAAAACTGTAGCAGGTACGTGATCGGTCAATAGATGTACAAAATGCAGTGGGCATATGTATATAATATACGTTCCGTACAAGACTCAAGCGATAGATGTACAACGTACAAATAGAGCATATTGGCCTACGGACAAGGTATGCATATAAAATGCGACCAAGCTCGCTACTATAGGGGGGTCATGATCACGTACAATACTATCAGTTTCCCCATAACTCATATTCTAATCATGTGAGAGATACATCAAGACTGTTCTAAGCATGGTAGTAATGGAAAGTACAACATGTGACGTTTTAACTTGCTACCCCAAGGATCAGCATTTAACATGGTTAATACATGTTCTAGCATTAAAGACAGTAAATAAGTTTGTAGATGTACTTGCCTCTAGCAAAACAAGCTGCGATAAAAGTGCTATGGATGTCCGGTAACTCGTCACTGTAGAAATATACATAAACTTCTTTTACACTAAGCTAAAACACTAGGACACTAATTGGTGCGACATGACTTGTGACTGGGCCCTAGCCAATAATGATGACTTGGCATAGGAGACCAATGTGGGTGACACACTACGTTACTAACTTTCTAGGGTCTTACACTAGTGAGGATGGGGTTCAACACGACTAAAACTCCAAATAACACAAAAGCTACAAGTCGTAATTAATCAATAAATAATCAAAAGATCATTGTGTTCTAACAATTTTAGAGATAGGCAAAAAGTCTAGTTTTTCTTAAAGTAAAGTATCAAAGTGATCCTTGTTAATCATAGAAATTTATTATAATTTTTCTGGAATTTATTAACCAGTACAAATATTTATAAAAATCAGTTTCCTAAGTATACAGAAAGTGAGTTTTGGTTTCATATGCCAAACTAGTGGCAAAACAGTAAATTAAATACACAAATTATACTAAATTAGCCAACTTAACAAAGTATCTAAAAACTATTTTTCCATAATTTTAGCAATCTTTAAGTATTTTTAGAAAATCAAAAACACAATGCACACAATAATTAATTATCTGCGTATTTTGTCCATGTATGTAATTTGAACCAAAGTTCAAATACAGGACCCAAGGCCATGAATCAAGTCCAATATGACTTGTACAGGTCTTGAATGTGTGAAACACACATTTGAGCCCAAATACCCTGCTAGGCTTGGACATCAAATGGTTGCAGTAATTTAAATACAATAAAAATACAAGTTGGTAATAGTCAAATAATATTTTATTTTAATAAGGTAAATTTTACATAGTAGTTACAAAAGTGTGACAACTTTATTTTATAAAGATAACTTACACTAAGTAAAGTAAACACATATATAAAAGTATATCTACAATATTTATATTTACACATAAATATATAGATATTTATATCAGGATATATATACATCCATATATTAAAAGTTACATATATATATATGTAAGGAAAATAATTAATTTATGAGTATATATATAATGTTTATATATAAATATATATATATATATATATATAGAGAAACATTGATAATAAAGTGTAAATAATTAATATATACACACATGATAAATATATATATATACATATATGTAATATATAAAAATACTGACATATATACATAAAATTACTAATTATAAAATATATAATATACATATTATAAAATACTGTCAAACAGTATATACATATATAACTAAACATATATATATATATATATTTATATATATATATATATATATAAAAAAATATAAAATATATATCTATAAACTAAAAAAAGAAAGAAAAGAAAAAAAGAAACAGAAAAAGAAAAAGAAAAGAAGACAGAAAGAGGGGCTCGAACTCAGCCCAGCAGCGGGGGGGGGGGGGGGGGGTTCTAAACTGTGCGGCTGGCCAGTAGGCCAGTCCGGCCCGATTGTTAGGATAGGGTTTTGTTTATTTTATTTCGTTTTAGGTTAGATTAATAATAAAAAAAAAAATATAAATCGGCCCTGTGTCCTGACAGTTAGGACACAGGTAATTACGTGTCTAGGCTAGCACGACACGCACGGTTCAATTCTCTCGTGTCCAGTTCTATCAAAATGTTCGCCAGGACACGGCGAACCACATATGTGGACACCAGCCTCACACGACGGTTTGAACAGTTACTCCTGTCCGGCGAAGAGGAAGGGTTTCGAAGGAGCTCGACGGCGGAGAAGGCGTCGGCGTCACGGCGCTTGGGTGGCGCTGGCGCGGCTCGACGAGGCGGTCCTGATGGTGGTTGGTTCGGGCGGTGGTTCGCGGCGTAGGGGCTGACGGGGGCTCGCCGGAGTAGAGCTAGGGTTAGGGGTTCGTCGGAGAAGAAAGGGGGTTTTCGTGGTCGTGGTGGTCGGTTAGGGTTAGGGTTTGGTCTGGGGAGCAAGGTGGGGGTTAAATAGGGTCTATGGGCGGTGGAAAGTCGGTCGGGACGTGGGGGGGGGGGGCAGCTGGCCGGTCGTCGCAGCTGTCCGGTCGTCGGGGGGGTTAGGTTTAGGTTTTGCACAAAAGTCCCTAGGTTTTAGGATTTCACAAATAGGTCCTCCCCAATGTCAAATGTAAATTCTATTTGCAAATTGACTCCCGCAAGTATTATTTGCAAAATATAATTATAAAAGACAATTGGGTTATTGCAAAAAGTATTTAAAACAATTCTAAATATTGCAAACCTAATTTAAAAACAATTTATAAATTGCAAAATGGTATTTCTGGTATTAAAAGCTATTTAAAAATTATAAAAAATTCCTAAAAATTCCTAATAATTATTTAAGACTATAAATGACATTAAAAATTAATTAGCACTAATTAAAAGATTTGAAATCAGGGGCTTACAAGTCTCCCTCCTTGAAAAATTTCGTCCTCGAAATTCACAAGGATTGAAGACCCGACAATATTCTAACATAGCAAGCAATGCAACAAATGACTAAGACTACGGTCAAACTAACCTCCCGAAACCTGTTCCGGCTCCGGCTCAAGGACTAGGCTATAAGTCTTCCCCTGGGGTCCCTTGGCTACTGGGCAGTCTCGAATCTGATGGATGACAGACCCACAAGCTAAACACTGACCCAATCTCTTTCTGCAGACGAGAAATCATGGCCTTGCTTCTTGCAGTATACACAAAAGCTCTTTTCTGCTGCTGTCGGGGTCCGGGGCTCTAACCGGCGGGGTCTGACGATGTGGTGAGGGGATGGTAAGTCTGCGGGGTGGCGTCGGTGCTCTCTGCTGGAAAGCCTGACGCTTGGACGGTCCCTTATGGTGTACAGAAGCCGGCCTCTTGCTAGACAGAAGACGCTCCCAATGCTCCGGGCCAATTCTAGGCTCTGGTAGAGTAGGGTAGTCTGCTCCTGATGGGTTGTTAGGAACCCCTGGATCAGTGTGAGCAGCTGGGTCCGTCGAGTGTGACGAAAGCCTGGGTGGGTATAGTGATAGGGGGTGGTGGAAGTATCGGGTCCTGCCGGGCCTGGGATGTGGAAGGTGGTATCTGGGTCTGTGGATCTGTGGAGTGGGGGAAAGTGGTAGGTGGAGATGCATCAGTCAACTGATCAGCTGACTGGATATGGAGGGCCCCATTCTCGGGGGTAACATGCTGGGACGAACGAGTAAGCACATCTAAATTACACATAAAAAGACTTATAAGGACTTGTTTAAAGTAAGCAATCATATGCAAGAAAATCTAATTATAATAGCAAACATGTGATGTGTTTCCTATTTGTGCAATCCTAGCATTCCTCTAGGTGTTCTAAGCGTCTTTCCTAATGTTGTCTAATTACCTTAAGTTCCTAATTGCAGGCATGTTTGGTACAATAACGTAACCAAACAATTTAGTTCAGGACCTGCATGGGCCACCAAAAAAATATGTCACGACCCGTTACCCAAATTGTTGGGCCGGGCCGAGCCATGTCCAGCTACGCTTAAGATAAATGCAGTAAGCTGTTCTAGAGATACAAGATAAGACTAAATGTGCTAACAGTTCTATAAGTGAAGAAGAAACATAAATGCCCAAACACAAAAGTCGTCGTATATAGTAAATATCCAAGTACAAGTAAACTGAAATGTAAAACTGGATACATGTCCAGTTACAAAATGATATAGTCTAATACATGACTACACTAAGTATCCCAAGCAGCTAAGCAAACTACGAGTCTCCCCGCAGGAACATCCTCGTATGGCAAAACCGGATCCTCGACAGTAACTCCACAATACGAATCACAGAGCAACTCCTCCTCAGTAAGTATACCTACATGTTATCCTGTCAGGACGGGAGCAAGTAAACCTCTACAACTAAAGTACTGAACATATAATGAAGAGATGTACAACAAGGATCATGGTGTGATGAGTCTATAAACAGGAAATACTGGAAACATGTCGTCATGGTACAACTGGGATCATAGTATCATAGTAACATAAGGAACATGGCATCTATCTCATGTCGTATCACAATCATGTCATCATAATCTATCATGGCAAGGATACATATGTCATAGAGACAGATGTATATGTAATGTTTAAAACTGTAGCAGGTACGTGATCGGTCAATAGATGTACAAAATGCGTGGGCATATGTTATAATGTACGTTCCGTACAGACTCAAGCGATAGATGTACAACGTACAAATAGAGCAGTATTGGCCTACGGACAAGGTATGCATATAAAATGCGACCAAGTCGCTACTATAGGGGGGGGTCATGATCACGTACAATACTATCAGTTTCCCATAACCCATATTCTAATCATGTGAGAGATACATCAAGACTGTTCTAAGCATGGTAGTAATGGAAAGTACAACATGTGACGTTTTAACTTGCTACCCCAGGATCAGCATTTAACATGGTTAATACATGTTCTAGCATTAAAAGACAGTAAATTTTGTAGATGTACTTGCCT